>JACRUU010000019.1:14929345-14944345 GCA_030449085.1 Kryptopterus vitreolus | reverse complement strand
GTTTTATTATTCCATTGCTTCTGCAAATTTCTTAGGGCACTATATAATGTGGAAAGGCAGACAAAAAAATCTTTGGATTTTTTGGCAAAGAGACCAAAACCAGATTCTAAATGGGCAAAATGTCTTAACAAAGGGGGAATAAAACCAGAGTGGTGCTGCAAACACGTCTTCACAAAGTCTATGTGGAGGCCTGCTTTATGTAAACATTTATGTAACTTAGGAACAGGTGTGTGTTTGATCACGATTCTGGTAAGTGTCAGGAGGTTGTGAATATTATGACTCAGTTTGGAGTTCATCAGCTGACCAGCTGGAAGGCACATGTTTTGGTCAATTGTCTATGTGTTGAACCATGAGTGGGTACATGTGCGAACATGACATTGTGTATATACTCAGAATATATAATGTGAACAGTGGAACAGGGGGAAAAAATAACAATATGGCTTGTTTACAGTATCTAGGCCCTGTAAAATGAGGTCATGAAAAGGGTGTGGAAAAGGGGATCAGTCAAGTCTAGGAAAAGAAAGTAAATAGTGCAGGTTCTTCCTTTCACAATTCACTCGTATAAATATTCATTTACTGTTTCTATTGAATGGCAGCTTTCAGTTCAGTATGATGATGAATAAAAGAAACAAAACAAAATGCCAGAGATCCAGTTGTAATTCGCCTGTCTGAAAAGCCCCAGGAAGTCTGTGTGTGTGAGTCTGTGTGTTTTTGTCTTTAAGGTAACACAAAACACATCTGGGGAGTGACAAGAGGAGTAAGGGTTATTTATAGCAGCAGTGCTTGATCCCCTTGGCAGGAAGTCTCAGAGTAAACATTTTCTGCACACACACACACACACACACACACACACACACACACACACACACACACACACACACACACACACACACACACACACACTCAGAGAAAACCATTAAATTTCTTCCTTGCTTAGAGTCAGTTCAGAGTAATCTAGAGCAGACGGCCCATATGATTCCAGTCAGGTCTGTTTTCTCTCCCTGCCCCCGTCCACATCTTCTGCTCAGGTTTGGTCTTGGTGTGTGAGAATGCACACACCAAGTGTCTGACACCTCAGGTCTCACTGTTGAAAATTGTGTGTATATCCATCAGCCATCGTACACAAGATTTGTAGTTGAAACACTGTAATGCCCCATAGTGTGTGTACTTTAAAACTCGTCTCATATTTTATGCCATGAGGATTTGGAATTTTCTAATCATTATGGTGTTGTTTTTTAATAGATTTTAATAATTGATACAATGTAACATGTATTGATTCATACATCAACATCATAAATGTTAGAACATCATTACAAGTGTCTCCCTCACTCCCTTATAATAATACATGTTTGGTTTCAGTCGCTGAGGAATTACTCCCCACCATGCTACACCAACAAAACTGTCATTGCCAGCTGAGACCCTGCCTCGGGAGCACTGAGGAGGTCGCTCTCGCAGGGATAAAGCTATGCTGGAGTCCCAGTGTGCTACATGCGCAGTATTTCTGCTTGTTCATCAGAGTATGATCAGTTACAGTCTCACTGGATTTGATCACTCCTTCTACGGTTACTCAAAATGTAATCTGATGATCGTTATTACCCTTTCTTTAATCAATCAAAAAACCCCACAAGTGAGCCTTCTAACAGAGATTATTTTGTGGTCTTATGAGAAGAGAATTCACTGAGATTCTTTGATCTATTTAAAAAATGTTTCTGGCGTTTTTGTGATCGATACATCATTTTGATGAAATAAAATCAGGCTAATGTTGAAGGACTGACTAGGCATTTTGGCCTCAGGTTGCTAGCATTTAAAGTGCTGTTTGTAATTTGTATACTAGCGAGTCTGTGACACAGCACTTTTTTTTCACAGCGCTATGGTAAGTAATCCAAGCCCTAAGCTGTTCTTGAAGGAGAGGTTTAATGGTGATGTGGTGCTGACCTCAATCAGATTTCATGATGTCATTATCATTCTGTTAATTGCAGTCAATAAACTGTGGCCGAAACGTTAGTTTGAGTTATCTTTCCGCGGAGTAAGTGACCAAGCAACAGCACAGGATGTGACAGTTAAATCTATAGGAATTAAGCATGCCACTATAACAAGTCAAGTCCAAGAAATTGGCTTCAGTGATTCTGCAGACCAGAAACATCGAGTTTCTTCAGTTGCTCATTCAACCCTGCGCTCTAGTTGGTAAAGCACGGAGGATAGTTGCTTACACTCCCTGTTTTTTCTGGCTCAGAATAAGAGGATGTTGGTGTTTCACTTTCAGTCCTCATTCCTGGCAAAAGAGAATTGGCATATATTCATTATCCCCTCACACTAACTGAATTTGCACTAGCAAATTGAGATGTGAAAGCCAATAAGACACAAATATTACCTGTTTTCCTTTATAACCCTGTGTGATTGAGTTTGTTTACTAAAGATAATATTCATTAAAGACACAATTAACAGCACTGTGCTTTCATAATAATATTTTTTAGCCAAATGAAAGACATTTTGCAAGTTCGTTGCTTGCAGCAAAAATACAACAAGGCTATTTTTGTCTAAGCAAGGAGTCTTGGTTTCCTTATGTAGCTCATATACCTGCAAATCTATGAAACAGCAGTCGAGCAACGGATGCTGTGTTTTGAGTACAAAATGAAATCCTGTGTAAGATTTCTAATGTAGGGTTTTATTGTAGCTGATTGTAGCTGGTGTTTAAATACCGATAGCAAATGACCACTAATTTTGTACATATTTGACATTTAAGTTAGATATAAATCTTAGTTGACCTTGTTGCTTTTTGCAGAAGAATCATATATATATATATATATATATATATATATATATATATATATATATATACATATGTTTCAGTATTGGTGTGAGCATAATATTATTGATAATATGTGTGTATAATTGGTAAATTATAATCATGTCCTTGTCCTCCTCTTACTGACTGGGGATGTGTAAATGTGTGTATTCTGCAAGTTAGCATGACTAAACTGAGACTTTCTGTGAATAATTTTGTTGGTCTTGCTCACACTGACGTGCTGTTGCAGTGCCAGGCATTGATTCACTCCTCAGCAGGCCGTGTAGCGAAACCATGGATACTGCAGCCTTCTACACTCAGCCCCAGAGCGGCTGGCAGTCTCAAATGCACCTGCACACATACACACATGTCTGTGATGGAGAGTAACAGCCAGGGGAATAGAGAGCAAATTAGGGTATTTGACGAGAGAAAAATGGTCTGCAAAAGAAAATTACACCAGTTTCTTTGAATTCCACAGATGCAAGGTTTTGACAAGGTAAACATCATTTTAGACATTACATTTACATTTACAGCATTTAGCAGATGCCCTTAGCAGAACATCAGTTTGGCATGGCTATTTTTAAAAATCAGCCTTCTGATCCAGTGCAGAATTGAACAGTTGTATGCAACCAAATGTCTCCATCCGGGATTAGCTGAAATCACACCAGCGTCTAATTACACAAACTAGGTTAAGTTTGGATTAGAATCAAATCAGCTTTGAAATTTGTTCATTGCATGGTTTATGAAGTGTCCTGGTTGTTAGAGCTCTCATTTATAGTGCTAAATCTTTTCTCCTTATGGAGAAACCCTTAAAACAGATCTCTGTCTTTTTTTGCAAAATACAGACACTTGTGACTCCTGCTTTCTTTATTATAGCTTTTCCATACCCTTTCATGAGCTGACACAGGTAAAAGTAGCAGAACATGAGCATGTGAGTAGTCCCTTCAGAGTGCCCCTTCGGCTCCCCCCCCAAAATATAGCTTGGCTAAATGGCTTCTTCGTGGCGTGGGCAGGTGCTGGAAGGAGCACTCAGAATGCTGAATGGAGCATCTCAGGCTCTGGGAAAGCTTCGGGAGTTTCGCACGTCCGGTCAGGGCAGAAGGCCAGGGGACTGCTGGATTCAGGAAGACTCTGAGCTCTTTCAGGATGGAGCTGTCAGCTGATACCTCAAGGGAGGGGAAGGGAAAGGGAAATTGGCAGGTGTGTGTGTGTGTGTGTGTGTGTGTGTGTGTTCGTGTGTGTCTTTGTGTCTGGAGGGAGTTTGGGTCTGTTTGTGATTCAATAGTTTGACCACCTCACACACTACAGATTATGTCGTTTATAACCCTGTGCTGGAAATGTAGTGAAAAGACAGAAGGAAAAGCAGTTAATCTTTGTCTATGTTAAATTAACCCTGAAATGCTGCATATGTGTTATTTCAGAGCTGGTATAATTGTATGTATGTATGTATGTATGTATATGTGTGTGTGTGTGCGCGCACATTAGCTGTGCAGATCTTTGTATGTTTGCTCAGGACAGATGATAGGTGTGGGCCATTTTTTCCATATCCTGACCCTGTTCAGCTGTTTGACCTTTCACATATCCTTCCTCTTGATGTTGTACCTGGGCTGTAGCACTGGTTTCACTGTCCCACATAGCGAGGTCGAGCACAACATACACAACATTAAGCACTTATTATAATTGCAACAGAAATTCAGTTTAATGTATCTTTATTTAATAGAGCACCATGTGCAGTCACTACTGTTTAAAGGCTTTATAGAAGTTTATGGAGTGAGTCTCTGGAGCCTGGTATTTATCCAGAATAAAATATGTATCCTCTTAACACATTGTAATTGATCTGGTATTATTAATGAATGATGTCATGATTTTTCAAAGCTGTTATCATGCATGTTCCAGAATCCATTCCCTTACCCTATTTTTCAATGTTAATATAAAAACACACAGCCTTCCATGTAACCAAGAAACCAGAAAACCCCCACAGTTCTGAAAACTTGTCAAGAAAAAAGTAAATTTAAATGTATAGCAACCTTTATTTTCTAATACATATTTAGGTTTTCTTGTTTAGCAGCAAGTGTTCTCAACATTTGGATTGGTATTTTATATTTATGTGTATGCTTTGTTGCTTTGGCAGTATCCCATATTGAAAGTTAAACACTGTACTAAAAAAAAATCTGTATTTTAGATAGACTGGGTGCTGAGTGTGCATCGCAATGCATGTGGTTGAAGTAGACCAGATTAACATGCCTCTCCCATTCTCTCCTGAAATAATGGTCTTTAGGAAACAGAGCGGACAGGAAAGGCAGACACGGTGATGAAGAATAGAGGGATATCCCTTTACTAGGTTCCCTCCTTTTCCCTTTGGACTTGGCTGGGAGAGAACGTGATGACCCGCCTGAACCTTTTATACATCACCTTATGAAAGCTATTAAACATGATGAAAAGTATACAGTTACAGTGTTGACACGGGCTACCAAACATTTGTGGGTACACATGCAAGCATGATTCCTCCAGATAGCAGATTGTATTTTTATTGCTTCTTTTTTTTTCCAGCAATCCCATAGTTGAGCCTCCCATGTTGGATCTACTCATATACAGTTTAAGACTCATTTTGCCCTTACATTATTTACGTGTTTTAACCTGTATGTTGCACTTTTCTTGCTATGAGAAGCTGTACTATAGTTCCCAGAACCTCTAAAGACCCCATTTTGATTAATTTGAGATTTGATGTTTTAAACGCACTTACTGTTAAAAGTTTAAATTAAACATGAACTTTATAAATTAAACATGAACGTTATAAATTAAACATGAACTTTAGGGGGAGGGATGTATCTCAGTTGATTACAGTGCTGGGCTACAGAACAGAAAGTCGGGGGTTCGAGTCCTGGTATCGCCGAATGCCAAACTTGGGTAATGCAGACCCTGGGTGCTTGAGCAAGGCCCTTAACCCTCTGATCTCCATAGGAACCCCTATCATGGCTGGCCCTGTGTTCTGACCACTGCTTCCAAACAAACTGGGATATGCAAAGAAAGAATTTCACTGTAATGTATATGTGAGAAATAAAGTCCATTCTTTACAGTATTTTGAGCTTAAACGACCTTTTGCTTGCTCTGGCCGCTTTGCTTTGAACTCCTCCTTTGCCTTATTAGTGCCTTGTTGTGGTTCTTGTGGTCCTGATGTCAGCGTTTGATCTTTATGTGTGTTTGTTTGTCTAATGTACGGTTATGCCTGTTTGTCTAGGTGCTACCAGAGACATCGGCTCTGCTCTGACCCGAATGTGCATGCGCCACCGCAGCATTGAGGCCAAGCTGCGACACTTCACCAAGTGAGTGATCGATATATTTCTGTCCCATATTGCATTTAGCCCTACCTCCCCTTCAATTAAGAGTGAGCCAAAAAAAAAATTTAGCTGGCCCTGCCAGGCATTGATTTTCCACTGTCCGGATGACCTTACATTCTCATCGATCAATCCATTGCTTAAAGGGTCTGATGGGTTATTTTTTTGCAGGGAGTGAATTTACACTCACATTACCACTGAAGGCCTGATAAACGCTGGAAATGCTTTTATAGCCACATTGCTTATGCGTCATTTTTTTTTTTTTTAATTGATGCCCTGGTATTTTACCACACACAGTGCTCTTATGGATAAACTGGTCACGCCACTTCAAGACAAGATAGAAGAGTGGAAGAAGACAGCAGCTCTGCTAGATAAAGATCATGCCAAAGGTACGGCCTTTTCCATAAGTCCTAATATATTTATTTAACTGTGCAGTTTCTCTGACTATTCCTGTCTTAAACCCTTTTACAGAATACAAACGATCCCGACAGGAGATCAAAAAGAAGTCCTCTGATACTTTGAAGCTACAGAAGAAGGCCAGGAAAGGTGTGTTAGACTCAGTTCCTTTTTGCTACAACTGCTAACATTTTCTATTCTACTAAGACTGACGTTGTAAGCTTTATAGGGTTCTAGATTGTAAATCATGTATATGTTTGGGAATTGGTAAGAAATTAATACACATGTATGACTCAGATTTTACTCATGACCATCACAGCTGGCATTTACAACGAGCAGGGTGAACTTTCTAATGTCCTTAATAATCCCCAAAAAAACAAACATATAATAGTTAAAAGTTTTATGTATCATAAATGTGTTAATTACATGCATGTCTGACATAGAATATCAAGCAGAATTGTAGGCTAGCTAGTGGATTTTTAAAAACTAAAACTAAAACAAATAAAGTGCAAATTAAGTGTCTATTAAAAGTTTAATAGAGATAGTCTTTCATGGTTTATGAGATGTATGCATGTTAATTTTGTTTACATATAACCATCAAGGTAAAAAGGCAAAAACACACAAGTTCGGTACAGTGAATGACTGAACAAAGGTTCTGTAGACTGTCAATTTTGGCTCTAACAGAAGAACTTATGTAAGATGGAGAACTGGAGTGAAGATAGAGCTGGACGATAAACCACAAGCTCGAATTAATCGTTATTAACGATGTTGAAAAAAATTGATTTGATGTTTGGGATGGCGAGCTTCCGTAGTTCTCCGCCTTTACTCACAATAAATCTTCATATCCTTAAATGGCTTAGTTTGTTGAATATAAACAAAAGGAGCATGCAATTGTCTCTAAAACTAGATATTTCCAAACTTTGAAACCACAGGGAAACCATAGTTTATCAGAAACCAAAATCAGCTTTGTGGAAAATATTGGGTGTTATATGGCAGTAAATGTTCCAGTTCAGGTTTGGGATTGAGCAATTACACCAGTGGACATTATGTTAAGCAATCGACCAACATAAAAAAACAACGTAAGGTTTTATGTTGGTTTTTATAAGTAATGAATGAAACACAATGGAGAACCATTATAGGATGTTAATCCATATTGTGGGGACAAAAAAATGCTGTGGTAGGAAAATGACCAACCCTAGGTTGAAAAATATAAATATAAAAATATAAAAATATATCTATTATTTTGTAATAGTAGCACAAATGTGTGTGAGTGTGTTTCCCTGTGATGGGTTGGTATTCCATCCAGGGTGTATCCTGCCTTAATGCCCATAGATGCCTGAGATAGGCACAGACTCCCCGAAACAAGAGGGAAGATCGGATAAAGCGGTAGAAGATGAACGAATGAATGAATAGTAGCACAGTTGATTCTAAAGTTATTTATATATATATATATATATATATATATATATATATATATATATATATATATATATATATATATATATATATAAATAATTTCTCATTCTCAAGTCTGTATTTTTTCCTTTCTTCTGAGTAGACAGAAAAACACACATATTGTTCAGAACCTGCTTATATAAGAGATGAAGACTTTTCCTGGGGAAATTGGTTTTAAATCTGTTTACAATCATTTTTGATTATGTAGAGCATTCACTATTCAAGTCCCTATAAATGAGCATCTCCAAAAACAGCAAAGCATTATAATAAGTAGAATAATTTTTTTTTCAATTTTTTCAGAATTGAAGTGTCAATAATCTGTTTAACGTGGGATGCGGTCACGCGCAGAATAAAACGTACACGACAGGGATAAAACAGTTTAGTGCTGTAGCTCCCCCGTGTGGAGACGTGATGCATTGCATTGCAAAGTTAGTCAGCCTTAGTGAGGTTAACGTCACTTCTGTCCATGGAACTCATGCTCGTTCTTTCTTGACTTTCTCACAAGTGGATTATTTTGCATCAAAGCTCACCTTTGCTTGCCTTTTTTTCTGATGTCTTTATCTCACCTACTGTTTATATCTCTCCCTCCCTCACTCTCTCTCTGTCTGACTGTCTGTCTCTCACACACACTCTCCCATTCTTTTGCTTGCTTGACCTGTGCACCATAAAAACTTTAGAACTCCCAGGTATGTATTTCAGCATAATCAATTACCTACAACATTTAGACTGTAGACCATTTTCATTTAGCTCTGAAAGTATTCGTTTCCACTCTGTGCTTCAATTTTGCATGCTTTGTGTTAAAAATTTCTGTTTCATTTCATTGGTGTGTTTATTTGATATATTTTAAATTCTTGGTGTGCTGATGATCCATGATTAAATGTGTAGCTTCTTGATTTTAATGTTGACATTCTTATTATTAACTCAACATTGACATCTGATTTGTTAACATACCATTCAAACATCTCATCTCATGATCACTCATCATAAATATTGCCGGCTACTTCATATTGCAGTTTTGTCAAAGGATCCATGCACAGTGTTTCCCCAATTGTGTTCCTCGACCCATTTATTATAACTTCACTAGTCTCACATTCTTTCTGCTTTCCTTGTTTGTCTATTACAGGTCGAGG
Organism: Kryptopterus vitreolus; assembly: GCA_030449085.1. Lineage (NCBI taxonomy): Eukaryota > Metazoa > Chordata > Actinopteri > Siluriformes > Siluridae > Kryptopterus > Kryptopterus vitreolus. The sequence goes on along the minus strand of JACRUU010000019.1, from coordinate 14,935,244 downwards.
AGGATTGCAGCCTCAGCTGGACAGTGCTATGCAGGATGTAAGTGACATGTACTTACTGATGGAGGAAACGGAAAAGCAAGCTGTGCGCCGGGCCCTCCTCGAGGAGAGGGGGCGCTACTGTGCTTTTATTAGCTTCCTGCAGCCTGTAGTGGTGAGTATATAAAACACAGTGCATTGTAATGGCCGGGGACACAGTGGGAAGCATATGATCTTATTCTGTTTGTATGTTTTTGATTTTCAGAATGGTGAGATTTCTATGCTGGGAGAGGTAACCCATCTCCAGGCCATTATGGATGATCTTTCTGTGCTGACCACTGATCCACATAAACTGCCAGAGGCCAGTGAACAGGTGCTTACTTAAACTGTTATAACAAAAGTACATAGATATCATAAGGTTACAATTTTTCATCATCTGTCTTTGGGATTCTTTATCAGTGCTTTCTAGCAGGATTATTACAGATGCTTGAAAACTGAATCCCTGCAAATTCTCCCCTCCCCCCATCAAATTGCCATTTAGTAAAAATCTCCACCTCCTGGTGCTAATTTGTTTGTTTATTATGTGTTTTAATTATAGCTGCGGGAAGTCCTGTTGTTTTGGTGACACAGAGCAGCACTGTTAACACAGTTATAACTGCTCAATAGGATGAAAATCATTATTATAATCTCCTCATTTACCGCTCTCAGTAATGTTTAATGCCTCACGTTTCCAGTACGCAGTGCAGATTTATGAAAGATTTAGAAATCAGATTTAGAATTGACCCAGATAATGTTATTTGCATTATTATTTGCAATAATTCAATCACACTTAGAGGCAACATAGTGAACAATACCATTTATGCTGAATAGATCTCATTGGTGCATGGCATTCATTGCTGCAGCATAATGTTGTTCAACCCATCTAGTTAGAAATTTAGCTCCTGTATTTGTCTCTTTGTTTTAATCTTGAATTAAGAATTACACTTTTTAAAAGCTTTGTAAATATAAAAAAAAATTTCTTTACTAGGTTATTATGGACTTGAAGGGTTCTGACTACAGCTGGTCCTACCAGACTCCGCCCTCCTCCCCCAGCAGTACTGGCTCACGGAAGAGTAGCTTGTGCAGGTGCTCACATCAGAACATTGATGTTTTACTGTTGCATTGTTAAAGTTATGTGTACTCTTACTGTAGAATCTGTTTATTAGTTTCCAATTTTAGTATAAAACAATCTTTGTTCTGGATCTAGTTGCTACATCATATATTAAAGAAGCAGTTTGCTTTTTAAAGAGTACTCTGCTCAAGTCATCACAACTGATCCACTTAGTCTGGGTGAAATTGTATATCCTTTCTAAGGAAAAGAGGTGGATCTAGTCTGGTTTAGAGGAGAAGCCAGAAATCGTTTAAAAAAACAAGCCTGATCTGTTGCAGCAGTCCACACCTTCTGTTGCATCATGAACCAGTTTTGTGCTAGACAATTGGGAGGATCAGTGCATACATTGATTCTTAAAAACTGTGACTAAAACATGTCGCTGGAACCGGTACTTTGCATAAGTGGTAAATTTTTGTTTAGAAATACACCTTGCAGACTGTAAAGGTCAATGAATTTTAAATGAAATAAAAATGCAAAGGGGTTTATTCTTTCTGCAATATTATGAATAAGACTTTGTTGAAATATTAAAAATGCATGTAAAAACCATGTTATTTAAACGAGTACTAAATAAGACTAATTATTTACACATTGAGGTATTTCTATTCTTAATGTGTTCAATCTGATTTTTAATATCTGTTTTGTCCTTCAGTTTGGTGCATCTACCACCAGGTGGCGCTCATCGCCTGAGCAGCGTTTCTTCTCATGATTCTGGATTCGTCTCACATGATGCGAACATGCACTCTAAACCACCTTCTCCCATGCCATCAGACATTACCAGCCAGGTGGGTCGCCACACACACAACACAAAATCAGTTTGACAGCAGTCCATTTTTGTCATGTGGGCCTCGAGTTTGACAGCCGTGTACCAATCTAATATTAGCACATACTTCTAGGAGTCTGTCTCAATTATAATGTGAGTGACACCTTTAACATCTTTTATAACTCCCTAACAGAAGTCATCCAGTTCTGCATCTTCTGAAGCATCAGAGACATGTCAATCTGTAAGCGAGTGTGGCTCTCCCATAGCCGTGAGTATTATTGGGCATGTTGTTCAGTATTACACAGAATATCAAATGCACATAATGTCATGGTGTGTAGCATTTTCATACTTTGATTTTTAATTGTATTGTTCATTAGTTTTTGCTTTTGTCACATATTTATACTTTTTTTTGGGATCTTCAGTTTATAATTTATAATTTTTGTCAGTTATCTCTACGCCTAGAAATACAGAAATTCAGAAGACATTTTAGAAAAAGTAGAGACAAAATTTTGTCTGCTTGAAGATTATTATATATATATATATATATATATATATATATATATATATATATGCGTATAGTTTTCAGTTTTGCTTCAATAACACTGTCATTGATCTTAGTGGCGCCTATCCACCATCACCATTTTGACAATCTGAACAAATTTCATTCCATCTCCACAGTTTGGCTCGTCCTTCGCTACTTTCCACCTTGCTCACGCTTACAATGGCTCCATCAGATCTCTCCCCTTTATCCCCTCCTATAATAATTCCCCTGGATCACACTCCCCCTCACCCACAACCAAAGTCCATCACTGGAAGGTTTGTTTTTATTTTGGCCAATTGGTCACGTTTTTATATAAGTTCATGCATTCTGTTGTGTTTTTTCAGACTTTCCTTTTTTTTATCAATTTTAATTAATTTCATGTGCATCTTTCCTTTAAATAATTTATTCATCATTCATCTATTTAAATGCCCACTTGCTCTTTCCCTTTGAATGTTTACAACTACAAATGCTCGTCTACAGACAGATATAGTTAGAGTTAACACATTTGTTGCATTGATGGTAAACACAATTTGGCTTCAGCAACAAGACTGGTCCAAAATACCACACTACGAACAGCAGGGGGCGGCACTGCAGCGCAGGAGTGAAATTGTGGAGTCCCCTAGTGGAGGGAGAGGTTCTCTACATCCAGAGGACCCTTACAGGACTCGAGTTAATCCTACAAACATCAATGCAAAGGTTCATAGGAAACATAAATAAGCTTCACTTAAATAAGCTTTTCTTCTTACTTAATACTTTATGCGTCATGCTATTTTAATGCTATGCATTCAGTTTATCTGATTTTACTCCTTTCCTTCTTCATATTTAAGCACGGGAAACCGATGGTATCTGCAGCCAGTGAGCTGGCCATGGTTCTGACACGTGGTCTGAGTATGGAGCAGCAGAAAAGCAGCTGTGACTCCTTGCAGTACTCCAGTGGATACAGTACACAGAACACCACTCCGTCCTGCTCTGAGGATACCATCCCTTCACATGGTATAGAAAAGGAGCTTAATCACAACAAAGTAGTTTTATTACATTAGAACATTTATCTTATATTAATGTTATATTGTATAAATGTTCTATATAATCTATAATAATCTATATATATATATATATATATATATATATATATATATATATTTATATATATATAATCATCAGCTGAACAAATGTTTGTTAAATTTAATGTGAAATATACAGAAAGCCATTATAATTGTGTTATTATTGACATTAGGACATTTGTAATCCACAAACCCACCGGTCTTGAAGACGGTATATAGATTTCTTCTGTCATTGTTAAATGAACGTTTCCTGACAGAAATCTGTATAATGTCAACACTTATGTTTCTTGAATAGAAAATGCATTTTATCTGTTTTTTTATTAGTGTTAAACCATGTGGAGAATTCATCATACTGTTCTTTGGCAGTTTCAATAGAAGTACCAGCATCTGTGAATAAGTGTATTAATATGTAGACCTGTGATTTAAATGAACATTTATGAATGGAAACATTTTCTATTTGATCTTTATTACTTTAAATTTAAAATCATGAATATTAAGTAATTTTTAAATGTCTACAAAAGAATGTATTTAATATTCGACAAGTTAATTATATGGATTATAGATATATTTGGCTATTCAAACTCAACCTCCATTATCCAAATCGAAAAGAAATGTTTAGTTACTTGTGCCAGTATTGATACTTATTTAGACATACAATAAATGCATCTATTCAAATGTATCAATATATATATATATATATATATATATATATATATATATATATATATATATATATATATATATAAACTCTGTCTAATAATGCACTGTGCACATATTTTTGATATTTTAACATTTAACTTTATAAATGTAAAAAAAATTATATAAATAATTATTCAATATACATTCATACTGTCATTTAGTAAAACATTTCTGAATGTAATGTCTAGTCTATTAAATTATTAAAACAAAAGAAAAAAATGGGCAAGACCTTTTCATCGTCATATTGTAAAAAGTCATTCATAATGATATTGCCATAAAAATTTGCCATTTTAATATCTGCTTATATCTTTGTACAGGTTCTGACTATGACAGCTACTCCATGAACGGGGATGTTGACTGTGTTGCACAGTCAGACTTCGACAAATCTTCTACTGTTCCTCGGAACAGCGATTTGGCCCAGAATTACCGTCGCATGATCCAGACCAAGAGACCTGCAAGCACCGCCGGGCTTCCTGGAGGTGTGGGTGCCCATGGTGTACCTGGACCCAATGGAAAAGTAGCGGGAGTTATATCTTCTGGCACAGCCACCATTCGTCGGACCCCATCCTCCAAAGCTGGTGTGAGGAGAACGCCATCTAATGTGGGTCCCATTCCCATTCGTCCTCCCATTGTCCCAGTAAAAACACCAACTGTGCCAAACTCACCTGGCTTTCCAAGCCCTCCCCCAGAGCACAATGGCAGTGAGGAGAGCCTATACACTGAGGAATCCATGGAGAACCTGGAGTTCAAAGCATCACCAAAGCGGATGAGTCTGCCTAACCCACTAGCTTGGGCTACGGGCAGTGGGATGCGTGTTCACGTCCAGCAGCCTGGAGCTATATCTCTCAGCTTAGAGGAGGATCAGCTTCTTGCTGCCAACCGCCACAGCCTGGTTGAGAAGATTGGTGAACTGGTTGCTAGTGCCCATGCTCTGGGAGATGGGCAGTTTCCATTTCCTGAAGAAGCCCAGGCTGCACTCGGAAGCCAACAAGACCCAGGACCGCTCCCTGAAGGCAACGACATATTGAAGTCCATTCGTAGAGGAGTTCGTCTCAGGAAAACCGTCTGTAATGACCGGTCAGCACCCAAGATCTTACGATAGCTTCTGTAAGTCCTCCCTAATGATTCTGCACAAAAAGAATTCTTGTGTGTATAGTACAAATGCTAAAATTAATTTACAAACAACTGGTGTCAAACAAAGCCAGGTCAGTGCGATGTAATGCGTGAAATGGACACACTTTCTTTATGGACTACTGAAGTCGGTAGGATTACTACCATCTATTGAAAAGACAAACTTGAACAAACGTACAGCTTAGGAGATACGTTTAAAGTACCGTAAATTCCGGACTATAAAGCGCACCTGGATATAAGCCGCATCTGCTCTATTTAAAAAAAAAAAAACAAAAAAATTCATAAATAAGCCGCACCTGCATACAAGCCGCATCCGCATCCGCTTTTGAATTGCCGCTTTAGAACCTTTCCTAACCTGTATTTTAACACGGTGTAACGGTGGACGCTGCACAGAGACGCGGAGATCCGGAATTCATACAAAACAGTATTTATTCGAATAAAGAACTCATACGGAGCGGCCAGACAGGCTAGGGAGCCTTGCGCTCTGCGCGCCGTGGTACCGGGAGTACCGGAGACAAAGGTTAGGCATAAACATATATCAGGCGTCCGTGTCCGCGACACTAGGACACTAGGCGCGCGCG
>JACRUU010000019.1:14856845-14926845 GCA_030449085.1 Kryptopterus vitreolus | reverse complement strand
AGCGCGGCGCTGCGAGACAGCGCGCTCGGGGACGTGGGTTTGAATGGGGTGGGAGGAATAATAAACCCGTCTTAGCTGATCTGGGCATTCAGGGGTCAGAGTGCGCGAGTAAAATGGACAGGAACGAATGAGAAACCGCGTTGTTTACTTGTTTTCTCCCGCACCTGAGCTCCCGTGCCAGCACTCAGGCGAATAACAAAGAATTCATTCAAGTTGTGATCTGTTATGATTCTACCTGTTAAAGGCAATATAAAAAACAACAACAAAGAACTTGCACTTAGAATGAACACTTATACACATGCACAGTTATCCCATCGATCAAATATGGCACACATTGTGTATCTATATATGTGTGTGTGTGTGTATTATATATAGATATATATATATATATATATATATATATATATATATATATATATATATATATATATATATATATATATATATATATATATGGGGCAGGGTGGCTTAGGTGGTTAGCATGTTCGCCTCACACTCTCCAGGGTCCGGTGTTCGATTCCCGTCTCGGCCATGTGTGTGTGGAGTTTGCATGTTCTCCCCGTGCCTCAGGGGTTTTTTTCTCCGGGTTCTTCCGGTTTCCCCCCTGGTCCAAAAACATGCACGGTAGGTTGATTGGCACCTTGGAAAATTGTCCCTAGTGTGTGAATGTGAGTCTGTGTGTGTGTGTGTGTGCCCTGCGATGGGTTGGCATTCCATCCAGGGTGTATCCTGCCTTAATGCCCATAGACGCCTCAGATAGGCAGGCACAGGCTCCCACTGTGACCCGAGGGAAGATCGGATAAAAGAAGATGAATTATTTTATATATATATATATATATATATATATATATATATATATATATATATATATATATATATATATATATATATATATATATATATAATGTATGTATGTATAACTGGAAAACCCATTCTTTAAAACTACGGTAAGTATCTAGGTGCATGGCTCCCAACAGCAGTAGACAGCATTAGGTTTCGATCCTGTCAGCTAGTAGCAGGAATTTTTTTTTCACTGTGCTGGAACAGGAGATACAGAGTACTAATCTACAACTGACAATTCTGCAGCAAATTGTGATGCAATCATGTCAACATATCCCAGAGTCTGAAACAATTCCTACACCTATGTGAAAAAGAATTGGTGCTGTCCTGAGAGCAAAAAGAGGCCTTGTGGAAGTGTGTCCATAGTGTTCCCAATCAAAGATCATATTTCACAGACTTTAAATATAGCCAAATTTACTTTTTTTAAAATTGTGTTTTAGAGTTATAATTAAAGAAAATGACAATTTGGCTATATTTAAAGTCTGTGAAATGTGATGAATTACATTATGTTTAGGGAGGTGGTGGCTTATTGGTAAGGTGTTGGCCTCTGGACCAGAAGATTGCAGGTTCAAACCCCACAACCACCAAGCTACCACTAGTGGGCCCTTAAGCAAGGCCCTTAACCCTCAATAGCTCAGTTGTAAGTCGCTCTGGATAAGGGCATCTGCCAAATGCCATCAATGTAAATGTGAAAATCTCCTATTTAAGTGGTGATGGAGACACTGACAACTCAGGGGAGTCTAGAAAGAGTCTCTAAGAAACAACACTATTCAGTCAAATAAATATTCCCTGGGTAAGGAAGGCTAGTCTTTTAGGAAGCTTGAAAATCATAGTGGTGCCCATACTCAGCAATACCATACCATATATGATAGCCCAAACAATTGATGATTAAAGACATTTTTCCTCAAACAATATACTTTTAGACTGAGTTTATGCCCTGTATATAAATGTATGTATTTGATGTATATGATCTTTAAGTTATGACCTTAGTGTTCTATCTACCATCTGCACTTACCACAAAAACTGTGTGCGGCCCCATAACACCAAGTTTGTCCAATTCATTTGACGTAGCTGATAAGACGTCAAACTTTTAGATGTGATTCTTCCCCCAATCGTCCTTCTAATTGGTTGCAAGCACTAATTTCCCTTCTCAGTCAGCTCACATTTACGCTCATCATTCAAGCTTTGATGGGTTGCGCCAAGGTAGAACAATCTGCCACTCTTTTATCCTTTTAGGAGTAAGTGGCCCGTTATATGCGCTCCTGATGTGAAATAATTCTTGTGTTCTTTTTAAAACACAGACACCATTGACAGAAAGCTGCTGACGGATGCTGATGCTTTCAATACTTCAGAGGCTGGTGATGAATTACTGCAGACAAACAGTGCTGAGCATGCAAATATGTCTAGCCACACTCTGATATCACAGCTGGGAGAGGAGGATGTGTTCACATCACAAAGCATCTCACACTGCTTCACTTTGTTTTCCGTTCACACTGTATTGATAATTGTGTGTAGGATGCTGCATAGTTTCTGTGGATTTCGCATGCCCTTTCTATTACTGTTCTACAATTTATTTACATTTCACGGTTTTATTACTATTACTATTACTTGTATTAAACCTTAGCCCAAATAAAGGTGTATAATCCAACAGTTATACTATATAATATCAAGGTAAAGCTAGGATGTGAAACGTACATATAAAACAGTTATTTATAGTCCGGTTTTAAATAAAAAATTTTTAAGCATATAAAATTGTGATTTTCTGAATAGTTCGTTCTATAGTTCTCATTATACTCTGTGAGCACTACAGGTTTCTGGGATTCAGTGTGCACTATATTTACCTGGGCATTATAACTAAATATATAGAACTATATACAGGGAACTAACTGTCTGATATCTGATGTGTGGTATCAGCATTTCAGGATAATAGGATTGTTTTTATTGTTTCTAACCACCTAGAAGTTAATCCATGGTTGCTGGGTCACATTAGACATCCATCAACATTTAACGCTTTGGGGTCTTGTTAGCCTGATTTGAATATATCTATGGATAAAGCTCACATTCTCATTTTATTTTTGAATGCATACTCAAGCTTACCTTTTCCTCTCCCTTATTTTCTACTGATAATAACAACTAGAGAGTGGAGAGAGTGAATAAAGAGCCCTCACCTCTCCTGTCTGTCGCACTTAACCCTCTTCATTTCTTTGTTTTCCAAAACTACAAGGTGTCAAGGATATCTATTGAAGGTTTTCTATACAGTCATAAATCGAGTCACAAATCAAACTAAATTACACCATCAGTAGGGACAGGTAATTGCAGAAATGCATTTGTGACACACGTGATGGATAAGCTGTGAAAATCTCCTCTAAATCATGTTACATACACCTTTCACTAATACAGCAACAAACAAATAACATTGAGCTCTTGTCAAACAGTCCAAAGTTGTGAGACAAGCAGTAGGACCAGATTGATCTGCAGCTTTAGATTATGATTTAGAAAGCACTTTACTTGTCATATCAAATTAAAAAATCCTTTCAATGCAGAATCACTCACACACTTTGGGGAGAAAGGGACTTATTCATTCACACACACACACACACACACACACACACACACACACACACACACACACACACACACACACACACCCACACCACACATTCTCTCTCCCCCTTCCATCTCTTGGCCACAAGCCATCGCTGAGTGCACAGGGTGGATCTACCTGTAGACGAGGCTGATGTGTCTTGGGCGTCATGTCTGCTGTCAAAGCGAGAGTTGAGAGACAGTGATGGCAGGCCTGGTGAAGCCCCAGTGAGCAGGAGAGGTCATCCTTCAGCCCACAGACAGGCTGAGAGACAGCCACATGGCACACATCTTCCAATGACAGCCTGTCACAGACAGGAGCTCCACCATACGGCCCTGTCACCCCCTCACCTGACAGAGCTCAACTCACCATAGGGCCTAACTGAGCATGATCTCACGTCACTGTCAAAACGAAGCTGGTGAAAGGTGAAGGATTTGCATTTTTACTGTATGCTCCATCTGCACATTTATATTTTAAGACCAAGATTTAATTATCTCTGAAGAGCTATCAGGGATCATGCGTTGGCTGCTACCTCCTTAAAAGGTGCTTGCAGTGCTTATTAATGAGATCCCTTGTAGACTACCAGTTCAGGCTATACGACTAAGCATGTGTCATATTCACCCCCTCTCCTAATACTTGGTTACACATCCCCTTGTCTTAACAACAGCATCAATACTGTCAGGTAGGGATTACATCAGTGCCTTGAGTGCCTCTTCCTGTCAGATTTAGCTTACTATTCCACTAACTGTGTGCAGAATTCAGCATGAGTTTGAGGATGCTTCTTGCTGTTTGAAAAAAGCAATGAGCTATACACTAATAAGTACATTGGTCAATTTAGCATGAGACAAATTAGGAACGTTTCTTTGACAGGTGTCTTTTGCTCTGCCATATGAGATCACACCATTTTAGCCCCCATGTCACTTCTTAAATTCTTCTACAACAAATCTCTATTTATGTGTTATGATATGTGCACATTGTCCATGTTTGGCCATTTTTATACATTTGATCAATTGTGCAATACAAAAATACAATAAGACATTGTTGATGGTGCGTATAGCAAAATTGTATCTAGAGAGCATATATTGGCTATACATTCAGGTGAAACTATGTAGAAATGATGCAGATTTATATCAGGGCACAATATGAATACACACACATTTACACACTCAATTACAACAAGGAATAGCAGCAATTCAGCAACCAACTACCGGCATGTTTTTGTGAGGTGGGAAACATGATGCCCAGACACATGATAAAATAACATGACAACACTGCGATGGCAGAGCATGTAAAATGCCACACATGCAGAAGAAGACCTGGGCTCAGGGTTGACTTTTGGGACCCTAGAGCTGTAAGAAGGCAATGCTACCTGCAGAAACAATGTGCTGGACGCAATGTCTTGCATTTTTTTCACCTATAATAATAATAATAATAATAATAATTTTAAAATACAAATTATAAAATCTAACAAACTCTATCCATATTATGCAATTTTCTAACTAACTTTCTACTAAAAGTCTGAAGAATGACGGTAAGGAATTAGGAATATTTATTTTCAAGCGCTCCAGCATCCTCGCTTTACATTTCCTTCTAATAGATTTATGAAACATCTAAACCATGTCAGTGAAGGTGAGCCATGTTGCTTAGATGTGCTGCAACAGCATGATGTTATAGAGCCCGACATTAGACTCATGGAAAAAGGTCATCTGCTTGTCACAGATCAAACTATATGACTGGACCTCTCAAAACATGGTCTGGTTAAGGGCAGGGGCAGACTGAATGGAGTGTTCACACCGCTGATGGATGTGTAGCTAAAACACATCCTTCTGTGAACATACTGAGAAGGGTGGGCATCCTGCTGGCAGGTGTCCCTTCTTATTTCAGATGTTGGATGACAAGCATGAGCTTCAGAGGTGGTGGTGGTGATGAGGGGGCAGGGAGGTCTATGTAATGGGGCTGTTGTAGAGGACTCTTTAGCATGTGCAACACTACTTTAAAAAGTGAGGAGTACATTTAAAATAATGAGCAATGTTCATTCACTAGCACAGCTGGTAATATATCATATAAAGTTTATATTATTTATACAATCTAGGGATATATTCCAATATAATAAACAATTTAAAACAGATAATACAACATAAATGCAACATAAATGCATTTATGCATAAATGAATTTGATATTTGTTCAGGGTGTCTGAGATGAGGTGTGATTGTGAAGGGTGGAGGGTATGCAGTGATACTGGGGTGCAGAGTTCAACATGGAAACAGCTGTGGGGGAAAAAGTTGTTCCTGAACCTGCCTGTCTTGGTCCAGAGTCTAATGTAACGCCTCCCAAGGGGTATAAGGGCATACAGTCTGTGTTCTGGGTGATGGAAGTCCATTATGATGCTCTAAGCTTTCCTTAGACAGCTTTCCTGTAAAATTGCCCCTACATGTGAATGAATGTGTCACTGTATGTGTTTGGGCATGGTGTCCTATGATGGATTGGCATTTCTTCCAGAAATGGATAGGTTACAACCATGATGACATGACCAGTATACAGTATATTGTAACAATCAATGAATAAACAAATGGCAGCAATTAATACACGAATGCACACTGTGCATTATATTTTACAGTACTCAGATTTTACTTAAACCAGGTATTTTCCATCCTTCATCCTGCATTTGATACAGTGATCATGGATCTGGACATGGATGTGTATTTTTGAAAAAAGCATATATAAGCACATTATGCTGATGGTGCTCTCTCTGTCTCTCTCTCTCTCTCTCTCTCTCTCTCTCGTCTCTCTCTCTCTCTCTCTCTCTCTCTCTCTCTCTCTCTCTCTATATATATCTATATATATATATATATATATATATATATATATATATATATATATATATATATATATATATATATGGAACGTGACCCTGCATTACTTTATATAGCTGAATTATGTGATTATAAAAGATTAAATCAAACAACCCCTCAGCTCCTGGCATTGTGAATCACAGATGTGAATCACAGATGTTGAAAAACCGAAAAGCCTGTCCTCACTTCTGGAATCTTTCAGTTATCCATTAAAACCGAGAAGATATTTCTCATGCAGTAAAACTGATACCCAGTAAACCACAGGAATTCGCGTTCAGCTCTTATGACAGACGCAGGTAAATATGAAGAAGAAGAAGAAGAAGAAGAGGAAGTGAAACGTGTCCTGAATGTAATGAATGCTGTAGATAAAACGCCCTGGAGTTGTCGGCGTATCGCCAGTGCATTAACGGGATCGGATCGTGCATGTCGTAACAGAGACGTGGCGTGGGAGTGTCCGACAGCTGCTGGGGGAAATCTAGCTCGCGGACTTTTGAGTGACGTGATGAGCCCGGAGCGCGCTCGGAGGCGCGTGACTCTTTTCCTGCTCGCTTCTCGTTTCACCGGGCGACAAGAACAAAGGAGAGCAAACCCATCCAAACCCACCCACCTGCTCCGCTTACGAACGCCCTAAATGTGAACTGTTGCGGTATCAGCGGTACTAGCTTGGAGCCGAGCTCGGGTCGAACTAAGTGGCGGAATTGAAAGACAGAGTACTCCTACCTCTACAAGTATGGCCAGGAGAAAACAACGAGCACCCAAGCGTGCGCCAGGTATGCCATCTATTCATCTGTTTACATCATGTTTCCCTTGTATGATTTCATACCTGAAAAATCGCTCAAGAGAAATATTTATCTTAGATTGGTGTATTTTTAGGAGCTCTCTCTGTTTTTCTTTCTTTTTCTCTTTTACGCGCGCAGACAAATTCATACATAAACCTGTACAAAACCCAAAGCGAGTCAGTGATCAGACTTATATTTATTTGATACACTGAACAGTTATTGTATAGAGTGAGAATGTGTCTGCGCCTGCATATGATTCTAAATATAAAAAAAAGAATAGCTTTAGGGGACGGTATAAGAATTCATTTGAGTAAGTTTTTTTGGGGGGATTTGAACAGAACACTTGCTCTCCTTCTAAACCGCTATGGTGAACTTCCAACTTCTGAACTTCAGATAGAAGAATGGGGGGAAAAATCCATCCTTTTATGTGCCTTGCTTACATTCTCGAAAGATTGAAAAGGTTTAATGTATCATTTAGAAAATTAATGACCAAATCTGAAAGCCGTTAATGCATAAATAAATACCCTTGGTAATGCACGAGTTAGGAAATGGGCTGTAAAATAATGTAATCTTAGGATATCTTTGTGGAGACCAACTATTCCTACAAGAATAGGAATTTTATTTTGTGGCTGTTTGTTAAAAAAAATTTGTCAAGTTAGTCGAACAGATTGGTTCACTGTAGTTACAGAGACTTGGGCAAACTGAAGTTGGCATTAATAATGTCAGTGGAAAGTCCTTGCTAGCATAGTAAGACAATTTTGTATGTGTGTGTGTGTGTGTGTGTGTGTGTGTGTGTGTGTGTGTGTGTGTGTGTGTAAGTGAGTAAGTACTGTATGCATTGGGGTTGTGGATGGGATGGGAGGGTGGGGGGTGGGGGGTGGGGGTGGGTGAAGGGGGATTGGGTGCTTAATGGAGGGCTATGGCCTGCTCTGTTACTCTGGCCTGTCAGAACAGCTTTGTCTCATGTTGGATTTAATTGTTATCCCCTTGACAGCCTCATCCATCAAAGGCTTTAATGGTCAATCAGAGCGAGGCCATGTGAGCGCTCTCATTCTTTTCCCATACACTCGCCTGGCCTTTTATTTCAACACACTGGGATCTTCACAAATTTCATGCAAAGTCACTAGTTTTGGAAACGGTTTTGTAAGTTTAGTTTTTGATTTTTCCGTACTCTTTTCCATTTTTCTTTCAGTGCTAGGTTTGAAGGGCCTGCATAAAAAGAATTTCGAAACGTGGGGTTGATTTTCCAAACACTGCCTGTCACTGAGTTGTGTAGTAGATTTATTTTTGGTTTTCTTCTTTTACTTTTCACTTGCAGTCCTTTATCCTTTTCTTTCTCTCTGTTTTTCTCTCCCTTTCTCTCTCTCTCTCTCTCTCTCTCTCTCTCTCTTTCACTTTCTCCCCCCCTTCCTCTCTCTTTCTCTTACGAAAAGCCATTTTGCCAGCTTCATTACTGCATACCCAATTAGCTGTAAAGTTGATGGATTGTTGACAGCTGTAATGATCGGAGATGACGAGCCGTGTGCCCTGTCACCAAGTCAAATTAGGTTTCTGGTACTTTGATGTAATCAAGTAGATATTAGCTGCTACTCCCGGCCGCAACTATTGCTTTAACCTAATTTGAAAATTCAGGTGAAAAATGGGCTTTGTTATATGTGTTGAATGAAACTGCCCTGAACTGCTGTGATGAAATTAATACTGCATCTGAAATCATTTTAATACAAATTGTATTCACTAACATGTTTTGTATTCATTTTTGGTCCCATACCTACTACAAAGTATTTGCTGCAGGCTTGGTGCTCTTTTACATTCTTAGACTATATAAGGGTTTATTAAGGATTGAAGAGTTCATTAGTGACAAGTTCTGATAAGTTACAGACCAGTCTCACAAAAACATGTCTTGGAAATTCTGATTTCTACAGTCCTTGGGCTGAATCCTAGGCCTTGCTGACTTCCTCGGTGGGAAGGGAGAACAGTGCTGGAGAAATGTGGAGATTATTCAAGATGATGAGTGAGCTTGCTTGTGGTGATGGGGATGATGAAAGGGAGGGAGACTATGAAGGCCCATTGGTTTTGTAGTGTAAAAAAATAAAAGGTTTTGGCCAACAGCCATCATGTGCTGGAGTCAGATTAATTTACACCACAGCTCAGCTAATGTGCTTAAGGCAAGACTTAAAAGATTATATGAACATTATGAGTGTGTCTAGAATTGTATTTGGTAAACGTTAATGACTGCAAACTCTCTAAATCCTTTTTGTTGTCAATGGAGGGTTTTCTTCAAGGCTACAAAATTTGTTTCTCTTAAAAACAATTTGGATCATATAAATGAACATTAGCTTTTAGATTTTTAGGTTAATACTCTGAAGGAACATTTCCCAATAAAATATTAGTATTCCCAGTTTATGACTTTTTCTGTGAAAGAACAATTTTATTTGTGTGTACGTTTGTTTTTGAGTAAAATTGCTGACCGGGGTGCTCGCAGAAATAACCTACATTTTCCACAGATGCAATCCCACAGTGTCGAGTGATATACTACATCTGTTCTTCATACTGCATTCCTAATGAACATGCATAAGGGTGTGGCTTACCATCATGATTGACATACGCCTTTTAAGTTGCATGACAGGAGTGAGGCTGGCCAGGAACGCCGAGAGCTATTAGAAAGTACAGGAGACTTCTCCAATTCACCTTCCTTTTTGAGTTCCCCAGCAAATATTATATGCTGTGAATATTAAAGACGTCCATTTTCATTGCTTTCTTAGTATGGGAATACGTCTAGCAGTGAATTCCCACATTTTAACTCTGAAATAAAATCTGCAGCAAAGCTACACACTTGTTATTGTCTGAACATGCGAGTTTCATCTCTGTGGCCGCACTGTGAGATTGACGTCTCCTCCCTGGGACGACAATGGAGACATCAATCTTCTTTTTGGAAAAGAGGAATGCGCCTCCTTTTTCCAGGGAGGTGCCTTTTTATGTAGGCTCCATTTTAGGAAAGTGACTCAACGAATCCCTTAGGGGTCCAGAAACTCAAACCCTGGTGGAGAAGATCAGCACCACGCCAAACCGTCAATTACCCTCTCAACAGAGTTGTTAATCATGCCACTGCTCTATTTTTGACATTCTGACACTTGTCATTTATCAAACTCACTTTACAAAGACACAAGGTGGATAGGAAGAAGAGAGCTGATGGGACATGAGAAGACATTGCAAAATAAAGAGAAAGACATAGGGGATGGGCGTCACGATCTGAAATGGTGCCAAGTGGAGTCTAGGGTCAGAGCTAAGTGTTAAGGAAAGTGTGAGCCGGTCTAAAAAATGAGATGGTCATACTGCAGAGGGACTCGGGAGGCCGTGCGGATGGTAGACTGATCCTGATTAATTGTAAAGAGAGATGTATTACATGTTGAAAGAATGAGCGAGCAAGTGTGTTCTAAATTTAAGGTAATGAACACTCATACACTCCAGTTGCCCGGATGAATTTTGAAGTCTCGTCTATGAAACATAATGAATTTTGCTTGATTAATGTGTGTGTGTGTGTGTGTGTTGTGCACATTTTCTCTTGAGATTGTTTCTGCGTATGAAGGTGCATACAAGGTGCAATAAGCATTTGTTTGTGCCTGTGCATTCCAGCCTCAGCTCAGAGTGACATGCATCACTCAAGCTTGGCTGGCCTCAGTATGAACCCTACGTGCTCTCCCACAGCTCAGTGATGGATGCTCCTCTAAGGAAAAAGATTAATGAGAGGTAGGAGTCTTGCAGGGTCATTCATCACAGTGAATATTATTTAGACGGGCCATGTAAGCCTGTAACCTGAGAGTTCAAGAGACAGAGACAGCGTTAGATGTGTGCTCTGTGATGAATGGTGGTGCTTTCTATCTGTTTGTTACAAGACTCCAACTGTGTAGTGGTCTGTCATTGCAGGAGCCCTGTATATAACAATAAACTCTCCAATGGTACTTTATTTAAACTTGCTATGAGCTCATCAGGGAGTGTTATTTGGGGCCAGTGCTTCATTTGAGACAAAGTGAAAGAAGCTATTCTGTTTAATGATGATATTTCTACTCTGCCTTTCTCACCTATTTCCTCCTAGAGAGGAATAATGATTGCAATCCATCTGGTAGAAGCCTTTGTTGCTACACCATCATCTAGCAGCTGCTGGCTTTGACTCATACAGAATCGCTGCCAGTCACTCTTGGCAGCTGAGGCACATCAGACACACCACTGTCAAGGGGAACAGAGAATCAAAGGCACGTAGGGTGATATTTAGAGAAAAAGAGATATGCTCTCTGAAAGTGCATTTTGGGTCAGATAGAAATTCATTAGAGACATACATAAAAAAAAATTAAAAAAGTAGATATATCTATATATATATATATATATATATATATATATATATATATATATATATATATATATATATATATATATATATTATATATATATATATATATAGATATATCCGTGACCCGAGGGAAGATCGTATATAGCAGTAGAAGATGAATGAATGATATGAATATATATATATATATATATATATATATATATATATATATATATATATATATATATATATATATATATATATATATATATATGAAAATCCATCCCCACCATTAGTTTCATGTCATAAAATTTGTGTCAATCCCAGTGAAACAGTTTTGATGCACACAAGCATGGAAATATATATTAAAATATTTGGCTTATATTCATATCAGATATCACAATGAGATTTTATTAGTGACTTTGAGCATGACATGGATGTTGATGGTGTGACAATGGGCTGGTTGGATTTTTCAGAAACGTTTGGTGATTCATGCACAATATCCCCAGAAATGATACAGAATACTGCAAAATAGATATACAGTAGTGGGAAACTACACCATGTGCTACTCCAATAATAGGAATCTGTGATGGGAATAGGTACAGGCTCCCTAAAACTGGACAGGTGATGAAATAATTGCATAATTATGCAAGTGTAAAAGTCATCATCCACTTTATTAGGAAGATCTGCACATTTATTAATCTATCCAATCTAATACAGTACAAGCGCTTCAAACATAAGAATTGGAGTGAAAATGTGATCTTTTGACTTTAACCATGGTCATGGATGTTGGTGCCAGATGGGTTGGTTTGAATATTTCATAAACCATAGATCTCCCGGGATTTTCCCACACATCAGTCTCTAGAGTTTACACAGAAAAAACTATAAGCACATGGTCAACAGACTGAGGATATTATAGTAGGAGCAGACTGTTATGAGCTGGCAGCAGATTTTTTTGTGCTTTTCTGTTTTACCACAGTTGTAAACAGTAATTATTTGATGTATAATATCTTTAATGTCTGCTCAGGCCACCATTTTTTTGCATGAAGTAAAGAAAGTACTAACATCAGGTCATTCATGTCTGAATGGTGATCAGAAAAACAAAAACAAAAATCCCTCAACTGTGTCTATGCTTATTTTGTATCTTAGGTTTGTAATCAATCATACCTGAATGAATGTATTCTTAGATGGTGACCTAAAGCACTATTTGTACGTCACTCTGGATAAGGGCGTCTGCTAAATGTTGTAATGTGTTCTTTCTGGTGTGATATTTTGCTTTGCTAAATGCCTCTATTACCATTACACAGGAGATTTCCATTCTATATCTTAAATAGAGGACATGTAGGGAAGCCTTTAAAGTTATCACATGATATCTAGCTCAAAATTGTGAGTAGTCATTAGCAAATACAGAATATGTACATTTGGGTTTTGATATCACTAAAATAAAATCATAGGTTCAGTTGTTCAACAATGCATCTCTATATAATTTTTTCCCCTAATAAACATTTATTTTTAAAGATAAGTCAAATCATTTTTGGCTGTATGAGTGTCACATTATCTACTGCATCTGAAGAAATATTCTGGAGCTGGAAAGTGCTATATACAATCATTCTTATTTCTGTTAAATTTTTCGAATATAAGCAACAGTAATTAGTTATTAATTTGGATTGGATTTTTATGTTTGGTCTCAAAAACCCTGACCCAAAGCAAAGCACTTAGAGCCTGAACATAATAGCTTCATAAATCAAAAGAAGCATAATGCCTTGAAATCCCTGCTACTGCCATTTTCTTTATAAGGGTTGGTATACACATCACATTTTATTAACTAAATAAATTACCATGGTTGTCAATCAACTCTGGAGAAATAATTAGTTATGATTGTTGCCTCCCGTGATGGATTACAATTCAATCATTCTTAGACTTTCTTAAAAATATCAAAAGGAATTTGCCTGCTTTCGCAGTTCGTTTTTTCAAGCACCCTTTCATTTATCTTTACTCGAGCATAGTATATATATGTAACTATATGAAATTGTGAGCATATATATATATATATATATATATATATATATATATATATATATATACATGCATTTTGTTGTTGTTTTTTATTTTTATTTTTTATTTCAAAAACAGTGGCAATGACTTAAAAAAAAGAGCAATTTTTATTGCTTGATTGAACCCACTGTGTGTCACCATAATTGTCTCTGTGATATGAGTGGGCAGGAAAATGATCATGTCATTGTATTTACACCTGGTTCATTCTTTTTACGAGCTGTTTCAGAATTCATGCCAAACCAGGCAGTTCAAATGACATCTTTTGATCAAGGCTGCCAGAAATGATCAGAGGAGATTGGCAGGTAATGGATACCTAGTGACAATCCAAATCTAAAGGGGAATAAGACTGGCCTGCACCTGCCAATTATCCTTTAAAGCTCCAATCCTACAAGCATCCTGGCTGACATCTAGTGAGAGGCTAAATGAGAGAAGCACAGTCTCTGAAGATTGTGTATTATCAGTTGAAATGAGAGCTATTTGTGCTTTCACATTGGCTGTCCTGTTAGATCTTGTGTGTACAATCAAGGGGGGGAAAAGTAGTGGAGAGAGATGATCTGTGTGCTGTGGTGCATCAGATTATGTTTTAAATTAGATACGGAATATGAGAAAGGTCTAACACCTTTCACTGAAAGCAATTTGACATGAACAACTTCAACAACAAGAATGAATAAAGGTGGACAGAGCAGGGCAAATTTGGTGTCGCTTCCACAGGAATGATTGTTCCGCTTACAGTATCGGAAAGACAATGTCAAACTAGTAGTAGACTGGCTGTCATGAAAGGAAATAGTCACTCCTTTGGTTGGCGGATGGGTGCATCTGGCAGCAAGAGGGGTGAGGATGTCCCATCGAATCTGTCATACCAAGGTGGTCAGACAGACACCTTCCCCCAAACATATAACCTGTCTATGGTAAAAAGTCATCAGAAAGGATTTAAAGTGACAGGTGGCTTATGCATTGCACTCTTTTGTCTTCCCATGTAAACCCCCAATACATCTGTCCACAGTTTTCCTTTTTTTTCCACCCCTGCACAGGTTTGTTACTACACAAGCACAAGGGATGAAGTGGTAGCAGCTGCCTACTTTTCACAAAATATATCATGTGCATCATTTTAACTCCCAAAAAGCAAATGGTTTACAGGAATCGGCTATGATAAATACAACACTTTTGTACATGTTTAAGAAGGCTTTTTGTTTAGGCTTGCACTTTTGTTTTTGTAATCTCTCATGATGACTCATGAGCGTGAGATGTAGAAAAGAAACATTTTATTGTAGAGACCTCTAGGGTTGCGGACTCCTGAGATATACTTATCACAACAGAGCTTGCTTTTTTCCTTTGACTGGTAGACAGTCTTCAAAAAATGCCCAATAAGTCTTCAGAAGCTACTAAATAGTTCTGCTAACCAATGGCTGGAAAAATCATTTGGCTTCTATCAAGCAAAAATGAATTGAAACTCTATATCCTGGCAGCTGTTACATCTGGCTATGCAGTTGACAGATGTAAAATGAAATGAGCAAGAAAGCTTTTATAGACTGAATTTTCTCAAGACTGACATGGATGTAGTATAAAGTATGTGTATCAAAGCAGGTTGTAGATTAAAATAATTTATCTTTCATTTGATAGGCAGGAGAGCTGAGGTACAAATTAAACCCCACAGTCACCCAGTGTTAAATAAGCAGATACTGCCTAAACATAGTAAACCTTGAACATTTTCTTGTGGCCTTTGCAGTCTGACATATAAATACATATGACAAAAAGGTTAAACATTTGAATAAATGGTAATAAGCTGCTCCAAGCCAACAAAGCAAAGTTCATAGCTCAAAAGACACCTTGTCAGACAAATCACATCTTTATTCTATAGCTACTTGTAATGCCAAAAATATTTCATATCCATGATAAACTCTTCATTCTTTTTTTTTTAAAGAGAGACAAAAGGTCACTTTGCAATAATAAGAAGAAAATGTTTTCTTATACTGACATCTGATGATTTTTTCCCCTCTTTTAGCTTATGATTCGGAGGATGTTGAAGCTAGAAGCCAAAATGATGACTTTGTAAAGGAAGACTCATCAACCACTGAGAAGCCACTGCCGAACAACGACTTCAGGAAGGACTCAACTGTTGAAAAATCAAAGGATGAACAGTGCTTTGCTACTGCCGAGTTTTCTGAGACTGACAGTGAATTACACATTGACGAGTCGAACGAACTCACATCAGATGTTGACAGCAGGTCAATTAATATTAAAGACACACCAATGAAAGAGTGTTTTAATGAGGGATCTGAGAAGTCACTGTGTGGCTCAGATAGTCTGGAACAGATAAAAGCCATTTATAATGGTTTTCTTTCTAACTCCTTTTGGTCTTCGCCAAGTCTAACTCCTTCTCAGTCATGTACAGAGAAAAGATCTGAAACAAGCAGTAGCAGCAGCAGCAGCAGCAACAGCAGCAGCCCTGGGGGTAATTGCTATGACTGGCACCAGTCTGCAGTTGCAAAGACCTTGCAGCAGGTTTCTGAAAAACAGATTCACCCACAAAGGGAAGCGAATCTTTTCAGCACCGTTCAGCTCTACCGCCAAAGTGCTAGGGTGTATGGGTCCATCTTTAGTGGTGCAAGCAAGTTTCATTGCAAAAGCTGCAGTGCCTCTTATGACACACTAGTTGACCTTACAGTTCACATGAATGACACAGGGCACTACCGAGACGACAACCATGAGAAGGCTGAACAAAGGTGCAAAAGAGCTGGTCCAAGCCTCGCAAACGCTCTCTAATGGAACTAGAGGGTAAGGAGGATGCGCAGAAGGTACTACGCTGTATGTATTGCGGTCATTCTTTTGAATCCTTGCAGGATCTCAGTGTACACATGATCAAAACCAAGCACTACCAAAAAGTGCCTCTTAAGGAACCTGGAACGTCAGTTGCTGCTGCTAAAGTTATCTCATCTTTCAGAAAGAGAGTACCGGTAGAATTAGACATAACTAAACTAAATGCCACTGATCAGAAAGTGTCCTCTAATGGAAGTCCAATAAATGGTAGTATTCCCAAGGTTTGTGACATTACCAAGAAGGAGAGTCTTATGGACCACAAGGGTGTGAGCAACGCTGCTCAGATAAAGTCCCAGATTTTAAGGTGTATGGAGTGTGGACAATCATATGAGAGTTTACAGCAGTTAAGTGCCCACATCATGCTGACAGGTCACTTTGTTAAAGCCAATCAGTCTCTACAAAAAATGGACAAAAGCTTTGCAGAACAAATAGCCCTGCCTGGGAAAATGAAGATGAAAAATGAGAAGATTCCAAAAGAGAGACTGTATTCCTCTACGTCTTCCCCAAATGATAGCACAAAATCCCAACATATCACTTCTCCTGTAAAACAACCAGAAATGCAACAAAAAGACGTGCATTGTAAAGAACCGGGAAATGACAACAATTCAGAGGAGAGGCGCACAACGTCTACAAAATTAGACTATCTTACTGAAGAGGACCTGCAGGACTGTCCAAAAATAAATCTCGATATCCTAAAGTCCTTGGAGAACACTGTTACTTCTGCCATTAACAAAGCACAGAAGGGCACTCCCAGTTGGGGAGGATATCAGAGCATTCATGCTGCTTATCAGTTGCAGAATAACATGAAGCCTTCTCTCTGCAACTCCTCCATGCAGCAAATCGTGCATGGTGTGGAAGTTTCATTCTCAGACAAAAATGACATCTCTGCCAGCCCTCAACATCAAACTCCTTCCCCCAAAGTGAATCTGCATGCTATGGAGGAATTGGTGAAGAAAGTAACACGGAACATTGCTGAGGAAACAAGAAAGGACAAAGAAGAACAGACATCCGTAGCAAGGCACTTTATAATCTCCTCTGCTACGAGTGCAGACAGGAAATCAGCATCCAATTCTCCTACAGTAGAAGAATGCGAAACGCTAAAGAACAAAGATAACAAGATCGCTGACTCAGAGAATAATGCGAGTGGGAGGGAGTCAAAAAAATATAACGAAAGCTTCACAACCTCTTTAGCTTTCTGCGCAGACGGCGACGTAATAACCGTTCACCCAGAGTCAAAACAACCATTTGTTAGTCCTTTAAACGCCCTTCAGTCGGTCATGAATCTTCATTTGGGTAAAGCGGCCAATCCTGTGAAACCAGTTGAGAATCCTATGAGTATGCTCCTAAAGATGAGCAACAGTATGGCAGAGAGGGCTGCGGTGGCTTCGGCTCCGATTTCCACTTCAAAGCCAGAGCCGATACATCTAGATGTGTATCAGATTGACAAAGACCAACCAATAGATTTATCCAAAGGCAAAAGGAACCAGTGTTCAGTTACTGCTTCTCTCCCAGGGAAAGTGTTAAACTCTCTTCCTGCTATGACCAAGACCGATTTAACTGATACAATAAAATGCCCTCCAGTCAGTCCAGTTCACGAAAGTGCGCTATCGGACATATCGGACATGTTACGCAATTTATCCGACATGCATGCCTTAAATTCGCAGACGTCTCATAAATCCGAGATTGTTGAAGATTCTCACGTACCAAACACAGGAGACGATGCATCGATTCTGCAGAAACGTAAGGGGAGGCAGTCGCACTGGAATCCTCAACACTTGTTAATTCTGCAAGCCCAGTTCACATCCTGCCTCAGGAAGACAGCTGAGGGGAAGTATGTCATATCAGACTTAAGTCCTCAAGAAAGGCTGGTAATCTCACATGCTACAGGTCTTTCTATGACAACTATCAGCCACTGGCTTGCCAATGTGAAATACCAGCTGCGGCGCACAGGCAGGACCAAGTTTGTGAAAAACGTTGACTCTGGACATCCAGTTTTCTTCTGCAGTGAATGCGCGACACAAATCCAAACACGTTCAACATACATCTCTCATCTTGAATCGCATCTCGGCTTTCGATTGCAAGATTTGTCCAAATTCTCTTGTAAGAATCCCAGCAAGACAATTGTAAAGCATTCCACAAACGCATTGGATAAAACTGTCTTGTCGTTCCTCTGATCTAATGCAGGTCGCTAGCAACTGTACAGTGTATAAAAGGTGTACTATTAATCTTAAGATCAACAGCTCAGAATGCATTTTATGTAGGAACAGGAGTTAATCAAGGCAGTAACAGTGAACATTATCTCTGTAATTGTTGTACAGGATGTGTATTGTATGTTGGAAAAAAAGCTTATTATAATATGTATATTGTGTCAAACATTAAACAAATATCTGGTAGGAAATACACTTCACCGGATTTGTTTATGATAATAACCACACAGTTCCAAGGTTATGTATTAAACAGGCATATACATGATGGAGTATTATCCGTTTCTCTATAGTCATCAACCGTATGCCAGCGAGGTCAAATAGATGACAAATTGTACATTTGTATTTAATAATTTCCACAATAATTAATTATTTATTTATTTGCAAACGGCTTTTCCTCTTGTCTAAATTTGTTTCTGCATATAAATCGACATTATTTTCATACAGTTTGTACAGCAGTATGCTATTTTATACACGGCACAGCACCACTTCAAATTGCCGACCATAAGTAAAATATTACCATAGGGCATTTATTTACAATACACATACAAGATGATGATTACACATACATTGGCTCTTTTTATAGGGACATCTGTACATGTGCTCATTTATGCATTCATCAGTAAACAGCCAACCATGTGGCAGCAGCAGAATGCATGCAGTCAAATACATACGGGTGAAGGACTTCACTTAAAGAAAATTGGTTAAGAAAAAAGGGTAATCACTGTGACTTTTATTGTGGCCTGGTTGTTGATTCCAGATGGGCTGATGAATATTTTTGTTTGAGGGTTTTAAAAACTATGTACTAATGCAGTATTCTGCTGATTTAGCCCTCTCATCTCAAGGCATGAAGCTGTATGTTGTGCATTCTGAGATGGTTTTCTGCAGCAAAATTTCAAAGGGTGCTACAGACTTCATATCAGCTCAGAACAGTCTGGTCATTCGCTTCATCAACAAGGTATTTCACCCTGCAGAGACTCTGCTCAAGGGGTGTTTTTTAGTTTTAACACCATTCATTCATTCATTCATCTTCTACCGCTATATCCGATCTTCTCGGGTCACGGGGAGCCTGTGCCTATCTCAGGCGTCTATGGGCATTAAGGCAGGATACACCCTGGATGGAATGCCAACCCATCGCAGTGCACACACACTCACATTCACACACACATTCATACACTAGGGACAATTTTCCAAGGTGCCAATCAACCTACCGTGCATGTTTTTGGACCAGGAGGAAACCGGAGAGGAAACCGGAGAACCCGGAGAAAAACCCCCTGAGGCACGGGGAGAACATGCAAACTCCACACACACATGACCGAGACGGGAATCGAACCCGGATCCTGGCGGTGTGAGGCGAACGTGCTAACCACTAAGCCACCGTGCCCCCAGTTTTAACACCATTCTGTGTTAAAACTGTTGTGTGTGAAAAAAATCTGTGGAGATCATCAGTTTCTGAAATCATAAAACAAGCCCATCTGACACCAACAACCATATCTTTTTCCCCCTCATTCTCATGTTATAGTAAATTTGCCTGACACCCTTTACCTGTACCTTCATAATTTATGCATTGTGCTGCTGCAACCGGATTGGCTAATTGGACAATGCATAAATGTGTAGGAATACGGGTGTTAATAATAAAGAGGATTATTCATGCATGATATATTACAATGCTTACAATATACAATGTCATATATTGCAACAAAAAATGTTTGGTTATTGTAAGCTTACTGGTCATAATGTAATTTTAGTAATATTCATAAAGCAAAATTGTCCGGTGTTCTGTGTTTTCTTTTCTAACAACATCTGTTTTTATAATGTAAAGAGTGCATTTTAGTCAAGTGAAATATCTACGTTTTTCTGATCAAACTGCAAAAGTCTTTTCACCATATCGATATTATTACATGTAAAAGTATGATGATAAAAGTATTTCCCCATGATGCATTCTGCTGGATAAAATCAAAACATTTAAGGGAAGATTTTAAATAAATATCATTCATGTATGTATCAGCATTTTTCAGAGCTAGATATTTATCTGAAATATTGGTGAAATTTATGTTGCTTCGACAAATTCAAACACAATTCAATATGATACATATCACAGTAATTATACTACTTCTCCAACTGTGTTATCCTTTTGAAAATAATCAGTACTGTTATTTTCGAGTTTTTGCACATTATTTTCTAATTTGTTAATGTTTCAAAATGTCCATGAACAGATTTCATTACTGTACTTAAATATGTGAATCCTCTCTAAATAATACATCTTGACCAATCAAGTTTTGCATTTTTTTGTCTCTTTGTTCTAATCCTTTGATTAAAAAAAAAAAGATAGATAAAACAAGAGACAGAAGTGCCCTCTGTCTATGTGGTTCTGTCACCACTTTGATGAATATCATCTAAATTGCTTTGTATATTTGAGGGGTTTGGATGTCAATCTAATTCGATAGTGCATGTTGACAACAGCGGCTCCAGCTAATGAGAAGAAAGCTGGCTTTGACAGCATGATGAGCTTCAAACCGATCAGACAAGTTTGAACAAGATTTCTTAGAGAAATGCCTATCAAAAAGTTGAAGATGAAAACCAATTTAATAAAAACTTCATTTAAAAAAAAATCAGGCAAAATGTTCCATAACTTATAGTTCCATAGCTTCATAATTTGTAGATATTATGCACAACACATTGCGATATAGGAGACAATAAGTACTTTTTGCATATGGATTTGTGCACAGGCTTAAGGATCTGTAATTGAACGTGTGCTTCATTGAAATCCAAGAAATGAATCATTGGTAGACTTTTCGTTTCACTTCAGCTCCACCGAGACTGTGCTGAGTCTCTCTTTAGATGTCAGGTCTTATTGTGGGTTGAGTTGAAATGACATGACAATGCGCGACAGCTCTGGACGAGTCGCAAGACTGAGAAGAGGTGACTATACTCACTGACCACTGAGTCCATCCTGACTGAGTTAACTCATGCTCAAGAAAATATAAGAGCGATTTGGAGCCTAGACAGTTGTACAGCTAATCTGTATATCTAATAAAATACTTAAGTGTGTTCATAATTTTCATTAAAAGTAATTAAAAGAAGAAATAGATCAACACTGATTCTTTCTGAGAATGTTTTGGGAAGTAAAAATGCTCATCCTTAGGGTCTTGCTAGATTGATATAGTTATTAATTCATAGACTTTTCATAGACAGATATTTAGTATAATAAGAAATAGTCTATTCAATCTGGACTAATCAGAACAAGCATATGATTGTTTCTGATTCAAGCAATGTAAAAATAATGCTTCATAGAACCTACTTTTACCATTGACCATTGACTTAATGATGAAGTCGTGAACACTGATGTTACAGAAAGTTTTTATGGTTACAGTGTTTTGACAGCTAAGAAAAACAACAACATCAGCAATAATAATTAAATATCGTTCACTGGGTCATTTCCTTGAAGAACTTGCCTGGAACATTCTAGCACTGCATCTGACGTTTGCCAAAGATGCTCTTTTCATTGTACAAATCCATGTATCACTAAATTAATGCTTGCTGACAACACTAATTACACTGAGCTACGTGCTGAAATAACATGTCAAAAGCTGTGTAACAATCCATTAGTTCCTGCCTTCTGACCTCATTACCTTAAGCAATAGCACCAAACATGGGAAAATGCTGACTGTATGAAAAGAAGGGTTTATAATTTTAGCGTCTTTATTGTCTCAAGGGATGCAACTGCACAGCCCCAGGGGCCAGGGTTCATCTTGAAGTTGAGTTACTGTATCTGTGTGGAATTGTCCATGTTGTACACGTGGATTTCTTCCCTCATATCACGTTCTTTAGCAGTTGATGAAAGATGAAGACGAAAAACAATAACAAAAACAACACACACTGAGTTGAAAATGCATGAAAGTCCAACTAATAAACAAAAGAAGGGTTTCCAGGAAGTTAATAGCAATCCTGACCAGGATTGATTGGTTACGGAAAATGAAAGCTTGAAAGACATTTATATTTTACCAAACAAGCAAAACTCCAAATCGAACTCAGCACTTCAACAAAAAACCCTTTGCCCGAAATCAGAATCATCAACCTGATTAGTAGAGAAATTGTGACATTTCACTTTTGGAATGCAGGCAACCCAACTGCAATGAACACTGAACACTGGTCAACATGGCAGGGGCTTTTTTGACGTCGCAGAGCAAGAAACTGATGTGACAAGACACCTACTCATGTTCTATCAGAGCTCGGCCAATGCGGCATCAGTCTCGTCACTGTCCTTCTCTCGTCTCTGCCTCGCTGTCTCTCCACACAGGAGTCTTTCAAATGCGACGTGCCAGAAATGAGCTGAGCGCTTGCTTGTGACCTCCTGCGCTGCTCCGTCCATCCAGAGATGGCAGGGGACACGATCTGGCGTGACACTCCCGGTTGGAGCTGCCAAAGCGCCACATTCCTGTCCCATTTATTCACACATTGCAGGAGATGAAATCCAGCGTTTTAAAGATCAGGGAGAAGACGTGCGTGTGCCTGTCTGGATGAGCTGCTTGACTTGTCATTTCATTGTGTGGAAAGCTGCTCACTCAACAGCAGTGGCAGCACTTAGCTGGATTAGAGATGCAGACACAGATGGTGAACACAAGCGGACTCAGTAGGTAGCCTAGAAGCACACAGATATGGCCATCATGTTGGATGGATATGAGTAAAATGACGAATAAGCACACTGTTGGACGCTGATGTCTTTTTACTCTTGCATATGACAAGATGTCTATGCAACCTTATTATTTTAACATACGTTTACACCATTATTTAATTTTTTTCAAAAGAATTCAGCCTTCAAATTCAGCTTCATGTAGACCAATGTAGAAAAAAGCAAGGAAAACATTTTTGGCTTTAAATAAATTGTGTCTTTAGTGTAAATATATACTAAAGTGAGTAAGGCTGAAACAAGCTGCTACAGCATTACATACGCAGTATAACTCACCAGACGTGTTTGTTTTAATCAGAATTAGATCCATATTGTTTGAATCCACATAACATTTGAATATGACTAAATCTCATTATTTATACCATAGATTATAACCAGTGATAAGAAAATAACTAGTAATGCTTTCTAAATATGATACAAAATGTGACAATACCATATGATAGCTACAGATTAAAAGCCTTAGTAAATCTTTACATTGAATCTCAGAATGCAAAAAAATGTGATCTCAGTGACCACAGAAGATGCCAGTAATGGTTTAAGCATTTAAAGAAAACCTGATGATTAACAGTGATTATTTAGTAATTATTTAGTAACTGGGCTATTATTTGCATTTTTCATAACTGAATTTAATCTATGCATGTATGATCTAATGCAGCATCCATAAGTAAAGGTAGCTTGTTGCTGAATGGTTGCTGGTTTCTCTGATCGGAAAGTCAGGAGTTCAAGCCCAACTTGCCCTTCCTCGGGCAAGGCCCTTAATCCTCTGTGCCCTAGAAGCACTGTAACATGGCTGACTCTGCAGTCTGACCCCGTCTTCCTACATTGCTGGGATATTCCAAGAAATAAAATAAAAAGATGTGTCCATTTCAAAAAGGTATGTTTTATATATATATATATATATATATATATATATATATATATATACATATTTTTTTTTTACATTTTTACTTAAAACAGAAAATAAGCACATTCATTTTTATATTAAAAATGAGGGCTGTTTTGCACACTATTGTATGTAATGTAAATAGTCTGTCATTCTGCTCGTCTCAGAATGTCCTATACACACCTTCAATGTGTCAGGTCAGGGCTGAGGAATGACTGTGAGACATGATAACATGTTGGCAAGAACCCTCAGAATACAGGCACGTCAAAGAGGTGTGGAAACTTGTCAAAGCTGTTAACATCAGGGTCTTGGCAGGGTGACTTGTTCTCTTAGATAAAAAATGGCCCAGTAATGTCAGCTGCTGCGAGACAGAAGTGTCATCTGTGTCTGTCTTACCTGAAGTGGCTCAAACAAAGCGAACTATATTAACGGTTCATCAGACGTGAGTTTGATCTTTTTGAACATGCTGTTATTTTGGTATGATCTGGCTCTTATATTTTAATATATGTCTATATTAGTTGTTATTATTTAATTACATTATTATTATTATTATTATTATTATTATTAAATGATGAAGAATGCTTTCATAGGAAAATTAATTTTCAGGGTGATGTGAAGTTGGAACCTGGAGGCATCATGCCAATGTTTATTATACTGGCACATTTCCCAATGTTTTATTCCTCTTATACCATGGTATTCATTTGGTTACATGGTATTCATGTAAGTTGTTACTCCCCAACACTGACAATAGATATGGTCAAAACAAACAAAAAACACACCGCCAGGATCCGGGTTCGATTCCCGTCTCGGCCATGTGTGTGTGGAGTTTGCATGTTCTCCCCGTGCCTCAGGGGTTTTTTCTCTGGGTTCTCCGGTTTCCTCCCGGTCCAAAAACATGCACGGTAGGTTGATTGGCACCTTAGAAAATTGTCCCTAGTGTATGAATGTGTGAATGTGAGTGTGCGTGCCCTGCGATGGGTTGGCATTCCATCCAGGGTGTATCCTGCCTTAATGCCCATAGACGCCTGAGATAGGCACAGGCTCCCCGTGACCCGAGAAGATCGGATATAGCGGTAGAAGATGAATGAATGAATGAATGGAACAACACTGTGGTACAAAGCAAAAAAGTTTCACTATGTCTCTATGTAAGTCTTTTAACAAGTATTTTCTGAATATCTGCACTTGTTCAGTCCACTTCTCTCTCTCTCTCTCTCTCTCTCTCCTTCCTATATCCAACCTGCATTTGTTTTTGCTCAATTGGTGGAAACTTGCAGCATTTGTATCACTGTCAGCCCCTTTATTGGCTAGACACTTAGAATGTATTCTGCATCATTTGCAAATTACTTTGGCGACAAGCATCTGCCAAATGTAAATGTAAATCCAAATATAGGTTCAGCTTGATAGAATACGACCAGGATTCAGGGTTAAAGCTTTGGTTTGGAAGTTTGGAAAATCGGATTGATAATGCTGTCACTGTTATCAATACAAATCTCTACTTAATTAGCCAATTGTGCCACTTATGTTTGAAAAATAAATACATGAATTGGTTTACGAGAATCTGTCTTAGAATCTGTGTGAAGAGAACCGAAGTTTAATGATCTATTGAATACAACCAAAGGTTCCTTTTTTCACAGTAAGCATAAAGAGGGACAATATGTATTCATAAAAGTATGACTACAAAATAATTTGAAAATTAGTATGTAGAACATTCCACTCTGTTCTTAAAGGATTCCATTTATATTATTTATAAAATTGTGCCTTTTATGCCAAGCTATTCACCTCAGGATCTGTAGAGCTACACATTTTCAGAATTGATCTATTGACTTTTTATTCAAGTTTATGCTCATTCAAGCTCATTCTTGATGTATGCATACTTCATTTTATGCTCCGTGATTTATCTTCAAAAGTCAGTAACTGCTTCTGTTTCTGAAATTTACTAGAATGATCTATGAATAAACTGTCATCTAGTTAGGATATTGTCAACTCCCCGTCAAACTTCCCACACATTCTGACAGCTTCTGTATCTCTCTACTCTAAAACCGAAACATATAATTTAATTATCTTTCTTGTGTAAGATGAATGAGAATTTTTTAATAAGAATTTTTTAAATACATTTTATTGTTTTTATTTTTTCCAAGATTTGTTTTGCGAAAGATATATTTCTTTTGTATATAAAAGTTTGCTAGACTAAACAGTTTTTAGGAAAAAAAGTCCACTTAACATAAAATATGATTCTTCTTTATTTTTTTAAATAGGGCTGTTAGAGACACCGGCATACAGCAAGCGTCTAATTTATGGATATATTGTCATCATGTGTACAAGATGCCATGTCGAGAAAACCAATACACAAAGATGAACTGAACTTGCTGATAATATGCAAATAGGGTTTTTGGTGTGGCTTATTTTGTATAAACATCTATGAAAGAAAATATGATGCATCACAATCTCTTGTAGCTCATTTAAAAAACGCACATAATATGAAAAGGAAAATGATGGATTCTGGTGTGCATGCTGTTAACAGTTTGAAACAGTTTTTGAGGTGCAGCATTAATATGACACAGATGTTGCCATGGTAATATTTTGTCATTTTATCACATGTTCTTATTATTGTAGCATGCCTTTGTGTGATTGTTATTGAATTATTTGTTATTGAACAACCTGAAATGGCAGAAATAATTCCTGCATATGACTGTACAAATTTGTCATTGCCCTGAAGTCCTTTTAAACTTAGCAAATCATTTAGAGTCTGTTAAAGTAATCTCAGGGAATAAACAATTTTGACATTTTAAGTAGAAATGCCCCAGATTGCATGTGTGATAAGCCTGTAAAATTGGCAAGTGCTATTTTGGGCCATGATGAAGACACTGCCCTCTGTTTCATTTATTAAGTTGATTGTTTGACACACTGTTAGTAATCAAGGCCTCTGTTGTCCAGGAAACTTAGGGTGCGTGAAGAACTCTGAAAAACTCTTGAGAACAAAGCATTTCAAATTCGATTGGAAGCTGGTAAACCAAATAGTTACTAAAGGATTAAAGTGGGGAAAAACTTTATTCTGAAACAATGGCAT
Source organism: Kryptopterus vitreolus (assembly GCA_030449085.1). Taxonomy (NCBI): domain Eukaryota; kingdom Metazoa; phylum Chordata; class Actinopteri; order Siluriformes; family Siluridae; genus Kryptopterus; species Kryptopterus vitreolus. Next base: position 14,899,749 of record JACRUU010000019.1, on the reverse strand, counting down.
CTTGGGGATGATGAACAAATCCTCACAGGTAGTGTATACTTGATTAGTATTATATAGCTTGCTTAGCATTTAAACAACCTGACTTTTTTTTTATTCTTGGTGTGGGATAACCCCCTCCGCCACCCTTCTTTACATCAGTCACAACCAGTGTTGCTGTGATAGCAGACTATTGACAAGTGTGACAGGACTTTGATTACAGCGTCAGCCCTGGGGCTGCGGCTCGTCATCTGTCAAGTCTGAGCTAAGCTCTGCTGGGCTGATGGCAAGCGCAAACACTGAGGAGAGATAGGGTGAAGGGAAGGAGAGGAATCATTAAATCATTATACTTCACTCTGCATTCCACTGTACACAAGTCAAACTAGTGGCAGCTTCAAAAACAGTATGAGCAATCAAAGTAGCAGTCAAATGGTTTTCATTCAATTTTCAAGTCTTCTCATTACATTTAGTGGACATTGTCTGAAATGTTATGCAACTCACAACAATATTTTTTTCCCTAATTTTTTAACTACTAGAAAATAATCTATAAACAGACAGAGCCAAGATGCCATATCCAAATCACAAGGACACATATTGAGAAAAAGTTGAATCCAGAATTCTGTCCTCAAACTAGTTTCTGTATTGAGTTGTCAGTTTTCTCATGGGTCCCACAATTTCCTCCCATCTTCTAAAAACTGGCAGCTCTAAAATGGCTCCAAGGTGTGAGAAGTGAGTTCAAATGTGTTTAAATTTTGCTCTGTGATGGACTGGCATTGCGTTCAGAGCTTATTACACTGCCCCTCGAATAGGCACTTGCTGGTAAATTCTGAATTAAATTAATACTGGTCTTACTTAAGGGCTCAGAGTTTTTTTTATACCATAACCCACATCTTTTATGGGCTAATGTTTTGTAAACATTTAGAGATTGGTCATGTTGAATATATTCAACTACCTATAAGTGAAAATACATTCAGATATAACAAGGTAAAATTATTTATGCAAATTTTAAACACATCTCTAAATGTTATATAATGTAATTTTTATAGCCATACTTTAATTCATTCATACATCTTTAGTAACATCTTTATTCCCGTAAGGCTTGCACTGGATCCAGAGCCTATCCCAGAAACATCAGATATGAAACAGTAATACACCCTGGATAGGATTACATTATTTATATCCTTCTATATATAACAGCCATACTTTTTTTTTAATCTGTGATGATGAGTTTTCAATGCACTTAGTAATTATCTGAATTCTGTCCAGTGCCTCCCTCACTGCTGCCCTACATAGGGCTTTATATAGAGAATGTGACAGGTGGTGGACTGGTATTTCTGTTATACTATGTGGACTATGTGGATAGTTTGCTGACATTTTGATGGTTCATTCCCACTTAAAAAGACAGTATTTTCTTAAAAGAAATTAAACCTTATTGTAACCCAGTATATGTTTTTTTCTGTCTAATCATCTTTATCCTTTGATATAACGATTCTATCCTGAAGGTGGACTGGTCTTTTTCAGGTATTTGCTTTGTGGTATTTTCCCATCTACATAGCACATGTGGGAGATGTTGTGTTTAGGACCTCACTGATTGGTTTGATGAGCATAAAGATAAGGTAAATCATATATCATACCTTTCATATTGAGCAAATAATAACCCAACCTAACACCCATGGCATTTTTTTAGACAAAGCTCTTATAAGAAAATATATTTTGAATAAAAGTACAATGTGTATTTGTAATGCCATTTTGTTGGGTTTTCCTTCAAATTATGAGCAGTATACAAAAAAAGACACACAATCACATACAAATCACACACACACACACACACACACACACACACACACACACACACACACACACACAATATAATTAGTTAAAAAAATGTGCTGTTTTGAAATTCCTGCCTCCTATCACTTAAATAAAACATCATGCCAAACATCTGTTTTCTATATGGCAATGTTGTTTTGATAAGCAATCCCTATTTCAAAAGCAAAATGAATCGTTCCTGTCATATTTTTAGATTTTTACATTTGCAAACAAAGAAATATTTTACTGTAGAAAAGCTGTAGAAGACAAACAATAATTACAACAACAGTTATTAAAAAGTCTTGCATTCATTCTGTGCAAGATAATAACAGACAACAAGAAGGCAGGCTCCTAACTATCATGCCTAAAAATGATACACTTTGCAGATGCTATTTACCAGGTAATAGAGCATTCATATACAGTATATAATTTCAGTATTATAATTTAATATATATATATATATATATATATATATATATACAGACGTGGACAAAATTGTTGGTACCCTTTGGTCAATGAAAGAAAAAGTCACAATGGTCACAGAAATAACTTTAATCTGACAAAAGTAATAATAAATAAAAATTCTATAAATGTTAACCAATGAAAGTCAGACATTGTTTTTCAACCATGCTTCAACAGAATTATGTAAAAAAATAAACTCATGAAACAGGCATGGACAAAAATGATGGTACCCCTAACTTAATATTTTGTTGCGCAACCTTTTGAGGCAATCACTGCAATCAAACGCTTCCTGTAACTGTCAATGAGACATCTGCACCTCTCAGCAGGTATTTTGGCCCACTCCTCATGAGCAAACTGCTCCAGTTGTGTCCGGTTTGAAGGGTGCCTTTTCCAGACTGCATGTTTCAGCTCCTTCCAAAGATGCTCAATAGGATTGAGGTCAGGGCTCATAGACGGCCACTTTAGAATAGTCCAATTTTTTCCTCTTAGCCATTGTTGGGTGTTTTTAGCTGTGTGTTTTGGGTCATTGTCCTGTTGCAAGACCCATGACCTGCGACTGAGACCAAGCTTTCTGACACTGGCTAGTACATTTCTCTCTAGAATTCCTTGATAGTCTTGAGATTTCATTGACCCTGCATTGTACCCTGATTCACAGATTCAAGACACCCTTCAAGACACCCTCCCCAGAACATAACAGAGCCTCCTCCATGTTTCACAGTAGGGACACAGTGTTCTTCTTTTCTTGATATGCTTCATTTTTTCGTCTGTGAACATACAGCTGATGTGCCTTGGCAAAAACTTCGATCGATTTTGTCTCATCTGTCCACAGGACATTCTCCCAGAAGCTTTGTGGCTTGTCAACATGTAGTTTGGCATATTCCAGTCTTGCTTTTTTTATGATTCGTTTTCAACACAATGGTGTCCTCCTTGGTCGTCTCCCATGTAGTCCAATTAAACTTTGGCTCAAACAACGACGGATGGTGGCGGATGGTGCGATCTGACACTGATGTTCCTTGATGAATGAAGTTCACCTTGAATCTCTTTAGTTCACCTTGAGTCTTTCTATCTTTTAGGTCTTTCTTTTGTTAGGCTCTTTTGTTACCATTCGGATTATCCGTCTTTTAGATTTGTCTTAGATTTGTCATTTGTCAATTTTCCTCCTGCGGCCACGTCCAGGGAGGTTGGCTACAGTCCCATGGATCTTAAACTTCTGAATAATATGTGCAACTGTACTCACAGGAACATCTAGTTGCTTGGAGATGGTCTTATAGCCTTTACCTTTAATGCTTGTCTATGCTTGTCTATAATTTTCTTTCTGTCTATAATCTCTTGAGACAGCTCTTTCCTTTGCTTCCTCTGGTCCATGTCGAGTGTGGTACACACCATATCACCAAACAACACAGTGATTACCTGGAGCCATATATATAGGCCCAATGGCTGATTACAAGGTTGTAGACACCTGTGATGCTAATTAGTGGACACACCTTAACAATTAACATGTCCCTTTGGTCACATTATTTTCTGTGTTTTCTAGGGGTACCATCATTTTTGTCCATGCCTGTTTCATGAGTTTATTTTTTTACATAATTCTGTTGAAGCATGGTTGAAAAACAATGTCTGACTTTCATTGGTTAACATTTATAGAATTTTTATTTATTATTACTTTTGTCAGATTAAAGTTATTTCTGTGACCATTGTGACTTTTTTCTTTCATTGACCAAAGGGTACCAACAATTTTGTCCACGTCTGTATATATATAGATATATATATATATATATATATATATATATATATATATATATATATATATATATATATATATATCTATAGATATCATATAGTATAAAAAATTATATGAACATTTTCAAAATCAATACCCACAACTCACTATAAGCATGACAAAATGTTGTCAACAGTGTCTTCATTAAAGAAATATCCATGTTTATTTACATTTTTTACAGGAAACTTATACATTTTAAATTTTTTACTTTACTTAAAGTCATCATTTACATTCTAAAATCAAATAGACTTTTTTAGGAGCAACAAAGTCACTGATTCCTTCCAGAGGTGCACATGAACCAGTGTTCATTACAATAAAAGTCAAATGTTTAAAAAAGATCATGTATAATTACATACTTTAACACACCATTATTTTAAAAAAGATTACGTTTGAAAAAAAATATTACATATATCATTGAATGTTAAAACCAAGACTATTAAGGAAAGACATATATTGAACAAAGGTAAAGATTAACTGGTCTGAAGTTATTTTTGGATGTCAGTTGTTGTGGAGGCATCAAAGGGCATTAACAGGTCTTATCTCCAGGGTCACTTACTAAACCAAATATTGGTGCTTGTTTACTTGTAGAGAGGGAACATGTGGGAGATGTTGTTCTTAAGGTATGACCAGCACATTTATTTTAGTTAATTGAAAGACAACAACAAAAAAAATAAAATAGATTTTCTAAAATCTCAAAATTCCACCTGAAGACAACCCTGGCAGATGTGCACATGCATTTGTGTTAAATCTTTATAAGGTAAAATATATCAGTTTCTTACTTACAATAAGCAGCTGCCTTGATTCAAGCTACAAAATGTCTATTTTTCAGGTGTTACTCAGTTTGAACAAAAGCTCTGGCAATCCTCCTTCTGTCTCTGAGAATAAAAACATTAAACATTAGTTATTTTTATTATATTATTGTATTATCACATTAATATTTTCAATCTAAGCAACCAAAATGTCAACAAAATGTACCAACATTCAAAATGTTTTTGAAAGTGATGAAGTGTTTGGATGCTTGAAACCTTTGGATGCGACACTTTTACCAAGTACTTCAGCATGGGAAGAAAGGCCAGCGATCATATCCTGTCAAGATACTTTCTGGCTGCTTTGTCACCTCAACTAACAGTGAATATGTACAAGACAGAAGTGGCTAAAATTAGCACCCACCTAATTATTGATTGCTGTCAGAAACACATTCACATACAGGAAGGACTAAATGTGGACACTAACCAACAGCCTATAACAAGAGGAAACAGACAGCCAGAGTAAGGACAGATTGGAATCTACTCATGTAGTAACAGAAGGTCTTCGGAAAAACTTGTTACACATTAACACACTAAGGTCAATTTTCCAAGGTTCCAATCAACCTCCGTGCATATTTTTGGACAGGGGGAAACCGGAGAACCAGGAGAAAAAAACCCTGAGGCAAGGGGAGAACATGTAAACACCACATACAGATAAAGGATGCGGGAATCGAACCCCCAAACCTGGAGGTGTGAGGCGCATGTTAACCACTAAGCCACCGTGCCCCCCAGCATGTAGACCTATATACTTAAAAATGTGAAGATGAATGTACTTCATAAAAAGGAGTCTCTTGCGCATTTACCCAGACTCCCAAAACTGTAGGTCTTGACTGTAGGTCTGTGCCAATGTGATGAGCGTAGAAACTCTTTTCTTCCTCTCGATGGGACACAGGCAGCTGATTGTCTATGCACAGGTAGTAGCGACTCAGTGAAAGCTTTAGTGTGAATTAAACACAAACATTGACAATGCACACAAACAAACACTAGAAATGAAAATCACAACGTAGTGAACAGTGCACTGAATTTACAATGTCAATCTAGCTAAATGAGAAATTTTGTTTCTGTACTTACTAAAGTTTTGTGATGCCAAAACATTGTAGCTCTTGTCTGTGTTCTAGTCAAAGAATACCTTGTGTTGTGATTTACTGAAAATTTCAATGACAACAGCTCATCATTCTAATGCTTGTTTATCCATAATCGATATTTTATAAAAATAATGAAGATTACAATTATGTGTTGATTACAGAAACAGGTCTTAGCAGGAGCTAAACCACCACAGCTAGATTTACGACCCTCTCATCAATCACATGAAGCACCTGTGGATCCCTATTGTCTATCCACAGAAACACAACACCACAGAATACAACACAATACATGTATCCAGACTCTCACTGATATAGAGACACTGATTTACCTCTGATTTACACTGATTTAGACTGATTACACAGTCTGTGTCAATCTGATGTGTGAAGAAACTGTTATATTCTATATGACCTTTACATATGACTTTAATCTAAATTAAATAAAATAAAAACGAGATTATGAATAAATAAATATTTGTAAATAATCTAAGCACTGAATCATTGATAAGTATCACCTTTGTATACGTTTGAATTTGTAATAAGATAACACAAGATACAGGCAGTTCCATAAGCATAACTCTTTTACTAAACTCTGTCAGCTAGCAAATAGACTTGGAATAATGCAATCTAGATGTGATTTAGGAGTACAGGTCAGCACTGGGTGTTGTCACAAAGCCTCATATGAAGCGGGTTACACATCGAACCATGAAGTGTCTTTGTTTTTATATTCATTAGATCTTCAGTTTTTATTATTATGTTTTTAATTATTATACCATACAACAGTTACACATCACTTGTCATTAGTTCCTGTTATCACATTATAGGATTTTTATATCAAGTTTTCTTCCCTGCATCAGTGTCATTTCGGCCATCTGTCTTGAATTTGATTATCTACATGAAAGGTTGCTTTCCATAGTCCTTTACTGGGACTTTAATAAATGTTAAATATGTGAAATGTATTATAGGACCTAATGTTGTTTTAGAGAAGGCTAAGGTTAGATTAGATTAGAAATGTAAGAAATTTTCTTGTTGTGTGTGTAGGTTTGTGTTTTGTCTAACTTCACTGATACAATCTGCCAACCCTGATGTACTGAAGTGAAATTGAACATTCATTATGAACAGATGAGCATTTGAGTGACGTGCTGTTGTCGCTGTTATTTGCAGGAAATTACTAACTATGCAAGATACGAGAACACCTTCACCGGAATAAAGGTAAGAGCTTAAATGTTTTGCCACCATTATGATTTAGTAAATTTATCTCATAGCTGAGTCTTTGCAGAGAGAGGGACAGAGCTGGTTTCCTTCCGGAACACAGAGACGATTGTCCATATGCCCAATAATGGATGATAAAGTCAATATACTATCCAGAACATTACAAATTTGTGCACCCTGTCAATGTTTGTTTCATTCACAACAAACCTTTCAACAGATAAAGTGCTCCTACTTGTATGTGGATGGATGGAAATAAAATAAAATACCTACGTACATACCCAAGGTTCCTCACGCACCAGGTGAACTGAACTAACCTCCTCCTCCTTCTTCTTCTCCTTTCTTCTTCTTCACCACTTGCATGAGGCCCCAGGGCCCATGGATGGATGGAAATAAAAGAAAACCTGATGGATGGATGGATGGATTCGACATTGTACCTTCCATTTAATAATGTAAGATGGAATAGTCGACTTACGGATAATTTGCACCTGCAAGCTGTAATTCTGGCGCTATATAAGATGGAGGCTTTATTTAAATAAACACACTGTTTCTACACTCCCTCGTGCTGCGGCCTTCAATGATGAGTTCGCACACACTAATAAAACGTATGCGTGCGCGTAAACATATGCCCGTTCAAAGTAATCGCTCATCTCCTAGAGTTTGGGAAAATCGCGAGTGTTTTTATTGTCATAGGACTGGACACATTGCAGCCAACTGTTTGTTATTGAAGCTCAAACAGGACAGCGCGCCTAAGCGAAGTGACTCTGCAAGTTCTAATAATGGTGTTGCTGTTGCGTGTTCCGGGGCACTATTTCTTTAGCGGAACCAAACGTAGAGCCTTGCTATCAGCCTTTTATCTTGTTTGGGAAGGTTTTGTTGCCTAACGCAGAGAATGCAGTGCCTGTTAAAATTTTAGGAGACCCCGGAGCAGCGCAGTCGTTTATTTTAACTCTAGTGTATTTCCGTTTTCGTTCTGCGGGTCGCATGCTGTTTGTCAACTGGGGATGGGAGATGTAAAAGCACCATTACATGAATTGGAGTTATCTACGGATTTACCTTCAGGTAGATTTAGGGTTGTCGTGTGTTCTGCTTTGCCCGTTTATGGGATAGATTTTATTCTCGGAAATGATGGAGAAGGTGGTAAAGTTTTACGAAGTCATGGATTCTCCTGTTCCACAGCTTCCCCTGGAGGATTTTAAACAATTCCCCGATGTTTTTCCAGCGTGTGTCTTTTCTACAGCTCGAGCACGTAAGTCACAAAATCTTATTGATCTCTCCCACTCCTTTTGTGTTCTCCTGAGTTACCGGAAAAAGTTCTGTGTCCCAGTACTTGTGAACAGCAAGAAATAAGCTAAAGGTGAGCGGAGTTCGGTTTATAGATGCACATAGAGCTGATCCTAGTCAACAGAAATATTTCTGTCTTGCAGTAAACGACAATGAGGTTGTTAATAAACAGGTGTACTATCTTCTAGAGGACAACCTGCTAATAAGTGGAAACTTCTTAATGATGTAACCTATAAGAGCTCTCTTTAAAAATAGTTGTGCCGTCGGTGTATAGACAACATGTTATGTCTGGGACATGAAAGTCCATGGTCTGGTCACTTCTGTGTGGTGAAAACATATGCGCGGATTTTAAATCACTTCTTTTGGCCGGGTTTGAAAAAGTGTCTCCAATTACTGTCGCAGGTGATCTGTTTGTGAAACCACCGGTAAGCCTGCCTGTGACGTGCCATACATTATTCTATGTGGTAAGTAGACGTTTTCTTCCTATACAGTAGCACATTCAAGCTTTAATGACAATTACCTTGCTACATGTACATAACTTGATTGCTTCTAAATGGATTCACAGGATCCTTCTGTTATTCTGCAGTTCGATTCATGCTCTGTTTGGGCATGATGACATCACTACTTTCATCGCTTCTGTTTGCCTAATGTTTAGCAGTTACTACTGTTTCAAAATTCACCACCTTGCTGAACTAGCATCACTACACGAATTCCTGCAAAGGTACGTAAAGACATGGGGGAGGTCACTTAATATATTATTTCATTTTCTGAATTTCAATGTTTTTATTTATTTTCAAGTTTTTTTTATCAATCTGGAAAAGGGTACAACAGTTGTTAAAAAGAAGAACAAAGAGAGACAGATGCCTAGTGAACCCAAGAGTCTCCACCCTAATCGCTGACCTTTCGGATCATGAGTGGAGTGAGACTTTGTAAAGATGTCCTGCATACAGTTTCCAAGTATTTTTTATTTTGTTCCATTGTATTTTTATAATACAAGTAAACAATGATATTATTTATAATGTTGTTTAAAATGCCTGCCAGACTTTATTAAAAAATATATGGGACCACACTGATGTCTATGTCTTTAATAGATTTTAATGGGTTTTGTTTATTTTATTTAGGTTTGTGTTCATCAAATAGAATTACATTACATTGAATACTTTTAGAATACATTTGAATACATTTAGATATTTATTGTTTTTCCTTAGTTTAGTTTTCTGTCAGCTTTGTGAAATAATTATAAGTTTTAACTGTAATTAGTACAGTGTTAACCCTAAGATAAACATGTGATTTAAAAATCAAATAAATATACATAATATAAAATATACAGTACAGTGGGTTCATTATTGTGCAGCCAATAACGTTGTTATCGTATTATTGTAAAGTTCTGGCAACCACAGCAGACTTTTTTTACTGTAAAATTTACAGTTTATTTTTTACATTGTAGGCTTTTGGGTGGTGGAAAGAAAATTAGGTGAGACTATGTAATCAAAACTCCACAGCGTAAGAATCGCAAGTGTGCGACATTAATTTGTTGAAGGCGTATCATTCCAGGGAAGTTCTTGAACAGTGTCATGTGCCGCCTTCAACTCCTATCGCTCTGATCTCTGATTTGCCGGAGGTAAGCACAACGTCTGTAGAGATCCAAGAATGGTCGGCGCAGAATGCATCTTTTGTTGGTGCTAGACTGCCAAATTCTAAGACTTTGTGCGAGTTACCATCTAGACTCACTCATTTATCCAGCGACCAGCAAGAATATTATTAGTCTAATAACTTGTCCATTTTTGGAGACGTACTTACACAAACTTTTGCTTTCCAGCATGACATTAATGTTACTCGAGTTGTTGAAACAACATCCGTGTCGAGCCAACTGAGTAAAAAGAGATATAATGAGGCAGGATGTTGAGTAGCTAGTCGAACACGGTTTAGCCAAACCCATTGTTAGCCCTTGGAGTTCTTCATGGATGTAACCTTTCGGGTCTGTACAGATTACAGCAAGGTAAATATGGTTCACGCTCTCTGATTCTGATTCTTACCCCTTGCCTCGTATGGATGATTGTGTGGATATTGTCGGAGCCGCTCGGTTTGTTAGTAAGCTTGATCTTTTAAAAGGTAATGGCAAGTTCTGTTACCTCCTGTGGCATCAGAGATGTTTGCGTTTGTAACGGCCCCTCGCGTGTTTTTCAGATGTTGGAAAAATCCTTGTTAACATTAAATCTTGCTAAATGTGACTTTGCTAAATGTGACTTTGCTCAAGCGACGGTTAATTATTTTGGAAAACAGGGTGGTAGTGGTTAAGTGTGTCCTTTAGGTGAAAAGGTGACGGCTATAGGATTCCCTGTTCCTAAGACTAAACGGGAGTTGCGTAGATTTCTAGGCATGGCTGGGTATTTAAGGCTTTTGCAAAAATAAAAATAAATAAAATAAAATAAAATAATAATAATTCTACGGTGGTTGAACCTCTCAATCGCTTCCTAAGCTCCAAAGTTCCGTTTTTAACACGCGTTTCATAGCTCTTAAGTGCTTACTCTTAAGTGGAGAGCCTGTCCTGAAAGCACCAGATCTTTCAAAAGCTTTCCAATTAGACATGCCACTATGTGCTTGAACCCCTAATAAAGAGATCTTATTCACTCCACACATTGACTGATCTATACCAGCGAAAGGCTGGATAAATGTACTGTGTGGTATTGATGATATGAATTAAATATTGACTGATCTAATGCTGTTTTCTTACTGCAGAAAAGTCCCTTTTATGTGGTAAACTGATCTTCACATTTGAGAAAACTAATGTTACACTTATATTAAAGTTTTTTTTTTCCCTCTGCCACTTTGCAGAGAAGGAAGTCACAGGTGTTATGAAGCTGCGTGTAATGCATAAGGTGTTTTCAGTGAGTCAACATTTCTTTACTCATTTCTGAAGACCTGCTGTTACTTCACAAATTCTCTCTGTATTGATTTATGTTCAGAGGATATACAAAGAAAATTGTGACGTTTCTGGAATCAGCTACAAATGTCGTGCCAATTTTACTTCATTCTGCCCTTTATACGTTTAGTGTAGCTGGTGAGAAAAAGATGTGGAATAAGTGTTTGTTTTCTATACAGAAAAGGTCAGTATTCAGCTGGCCTATGATTTGCTGATTTTTTTTCCTGAAAATAGACTTCCAGTAAGAAATGCTTGAGACAAAGTTGCTCAAGGTGCATGTAGGCTTGGAATACACTGAGTACAATTACTGAGCTACAAAGTACTGAGCTGCTTTGTAAAAGAGTCGCATCCAAAGGATGTAAGTGTCTTGTCTTATCACTTTCAAATAGAAAACCTTTATGAATGTTGTTTCATTTTCACTCCTCATGAGGAAGGAATTGAGGGAAACTGGGAAAAACACACATTATAGGAAACATTTTTTTAAACAATGTTTAATCAACTAAAGTAAATGTCCTGATCAAAGCTACATTTCATTTCTTCCATTTACAGCATTTGGCAGATGCCCTGTCCTGAGAAACTTTTATTTACATTATATATTTTTGGCAACTTGGCAGCACTTCTTGCACAATCACAACCAAAAGGAGGAGAGGGACATTATCACACTTTCCCTACATATATGAACTTGTTAGGAATCTGGGATTAGACTGCAGAATCAGCCATGATGCATGCCCACATAGAGCTAGAAAGACTTGCTCAAGGGTTTAACAGTGGTAGTTTGGCGGGATTGATCCCATAACCTTCCAATCAGTAACCACCATTTCCAAAGCACTGAACTGCACTTTATCTTTCTCCACATGTTGCTCAGGCTCCACATGCATGTAGACAAATACTAATGTCATGGGTTTATTTTCCCTTCATGAAAACACTGGAGATAATGGACAACAACTTGAATTCCAGAAACAATTATTTCATTATAACTCTACAATAATATTTTATTCTAAGTACACATATAACCATATTATTTTTTACTTATTTTTACTAAATATAGAAGTTATTAATATGCTTTATTTCTAAGTATTTCTACTAAGCAATTCATTGTTTACATTTTATTTTTTAGTCATCTCTGTCGCAATTGTTAACTTGTATTTTTTTAATTATATAAATTTGTAAATGTTTTAGCATTAAATAATTTCCAACTGGTATAGTACCAATTTAATCTATTATTATGCATTTATCATATATGCATTGACTTTCTTTTATAAAACTTTTTTATAAAAGACATTTTTATTTTAATTATTTTACTAAATATTCACCATTTTGGTCATTAACTGTATTAAAGATTCATCTGTTCAATATACATTAAAGAATATATTTAACATATAACCTTTTTATGTTACATTTGACTTCTGCATAAACATTTATCTTTTATTAAATATTATAGAAATGCTTTAAACATTTATTTGCATATGCATTTACATTTTCTTTGTGCTGTTTCTAATTCATACTTCATAAAAATGGTGAATGATCAAATCGTATTCAAATAAATAATATCTACATGTCCAAAGCTTTGTGAACATCTGAACATTAAACACATGTACATCTACATCTCCCCCCCCCCCCCTCCCCCTAAATGTTTGGAAAGGCACAATTATATAGGAGCTGTATGCTGCAGCATTCCAGTTTCACTTTACTGATCTAAGTGCCCTCATCAATTTCTGTAAAGCTAATTCATAGTGACACACTTGGCAGATGCTATACATAATTTAATATCCTCACAGAAGCGTTCAGCCTCTTTTGTGTTGTCCTTAAAAGTACGACCAGCTACTTCAAACAATTTATTTAAATATTGAATTATTATATATATATATATATATAATTTATCTTATAGAGATAGTAAAAAAGTTGATAGTAGACTATATGATGTACCACTATCACTAGTTCACATCACAAAGGAACTGTCATAATCCCTCATTCTTATGAAGTCTGCTACAGTCCTCATTCTTATGGGATCTTTAGCACATTAAACAGAGATTTACACTCGTAATGTGCTAAACCACTGAGAGTATCATGACTGGATGCATCAAAGCCTGCCTTTGAAACAGCACCATGAAGGATTCTCCAGATGATGGTTCTTCAGTCATTGAACAATAATGTACATTTACATTTATGTTTACAACATACACCTAAGCAGTTGCTCAGAATCCCATTACTGTAATGGAAGCTTGATGGGGGTGGGGTTTGAACCTGTGATCTTCTGGTCCAGAGGCCAATGCCTTAACCTGAGCTACTTCTACCAGTGAGCTACTACCGCCCTGATCTCCTCTCTCTATTGCTATCAGTGATGTGTTTCGTCTCCCTGAAGGCAAACACAAAGACAAAGAGAGAAGCAGCACACAGATGGTAGATTTCCAAAATGCCATATACTTCAATTACCGTCGTTCGTGAACGGCAAGTCAAATTAGGTCATGAGTAATATTTCTTCACTGTTCAAACATATGGGAATGTTTTCATCCATGTCATATTCATTCAATAATTTCAATATATTATCAATAGATTATAGATTAAATTTCATATTGCAAATGAGGGATATGGACAAAAATGCTTATATATATTCTTCGATACATGTTATGCATGGGCAAAACAAAAACCAGGCCACTTTCCAGGTTAGCTTGGAAAACAGGGAATAAAAGTAACATATAAAGTCAGAAGCTGTCTTTCACCGCAAATATCAAATGGGAATAAGGGGGAAAGGGAACTAAGGAACTGGAAAATCAGAGAGAAAAGAAGAAGGTACCCAATCTGCAACTGTGTAGAGGGGCTTTGACAGACACATCTCACACAGGCTGACAGCTCTGTCAATAGCCCCAGGATGGCATGCTTGATTGACAGCAAGCAGGTGGTGGCTGAATGGAATTGTCAGACCAACTGTCAATCATCAGCCCTGCCACAGAAACGGGGGAGGAAGCGCAGCTGTCCAAGGTGATCTGTTGTTTTTCAAGGCAAACGCAGACGTACATATGCACTGTGATAACAAAAAGCTGGGCTGGGGAGAGGAGACAAGAACAGGTGTGCGTGGCTTCTGTGCAACTGGAAATGTTTGGATTTCTTTTTACAGTCAGATCAGGGAACACATAGAGCTGAATATACAGTATACACCAAAGGTGAAAGACACGTTATGTTTTTGCATTCAATTAGCTTCCATCAAATCGTTAAAATCAAAAGAATGGCCACAAATAAACATGATCCAGGGCCTTGACGAGATTCTGTATTACAGACTCATGTCAGATTCTTGCTATATGTTTTCTAATCTCTAAAACACAATATGTCATCCACACCAAAAATTCTAACAAGATGTACTATAAAGCCATTGCTTGCCAGATATTATTGTAAAATTGAACACTGCTAATTGACCTAATGATAATATAAACAGGGGGCACGGTGGCTTAGTGGTTAGCACGTTCGCCTCACACCGCCAGGGTCTGGGTTCGATTCCCACCTCCGCCATGTGTGTGTGGAGTTTGCATGTTTTCTGCGTGCCTTATGGGGTTTTTCTCCGGGTTCTCCGGTTTCCCCCCGGTCCAAAAACATGCATGATAGGTTGATTGGCACCTTGGAAAATTGTCCCTAGTGTATGAATGTGTATGTGATTGTGTGTGTGTGTGTGTGTGTGTGTCCTGTGATGGGTTGGCATTCCATCCAGGGTGTATCCTGCCTTAATGCCCACAGACGCCTGAGATACAGGCTCCCCATGACCCGAGGGAAGATCGGATAAAGCGGTACAAGATGAATGAATGATAATATAAACAGAACCATCTATAGAGTGTAACTGATGGTTAGTTCTAAGGGCCATACTATGGATAAGACTAGGGATGACCCCTGACAAATGAACGTTGAGAAAAACGTGCTTTATTAATGAGTGTGTAATTATCTCTAATAGCTGTTCAAGATGGGCGTCAGAGGTTTTAATTACATAAGAAATTATCCTTTTGAATGTGTGTCTTTTACAATCCACTTGGTAGAACATTACTAATATAAGATATTCAGTGGGAACTGACGAGTCAGCGGTCCTTAAACGGCAGGGTATAACAATGCATTGGTATACATTAAATGACTACACAGTGACCCTGAAGATTGTTATGGATATGAAAGTTCATATGTTCATATGCTCTAAAGTACAGAATAGAAATGATTTATAATTAAAAAATATATATATTTATTTTCCATCCTTTCATGCTCATTCTAGATCATTTAAAAATATTTTTTTATAATATGTTCAGATCATGGTAAAGCAGTTTCACAACAACGACCATTGTTATATATATCCAGTATAAATTATAATTAAAAAAACTACAGACAAAAGATCGTTAGTGTAATCCTCACAGCTTTGACAAACCTAGGAAACTCATGGATGCTGTAACCTGCTTATTTATTTATTTATTTGAAATGGGTTTCAGTTCTCCTGCACTTACAAAGTCTCAATAATAAAACTGCTGTCTCTTCAAGTTTAGGCATGGTTGAACAG
The DNA here is from genome assembly GCA_030449085.1 of Kryptopterus vitreolus. Taxonomy (NCBI): domain Eukaryota; kingdom Metazoa; phylum Chordata; class Actinopteri; order Siluriformes; family Siluridae; genus Kryptopterus; species Kryptopterus vitreolus. The sequence continues at coordinate 14,883,896 of JACRUU010000019.1, read as the reverse complement.
ACATTTTGCATGGTCTATATGCCATTCAAACGGGTTGCTGACTCAGGACCCGTCAAGTCTAAATGTCAATGAGCTCATGCACTGATGGATAACTACAATCTGACAAGTGCAAGCTACCAATACACGAAACAAAACACAGAAAATGATATTCAATACTCCTGCATCTTTTAAATGCAAAACATGATATGGAACTTGCATCACTTCTCAAATCATACAGCCATCTGTCTTGATTGCTTTGTTTAGAAATTTAATTCCCTCTACATGCTGTCTTTGAAAGATAATTGCATTCCAATGTCATTACGTCTATGGAGGCATACATCTTCAGATCAGCTAAAAGGGACCCCCAAAATCTGGAACCTTTCTCTCCCTGAAAATTGACAGACATTAAAATGTATTGGAGGACATATGGTTCAGCTTTTTTAGTCAGCTTTTAAATAACGATAAAAAAATGCCTTTAGTTGTCAATACTATTCTATCTTAATCTTTACTTTATTATTTACTTGCAATTTACTGGTTTTACTCCTCTATAAAATGTATTATTATTGATAAAAAAGAAAATCACGCATTTATCAAATGATATCTTATTGTGCAGCCTGCCGATAGCAATTTAATTGATTCTTTGTTGGAATGTACCGAATTTAGAAAGAAAACGCTGTAATTTGAACAGCACTGAATATTAAATGGTACTTTATCTCCCTCTAGTGGTTGTAGCACGAAAACAGCAGAAAAGCTCATTGTATAAATCAATTTCCCCAAATTTTGGTCAACACGGTGAACATTCATCATTCATTCATCTTCTACCGCTTTATCCGATCACTCGGGTCACGGGGAGCCTGTGCCTATCTCAGGTGTCTATGGGCATTAAGGCAGGATACACCCTGGATGGAATGCCAACCCATCGCAGGGCACACACACACACATTCACACACACATTCATACACTAGGGACAATTTTTCCAAGGTGCCAATCAACCTACCATGCATGTTTTTGGACCGGGAGGAAACCGGAGAACCCGGAGAAAAACCTCCTTGAGGCACAGGGAGAACATGCAAACTCCACACACACATGACCGAGCCGGGAATCGAACCCGGATCCTGGCGGTGTGAGGCGAATGTGCTAACCACTACGCCAACACGGTGAACAAACAAATCAAAATAAGAAAGAGGATTCTTTTGTAGTTTTACTGCTTTAACAAAACATTTGCAATTTGATCATGCAAAATTCTAGCATTATCAAATAACATCTGTGTTTGCATGGAAATGCAATTCATTCTGCAGAATGATCAAAAGTCAGTCATGGAAAATAAATTATACTGCGTTCTATTAAGCCTGATTAACAAAGAGGACTATAAGTCACAATAGGCAAAAATCATTTATTCATTTATTTGATTAACATTTGTATTCAATCACAAAAAGCCGATTCACATCCAAAGATTGGAGACAGCAAAATAATCTCAATATAGATTTTTTTTTACAAAGGTTTAGAAGTGAAAGCAGACTGTTTGCAGGATGAGATATCTTTATAAGTTACAAAACAGACAGATTGTTCACCAGAGCAGCTAGTAAAATCACAAAGACAATAACCTGCCGCATGTGTGTGTAGCACGTGATATTTCTAATGCTGCCATTTAATATTCACACAGAAGTGACTTTCAGGCACACAAAACAAAGGCAGTAGGTATATATATGATAAAAGTGAGATATGCAGCTTTGTCTAGGTAAACAAACAGTGCCTGGCCAAATCAGGAGAGTTGAGATGTACAGTAGAATAGGTTTGCTTAGAATCGGACAATACAGAACAAAGCTGATGTTTCAAAAATGCATAGTGTACAGTATAGATTCAGTGAAAGAGGTGGACTGGAAATGTAGCAAATGCTCAAAGAAAGGAAGAGAGAGAGAGGGGGGGGGGGGGACAGAACCATCAATTATTACTGCCATACAAAAAAAAGATTCCAAAAAAGAAAAGAACCAACAGATCCTTAAGAGAGTCACTTCTGCTGCAGCCGGGCAGCTTTGAACTTTGACACCCTCTTGGGCGGCTCCTGGGGCACTTCTGAGCTCACTTCTTCTTGCTTTCTTTCAAGGATCGTGGGTAATGCAGGAGGTGTGATCGTCAGGTGAGGAATCATCGAAGGCAGTGGATCCTTTTCAATTACTGTTCCTGAAAATGCCTGAAAGAAAAGCATACAGGAGTCAGGGACATGGGAACATGCACTGGTTGATACAGTTTGTGCCAAATTTGATACACACTACCTCAAAGCGTCCGTTAGGGTAAAGACTTATTCCAGGACTGTCCTCTTCGGTAATCCCGTCACTAGTGTCGCTGTGGGTTGCGTCATCGTGGCTGTGGGCCCGGTTAACAAAGGCGCGGCGCTCCTCGAAGTCTGCCGTGCTGCTCTCACTGGTGTCACTGCACACGCTGTTCTCACGACTGCGCGACTTCAGGATGGATTTCCTTGGTACTGGCTCACCGTTTACTACATCCACAAAGGCCCTGCACACACATACATATACACAATGCAGCGTCAGACAAAACATAGCACTCTTTAGACAACTGAACCAAATACTGACACCCCAAAGCTCGTAGGATGCATACATTTATTGTGTGCATCCTCAAATAAACCTGAACTTACACATGAGGCACATGATGGCAATTTAAACATATTCACATGGGCATGAAAATGGAACCTTGGCCAAAATTTACAACATCAAGTTGGGATATGCGAAGAAAAGAAATCACTGTGCTGTAATGTATATGTGACCAATAAAGGATATTATATTATATTTACCCTCACACAACCAGAATAAACACCAGCCATCGGGAGTGCATTTCACATAAACCTAAAGTGATCATGTGATCTTTGGTTGGCTATAAATCTTCGACATCAGTTCGGTGTGTCAGCGCACTGAGAGTTAGATTTCAGTTATCAAGATAGCTTCCCAGTAAACAAGACTGCATATTTAATGGGGTCAAGCTAAAATAATTTCTCTCTTGCTTTAGTGTCAGTGAAACCGGAGCGTTTGAAGGCTACCTGTAGATATCAGCAGGCGTTGTGATTTTATGATGCTCATGAACAGCATGGCCGTTGCACTTGCCATTCTTCTTCTTGCGCTTGGCTTGCTCTTTCTGCTCTTTCCTCTCACTGAACTTGAGAGTGGTGTTCTTTCCTGTGTTTATTCGCACCTAAGCCACAGCAGACACAAATAAAGAATTACTCACTACTTGCTATTCAACATCTGCACAAGCTAGTAATGGAAAAGATGCAGTCGTAGCGACGTCTTACTTTTTTGAGCTCAACTGTATGACTAAAGTAGATAGTTGGAAGAGCATTGCCATCCTCTTCACCTTCTTCGTCTTGCTCTTCATCAAACTGTGGCTTGATACCATTGACCTGGCTTGTGCAAGAGGTAGGAGCACAGTCCGTATGTTTGTCATGGCCATTAACCTGGACCGTCGCGCCAGCATCTGCCTCTTTTTCTTCCTCCGATGAAGAAGAAGTTGTGTCCTCACCATTGGTATCTGTGCTGTCCCTTCTGATGGAATGAGAGGAGGCTCATAAATACATTTTACCACTGCAAAATTGTCCTTATAAGATCATCATTTACTCAATATATACTATTGACAATTGCAATGTTTTCATTGTAGCCAGGGAAAACTTATTCTACTGTTAAAGACATTGATAGTCATTTTTGTGAAAGCCAATTAGCATTTTATTATATTATATTTGATAGATAGATAGATAGATAGAGATAGAGAGATAGATAGATAGATAGATCAGACCTAAATAAAATGCTAATTGGCTTTCACAAAAATGACTATCAGTGTCTTTAACAGTAGAAGATACATTGGAGAAAAGTGTGCCGGTACGGAAGGAAACTTGGGCGGGTGATAGAGAGAAAGCATGGCGATCCGTGAGTGGGGTACAGTGGATTTGAAAAGGGAACGGCATCCAGACACTCTTCCCTGAACCATGGGACTATTGCCTCACTTGTCTCACTTTCTCTAGCATAGACCCAGTGAGATTTATTACAGATGAGATTTTTGATTGCTATCAGTGATCATAAAACATATTACAAATTGTGTTCCATTTGAAACCAACTCATCTTCCCGTCCTGTGTCTCTATCCACACCTGTGTTGCTTTTCGACCTTATTTTGCTGGTCCTTTTTTTTTTCTAAACCCTCCCCAGCTCATGCTTCTTGCCCAGTAAAGAGAGTGTAATATTAGATGGTTACCACATTCTTTAAGGAAAGGATGCTTGAATTTAAAATATTTTATATTTGCAAATTTTACATTTCCTCGTGGCAAGAGCACACAGACACGGGACATCAAGTTTTTTTCTCACCTGTCCCTCTCATCCTGTTCCTCCTCCAGACGCTCCAGCGCATCCAGCCGTGCCCACAGCTCCTCCTCAGACAGCATTCTTTTACTTCCTGAATCTTTATATTTATCCTCCTCCTCCTCCTCCTCTTCCTCCTCTAACTGCACCATGTACTCCTCCTTAGGCTTGGAGTTGGGCTTGTGGGCCACACGATGTTTACCTATCAAATCAAATAAGACAGAGGTTTCTAAAAGAGGCATCATTTTACAAGCACTTGAGAGCATTATTCCAAAAAAAAATGTCTAGCTGTCTAGAGAGTGCATATATATATATATATATATATATATGCGCTTCGTGTCATGCACTTTTTTTCCCCAAATATGTATAATAATTTCACATATCTACTCTTTTGGCTGGATAATCCATTTACTTCTTAATATAATTCAAAATTCACATTCAGATTTAAACACAAAAATATCAGTAACATAATCTATGAAAGTCTGTTCCATTTTTTGTATTAATCTACTATTTTTACTTATTAACTTATAAATAACTTATTATTAATGCCCGGCATCAGAAGTGGCAAGTGATGGGAAAGCTGAAATTTGACCATGGCAAAGGATCCACAAGCCCTGGAGTCAAGAATCACTTAAAACTCAAATGGTGGCAGTAATCATAATTGATGACTGAGACAGATATCAAAAATATACTTATACAGGGATCTGGTACTTTAATAATCTTACCCTCTAAACCTGGAGATATATTGACCAAAACACACATCATCCAGCTTTAAAAGTTAATAAGCATGTATGCTTATTAAGATTCAGTCAAACCTGCTCTTTATTAACAATACTGTTTAAAATGTCATACTGTGCCTGCTTAGACAGAAAACTATGATATACATAAAATTGCACTGCCTTAATGTAAAATTGTATGAATCTCCATTTAACTTCTCTGATTACAGATCAATATAGAGCAGATATGCTTACATGGGAGATAAAGTTTAAAGACTATATTTAAAATTCATTTACTGTAATATTCTATATAGATGTCATGATGTATTACACAGTAATGAAGCCCCGGATTGAGCATGAAGAAAAAAAAAAAAAAAAAAAAAAAAAAAAAAAAAAAAGACTATCCGGTTTGACTGTCACATAAAATATCCATCAAAATTGACAAGTTGACAAGAGTTTTACAGTGCATTGCAAAAGTTTTGATATGTCTTAAATATATACAATAATACAAACTTAAACGGATTTTATTTGATAGACCAGGAGTCACCAACCTTTTTGAACCTGAGAGCTACTTTATGGGCACCGAGTCATACAATGGGCTACCAGTTTGACACACTCTTCTGAAATAACACATTTGACACTGATGATTTCTCACAATACGTATTGTGAGTTAACTATTGTGAGTTCACAATGAGTTAACTAACATTTTAGATGCATCTCACTGATTGCAGTGATTCTCACTGACTCAGTTTTTAGAGCAGGCCTGAGAGCTACTCATGTGGTCCTTGGGGGCAAATATTCAAGGGGTATGAACAGTTTTAGAATGCACTGTAATAGAAATGCTTTTGTTAATTACATCATGTTTAATTCTGTTTTTTGTAATTCTCCCCAAAAGGGTCAAGTAACAAGTTAACATGTGTGTGTTTGGGGAGTTACCTTTGGTAACGGCTTCATCCTTTCCCATTTCTTCTCTGATGTCAATAAAATCTCCTCTATCCTGCAGAGAGAGAGACAGACTTGTTATCAGAAGGTTGTTCATCGGTTGTAAAAACAATTGTAAGAAGTAAAAACCCTTACTAAGGCCATCCTTTCAAGATCTTCTGTGAAGCCAGCTCGATCTTGAAAGCTCTTCATCACTTTGTGCAAATCATCTAGTTTATTTTTTACATCTAGAACAGAACATGCATGAATTGTAAGACATGTTAAGTGATCCATATATAATGAATATGCAAATTACTTGCTCAACATTCAGACTGCGTAGTGTACACATAAAAAAAAAAACAGTCAAAATAAATGCAAATGTAACTCACGTTTCTTTCTGTGTTCTACAAGTGTCTGGGCTTGTTTAGCAGAACATTTTGTAAACCAGTTATCTCCCAGCAGAACCGTAAGCTCATTGGTGTGAACCAGCTTCCCAGGCATGAAAGCCATAGAACCAAATGGTACCTAAAATTCAGGACAGAGAATGTATACACAACTCACAAACCAGGCAAGCCTGATCACAGGCAAGGCTTTCCTGACATTTTACACAAAGGAATAAACAGAGAACAAAATATAAATAAACAATAATAATAAAAAAATAAAATAAAAAAATGTAAAGATGTCTGTGTGTGTGTGTGTGTGTGTGTGTATGTGTATATACACATATATACATATACACACACACACACACACACACACACACCACTCAATTGCATAAATGACAAACGGAACCTGGGGCAAAGAGAAATCACAACTGGCACACTTCTTATTACCATAATATCATAGGACAGCTTATCAGGCAAAGTGCTGAGGCGCTCCTGCAGACTTTCATAATCATTCTCAAATTTTTTCCTGACAGAGACAAGAACAAATGCAACAGATAAGTGATGACACTGTTTTGGTAAAATGACAGAATAATCAAAGAAAAAAATACTTTATTAAACACCTTTATTTATTTGTTAAATATACACATTTCCCCTCCACACTGTATAATATCAAGATCAAACCAGGTTTCCAAGGGAAAGCAGAACAATACGTAATTAATAAAAATAAAAAATAAAATAAATTAAAAACAAACAATATTGGATTATATACTGTAAGGCTTGCAGGCGCTTTGATACATGAGAAAATGACACTCACCAGTGTGAAATTTGATTTTGGCAGTCTTTCACCACCTGTTGTTGGAACAGTGACACATGTTATGTCGTTATAACCCCTGAACTCGAAAAAAAAAACCCCAAGAAATTCCACTCCCATTAAACAGCTGCCTGAGACATATATGCTTATGAGAACCTTGTGATACAAGGTTTGTTTGATATTTCTGATTACCTTTATATTTTCATCACCTTTCTGATACAGCACAAGAAGCTTCTATAAATGTGTAATCCCTGTTATACGTGTTTGTGTGTTTAATCACAAGTAAATAAATGTAATATGACCAGTAGTGCAACACATTAGCGCCACTGTCCAAGGTTGTGAATAAGTGATTCTATATTTGTTTAGAACTGATTAGCATTCAGTAATTTAACAAATAACACAGTAGAAATGGGGAAAAAATATAGACATATAATAAGAACCTACAGAGGGTTTTCATGGTCTTACATGGACAATGAAAGTTACAATGTCAGTTCACTTGTTCCAACTTGTACATCTAAAATTACAAACCAAATATATTTGAAGGTTATTTCAAAAAGGTAACTGCGACATTCTGATGAAAGTGAAACGAAAAGTAAAGTTGAAATTCAACTCCAAACTGGTTTAAAAAATAAAAAATAAAAGTTAATGTTTGATTCTTAAATAAATAAAGAAATAAATAAATATAAAAGTTTTACTGTTTTACAACTATGAGAACAAGAGATACATGATTTAATATTTTGACTTTTCTGCTTTCAGTCACAAATGTGTATTGTGCAGTTCACAATCGTCAAATGCTGGCATTGCTTTCTCCTTTCTGCCAATTCAATATTCATTAGAGACCTGATAACACAAACAATAATAAGCCATTTGAAACATACTGCACATTAAATTCTTTCACTGCTGTCTTTATCTTAACAATCGCTTGCCAGAGTCTCAGAGAGATCAAGAGATAAACAAGCAATGAAGGATTTGCTTTCAGTATGGATCATTTTCCCACATCCCACAGGAAAAACTACTATTGCATTTCTCTCACTGCTATGATATCCATTTCATCAAATTACTTATTAGTAACATGAAATGCAACATGAAATGTAAAACTGGTTGTGTATTGTATTTCCATGTATTTTTTTAAACTACCACTTGACAAGTTCTCCATAAATGCAGAGGGTCACTTTTCCATGAGCAACCTAAAATAGCTACACAACCTTCGGGTAGTTAACAACCAAACGCTTCAATACTTACAATGGTATTAAGTCTATAAGATCAATTCTTTCAAATATGTGTAGATTTTTTTAACGCAACCATGGAAACGTTGAGGGGGGAGGGGGGGTGTAAGGACTAGTTGAAAATGTTTGACCCACAAAGATTTGGGGAAATTAAGGGAAGTGTGTAATGTTAAAGAACAGTTGCAAATTCCATGCACATGTTGGCTGAAAGAAATCTTCCCATGTGGTGACCCGAGCCAGTGTTAGGAACCCGGAGAACACGTGACACCCCGGAATATTCTCGAAAGCAGGAAGGTTTCGTCGTCAGTTTTCGTGCACACCGCAGTTTATTCGATATTCCTTTCGTCGTGGAGGGGACATGAACATTTCAGTGGTTTTACCTTCCTCTCGACAGGTCACGTAGAAGGTGGCTCTCCAGACTTTACACACACACACACACAAACAACACACACATGCGTGCACACAGCCTGAAATGAAGATTACCTTTCGGTGTTCCTCTTTTAATCTATCCATGCCTGTAGGTAGATCACTGCCCACTTTCCCTTTATCGGCCATGTTTTGCAATAAGCCGTACTAAATGGTGTTCTATGATTCGAGAACACAAGACTCAGGGGTTTGAAGTCCTATAGAAATGTTTATGAATGGCGTTGAATTTATTCCTGCGTCCTGGTCGCCTTTTAGTCATCAACGAAGCAGTAGAAGTGATCCAATACAAGATTGAGACCATTTCACCCATGCATTGTACAAGATCGCGCTTTCCCAGGAAAAAAAAGATGTATCCGTCGGGTTGTTTTCTTCCAAATCGTCTGCAATCCTAGTCCACCTGCGCCATGTTTGTCTCTTCACGAAAACACCCCCACCATCTCTGTTCCAGGCCGCGTGATGCCAACATCGAGGCGTTTATAGGTGCGTTCAATTTACGCAGAACGGTTCAAGTCAATAAACTGTAGTGTATGTCACACGCAGACGATAGAAAAAGACACAAATAGCGCTGGCAGGAGAATAAATGTTTATTTGGGTTTGTTTATAGTGTGATGATCCTACCAAAACCACGAGTGATTAGATATAAAATTTACAAAATATTTTACTGTCAAATGTTTATTTAAAGTGACATTTCCATGCCTAAACGGGATATTTTACATAGATAATAATCGATTAGAAAAGATTTGTAATTACAGAAGTAGCCAGTTAAAGACCACAAAGCATTTACACTCTAAAGTAGTAGTTTATTGTAATATGAAGGTATATTGCTTTGTGACATATTATATACTCATTAAAGTATGATTCTCTCATAATCATGTCCACAGCAAATGCACCGCAAAAATGCTCTAATGAACCATGTTTATTGCTAATATCTTCTCATCTGAGATTAGAACACATTTGATCACGGCAGGTTTCCTGGATATGATTAATCACAAGAGGGCATAGAGGCTCTGTACCTGTTTGTTTTGCATGTACAGGGATTGTGGGTTTAAATCCTCTCTCTCTCTCTCTCTCTCTCTCTCTCTCTCTCTCTCTCTCTCTCTCTCTCTCTCTCTCTCTCTCCTTCCTTAGTCAAAATATGTGTTGTATTCAAAATATCTTGTCTGTGTGTCGTGAATTTGTAATCCACTTAGACTTAGCATGTGTTTTCTGGACTGCCTGAAATAGGTTGTTTAGTGCCTGACATTAAGCACAGAAATAATAGGCACAAACACATACAAATTCATATCTTTTTTTGTTATTATTTTACTTTTAAAATTGTTAAAAGTACAATACAAATAAAAGAAACTGAACTGTCCTTGGTGGCAGGCCATGTATTTCACACCTGTGCATTTTTTCCCATTACTTTACCTGGGTTTTCCTGGGTATTGTAAATTAATGCAAACTGTGCGGTTTTTCTGTGAGAACATCACTGAAAAGCAATAAATAGTTAATTAAACCAAATACATTAACAAAATTCCAAATTGTAAATGTCCTTGTAAGTGCACCTGAATCCAATTATTATTTTTCTCTCCTCTGTCAGCCATTGTGGAATTAAAAACATTTATTAAATCCAACAAATATATTTTAACTGCATCAGGTGGGTTATGTGAGTTTGAATAGTGTGGTCTCTGGTCATCCAATTAAAGGCTGTGAAAATGCGGATGTGTTTGAATGGCTGATGGCGGCCTTCGGAGTGGCCAAATATCAGTTTGATTAATTAACAGCTTGAAGTAATTTGGATTTAAATCGAAAGCTTGTGCACTCTTAGTTTGAAGGAGAAAGTCTTGATAGTGGGTGGCCATATTGGATCCCGGTAAGGACGAATAAGTGAAAGGGTAGGCTTTGGGTTAGAATGATTATAATATCTAAAGCATTGCTGAGGAGTAAATACTAGACTTTAATTGTATAATACTTGTTTAAGGTCATGTTTGGTTTTAACATGATGATATCTCTGGTTATTTCGTGTTAGTATTGACATGTTTATTATCTCCAGCCAGTGTTTTATTTGGTATTTTATGTGCATTTCGTCTCTTGGACATTTCTCAGTCAGAGAAGCTGAACAGCGGTGATCATGAACAGACACCCGAGGACATTTCTAGCTTGTATGGTAAGGCTTAGGACTGATTTGTCTTCAAGGGGGACTTCCTTCCTGTGCCCTCGCACACACACTGCTGCTTTGCGGGCTCAGTCCACGGGCGTGAAGACGCGCTCGTACTTGCAGTATGTTAAAAGGAAAGTCTTCGCCCCCCGAGCTCCTCCGTACGGCCACGTGTGTCAGGTCGGGGATCCGGTGTTGCGCTGCAGAGCCGCAGACGTGGAACCGGCAGCTGTCCAGGGAGAGGAAGTGCAGCGCGTGATCAGCACCATGGTAACGGTGATGCGCAGGCTGAGGTGCGTGGGACTGAGCGCGCCGCAGGTCGGAGTCCCTCTGCGAATCATAGCTGTGGAGTATACCGAGGACATGCTGCAGGAGAACCCTCCAGCCGTCATTGAAGCCCGTCGACTGGTAGCATTGCCCCTCAAGGTGTTCATTAATCCTCAGCTCCGCGTGCTGGACGGACAGACTGTCAGCTTCCAGGAGGCGTGTGAGAGCATCTCAGGATTCTCGGCTTCTGTTCCACGCTATATCTCTGTAGAGATCTCAGGTAACTCAAGTCTCACGTTCACTTCTTTTACACACACTGCTTTATCCTGGTCCACATGTGAACGGGATGTCGATCCATCCGTGGGGCAGCATTTGCACCAAAGGTTAATTTCCAATCCACCTTTCTGCACTTTTTTTGCAAACTGGAAACCTAACAGGCAGGCAGAACGTTTATCCAGTACAACTTACATCTGAGACAATATAGACGCATGGAGGGGCTTTGCTCAAGAGCCCAGGACCCCTGCAATTACCCTTGAAAAATTCTGTCATGTAATTCTGTCATTTCTAACCAGCCTGGACACATACTACATGAAAGAAATAAGATAATTATATTGTCTTTTTTTAACGTTTTCCTTGCTAAATTGTTTCCCAATTGAATTGTCTCATGACCATTGCTGATAGAAGAACATGACACATCACACTACATACACAGAGGCCTTAGAAGTCACATTGAATATAGATAAACATGGCAGTAGTAGAACTGCATGCTCCTAGAGACCGAACAGGAAAAGAACGTCTGGTTTTATGTAATCTTTTCTCTTTTTGTACTAAAATGCCTGTTTGTAAAAGGCCATACATTAGAAAACAGAAGGAACTAGAGTAAAGTTATGATTTACTGTCTGCCTGAACTAAAGAATGTATATTCAGTCATATTATTGGCTATACATAAAGATGCAAAAGATGCAAATTGCAACAGCCTCAGTTATGGAGATGCACATTCCTAGTTTACATGGAGGTGCACTGGACTGGGGTTTTCAGCCGTTCTGTTTCAGGGCTAATGCTTGAAATCCACTGAGACCCTGATCAGAACAAAGTGCTTACTAAAGACAAATAGACACAAATAAGACAAACTGCACATTGTGATAAATTACAGCTTAAACCCTAAAGTATTGACTGACATAACCATCTGATAACTTTTTCCCCCCAAAGGACTGAATGAGAAAGCCGAACCCGTCACCTGGCAAGTGAGCGGCTGGCCAGCAAGAATACTGCAGCATGAAATGGATCACCTCAATGGAGTTCTTTATGTTGATCGTATGGACAGTAAAACGTTTATTAATGTGAACTGGGAAGAATACAATGAATAGCAGTTGTGCATTAAAAACTTATTTATCATTTAATCTTCTTTTAATTCCATTACAACAAATTAGTAAATAACTTTGTAATTTATATTTAATAATGAGTGCAATCACAATGTAAATTTTTAAAGAAATTAAGCACCATAACACATTATTAGACATTTCTATCACCAGAAAACTAAGAACACCGATTTAAGGTGCTGCACTGAACAGAGCTTTCGGTTGTGTGTTTTGGTCAGCTGTGCATTATCAGAAGAGCGGTTAAAATACATCTTGCCTGAAAACCCACCAAAAAACTAAGGCATATTACAAATTCAGGCTTGTTATGTATAAGACTCGAGCTTCAAAACCGTTTCAGTAGTCTTACAATGCTATGGCTTTTTTTTTTTAAATAACATTTTAACACAAGGCAGTGTTTGTGTCCATCTAGTCAATTATATAGTAATTTAGCTGTGGTAAAAAAACAAATAAACAATTTGTTAAAGTGCCTTTAAAGCAGCTAGATAAACATACAAATTATGCTCTGGTCATTCTTTTAAACGGCAGTGATTTCAAAAGGCATGCCGCATCTGCAATTCATGGGGTCCTTAAACCAACACTGTTTGCAAATTTGGTTACAGCAGTACCTACACAAGATGTAAAGCTCAGTGTCTGAGCATATGCAGCATGTGTTTTTGAGATTGTGCACATCATGCTGTCCATGGCAATGATTGTCATCACATAAAAGGGCATGAAAAACCCTACAAGTGAAGCAGGCAAAATTTGGCTTGGTTGATGTACAGCACTGATGCAAAGGCATGGGCTTGGTGCTGTCATTATTTTCGGCCAGGTACTCCACATTGTGGCTCGATATTTGGCAGACCCTTAGGTCACTGCAAAGTAAACTGTGGGATTTGTTACACGTATGACAGACTGCATGTTCTTTATCTTCATGCACGCATTTATGAGCAGTCACTCCTTTTTCTACTTGTGCTGGCAGTAACCTTCCTGTAGACTGCACGTTATGTTTTTTGTAGTAACACTTGTCAAGTTCCTTACATTTTAAATCATGAATATAATGACAATCATGGCACACATCGAAGATATCCCTACCATGTTTGTTTATGCAGTTATGTTGCTTTAGATTATCTTTTGATGGTTTTGTATTGAATCTCTGTGGCTTGCCCTGTGTGGTCTGGGATTGTGCATCCATCTTGTGCGTCTGTACAGAATTGACCTCATGCCCTTGAACCATGCAGTGATTAAAATAAGGACAATACATACTGTGGATTTCATCACACTGAATGCACTGCTGAAGATACAAGCCATTTAACCTGTCGCACATGCACCGTTCTTTAGATGCACCGTGCTGGGATTTCCGTATAGCTGTAAATTGTCTTTCATTGTCACATGGCTCTAGGTCCGAGTTGGTCTTCTGTGGCGTCGTGTTGATATGACAGGTCAGGGATGAGACGGAGATTGTCTGTGTCTTGTTTTCATTCCCCTCCATGTTTGACCGAGAAGTGTTGCTGGGATTTAAGTCTCCTGTACTGGGTGGAATATACAGGAGGCTGGGTGGTGAAGCCATGTGACTGCGCTCTGCCAGGCTGTCATCTGTGTATATGTCTACAGTTGCATCTAGAGCTAAGGGCGGATCACATGGAGCGTGGGACTCCAGTGTTGCCTTTGCACTGTCAAGCGCTTTTTGAAAAGGGCAGCCACACCTCATTTCATGAATGAGTTGAAGTACCCACTCATTGCTGCCACACAGTGAGGCCATGGAAGTAAGCAGCAATTGACACTCTATACGAGCAATGAAGAAACTCCATGCCAGATCTAGCAGGTTGTGTGAATGAACTGGTTTTGTGGTAAGTCTCAACTCCTCTTCATTGCTACTTGCTGGCAGGTATCCCAGTAATGCAAACAGGTCTTTAGCTTGCTGCGCTGTCAGTGCAGGTTTGATGCAGTGAGTGAACATGCCTGAGAACATCTAAAAAAGTTGGAAGATAAAATTTCAGCTTAGGCTTCTTCTTAAATATAACAGAACATGGTAAAATCAAGCTTTTGTTTAAAAAAAAAAAAGAAAAACAAAAGAAAAACCATACCTTCACCACCTTGTACTCCTTCCGCCACGGGCACAAATAGAGATTTAGAGCTGCGAGCTCAAGCACTTCAAACGCCTTTATTAGACTTTTGAGTCTATTCTGGCCCTGTGTTTGGTGTGACGACCGAAGTGACACTTCTATCACTAACAGTGGGTCTAACCTAAGCTGAGGATGGAAGTTTTTGGGACTGCACTCGGACAAACGTGTCTCGACTTTCTTACACAGCTCTTCATCTCGACACACCGGATCCAAATCTCCTCGTTGAAGTCGATGTTCCAGGCAGGCCTGATAAACATCCAAGTAGCTAATTCCAGCACTCATCCTGAAAACAAGAAACAGGTGGGTTTATGCATTTTGTAAACAATCGAAAACCGTTAAAAAATTTTTCCCAAAGCATATTACAAACGGAATTTTTTTTTACACCCAAAAGACAAGACGAACATTTCTACTTGTATTACTTTAATATGTAACACAAAGAAGCAAGAGAACTTATAAAAAAGGACATGAAATAACGTTTGGATTATATGTACGAATATCTACACAACTGTCACAAAAAAAGCGTTAAAAAATACAGAATAATGGAATATTCCGAATTGTCTATTTCGATAGTTTAGTCCAGACGAAATAACTCGCTAACAAACGAAATCGAAAGCTGTTTGTAATCCAACAATCGATGCGTCCAAAAACAACTAATACTTAAGCAATACTTTCAGCAACATTTTATTAAGTATTTAAGTTGTATATTTTATTAAACTAACACATACACTTTTCCGGTTGTTTTCGTGTCAATCGACTAAGCGACTTTTCTGAATACGGAACTCTTTAAAAACAGTTTTAAAGTATTAAAAATAGAATTAACCTGAGGCTTGTTCACTTACTTCACTTCACTTTTTTTACGGAAATATTTTAGAGCTAAAACTTTCCGCCGCGACGCGCGACCCTGACTACAGGACTGAAACTGAAGCGAAATATATACGTAAAAAAAAACAACAGAAAAATTTTGGACGTAACTTCCGTAAATGACGTCACACCATAATCCGGTCTCTGGCTGAATATCAAATGGCTTCCTTTTGGGTAAAAAGTGCACTAAAAACCTTTAATTTCATGCCCTACACAGTGGCCTGATCACTTACATATTATTTGGAGTTTAACCATAAAGTGTACTGCTGTGCGACAGTTCATGATGCGCTCCCCTGTGTTCGCGACAACCGACACCACGTGACCACGACGTAATGTTTTAGGACAAATGTCTGGTTTCTATAATGTGAAATATATATATATATATATATATATATATATATATATATATATATATATATATATATATATATATATATATATATACCTCAATAAATTAGAATATCATGAACGTTGATTGATTTCAGTTATTTCAAAACGTTACATTCCAAAAGTGATACCTTTTAAATAGGTTTATTACATAGACTGATTTTTGAGCGTCTATTTTCTTTACACAATAATGAAAACTCAATAATCAGTATATTAAGAAATGTGACTATCACTTAAGACAAATAAATAAATAAATATTTAAAAAAAACCATAAAATATCAGGTGTTATGGGAGCCCGGGTTGCTCTGATATCATCCTTCAGCTCTTGTGTTTTATTTATTCTTAGGATTTCCCTCTTCACAGTACTCCATACATTATCTATGTGATTAAGGTTTGGTGAGTTTGCTGTCCAATCAACCACGCTGTCCAATACCACGATCCTTAACCCAGGTATTAGTACTTTTGGCTGTGTGACCAAAAACCAAGTCCTGTTGGAAGATAAAATCAGCATCTCCATAAAGCTGGTAAGCAGAGGGAACCACGACACACTCCCAAACTCCCTGGTAGATGACCTTAGATCAGATTAAACACACTTGATCAAAACTATCAGATGCCACGGCTCTTTAAACCAACACTGACTGTGTAAACTTTACACTGTAACCCAATAAACTCAGATTCTGTGCCTCTCCTCTCTCCCTCCTGACTCCGGGACCTTGATTTTCACATGAAATGCAAAATCTGACATTGCCACTGTAGCCACATGGAATGGGATACAGTTATAGGCCAGGTCCTGGATATGTGTGATGGCTTTTGAAGCACTGAATCTTTATGAATCTTCCACAAATTCTTAAATGGGTTTCATTTTTAAAACCAATTTTATTTTCCTTGCATTCAATTTCTATTAATGTGCTTGGATACAACACTGTGTGAACAGCCAGCTTCTTTAGCAATGATCTTTTGTGTCTTACAGTCCGTGCTGCATATCATTTTCTGGACAACAGTCAAATCAGTAGTCTTTCTTATGATTGTGTAGCCTACTGAACCAGACTGAGACCATCTAAAGGCTCAGTAAACCTTTGCATGTGTTTGAGTTAATTGGCTGATTAGAATGTAATACGATGAGACTCTTTCCACAATATTCAAATTCAGATACTGAATTTTGGGTTTTCATTATTCCGCAAGCCATAATCATCAAAGTGTGATAATATGCTTCTGTGAATAG
Organism: Kryptopterus vitreolus; assembly: GCA_030449085.1. NCBI lineage: Eukaryota > Metazoa > Chordata > Actinopteri > Siluriformes > Siluridae > Kryptopterus > Kryptopterus vitreolus. Next base: position 14,866,717 of record JACRUU010000019.1, on the reverse strand, counting down.
CATCCAAATGTGATAAATGCATACAAACAAGTTGTTAAGTATGTTAATGCATACAGCTTGTACTTAAGAAATAGAATACATTAAATTTGTGTACGCAAGTCTATCCATATAACATTTTCTGTTTCTAAATCACTGAATCTACACTCGTCAGATACCTCCATAAACATATCAATTGAAAATCAAAACGCTGTCTAGTAAAGTTCCACCAGATGGCGCCAAAAATACAGAATAATGCTAGACTCGTAATTTTCGACAATAATTGATTAATCCACCAATTAATAGCCTCTCACTAACCTTAATATAAACATTTTAATGTTATGTGTTGCATATTAAAATAGCACCTCGTGATTTGTTTTATATATACGAAGCTATTCGTTTAATAACCACGAATAAAACTGTTCTGAATATTATCATTAGATAAAATAATGGCTCATGAATGGGGGCGTGGTTAGGGTGATAAAAGGGGCGGGGTAGTTTAGCCGCGATCTCTTTAAAACTCTGCATCGTCGCACCGTGAGCGTTTGTACATCCCGGTAATCGCGGTGTGTCCGACTACACAAAAGGTGTGTGTGCGTGTGTATGCGCGTGAGTGTTGGTGATGTCGAACGGGGAGCGCGTGGTTCTAGCGCTCGGTGGAGCGGGGACTGTGGGCTCCGGGCTGGTGAAGGCGCTTTTGGACAGAGGTAAGGACAAAGCAAGCTCCTTAGACTGGATTCACACCCTACTGTAAAATAATGATCCAAGAAAAAAAAAATGTAATTCGGCATTCAGATTTTTGCCACTACAATTTTAAAGCACTATAATAACCAGACCTTTCTTTCTTTTTCCATTCCTTTTTCTTCTATTAATACTACTAATAATAACAATAATGATATGGTAACAGAAGAGTGGATGTCTGTGGGTTATTTACAGAACTTTTTTTATTGAATATTCTAAATGAGTTTACTGACTTCACAAAGACCTCAGGGTGCAAACAATAGCTTGTTACTTGTCAATACATGCAAGTGATACAGACACACTCGCTCCTGCGTTGAAAAGTGTATAAAGATGCATTACTAATGCGGTTATTGTTATTATTTTGAAAGGGTTTAAGGTTGCTGTGATCTCCAGAGACAAGAATAAGCTAGAGAAGCTCAAAGGCTTTGTTATGCCCTCCACCAAAGGCAACCTGACGACTCTGGTAGGAAATGTTGGTAAGTCGTTACATGTTGTTTTGTGAGATGTCTTTGTGAGCCAGGGTGGTGGGATATTGTTGAAGGAAAATTGCACCTTTCCCCAGGTTCAGAGGAGGATGCTGAAGAGTTAAAGCAAACCCTGTTGAAATCTGTGGGGAAGATTACAGATGTGGTGTCGTCTCTGGGCTTCAGCTGGTGGCAAGGAGGTCCACCTCACACCCAACCTCTCAAAGAACTCCGCTGGGTGAATATAATCATGAGCACTCCTTTTTTAATAATGTCTAGTGGGTTAAGAAAACAGGGGGAACAGGGAAATGAAAATCATATAGTCACGGCTGATTCAGAGTGAGTTTTAATAAATGCATCAGTGTTAAGTCATCAAATGATCCATTCATTCAGCCATTTGTGTGCAAGTTCTGATGTTGTTATTTACCGCTTCACATATGTTACATTGAAAAAATTTTCAGACACGCTATACTATAAGGTTAAAACATCCCTGACCTTTACATTTTGGCCATCAGGTTATTGAGACACTTCTGTTCAGCACATTTGTATCATGGAAAACATTTTTTCCCCTGGTGCAAGACAATCCCAATTGCACCTACACATTTATTACAGGTGGGTCCTAATCCAGTGCACACCAATCATGTGGTAATTCAATGGAAATTATGGTTTCACCGAATTTGTGCATACAATTATACTGGGAGAAATGGTTTGCCCTGCAGGGGGTGCTGGGGAGAAACTTCTAATGCCAGGCACTGGCTTTTTGACGGTGGGCTCAGCCAGCACTCTAGCCTTCTGTCAGATTCTGCGAGAGGAGTACCCAGACGTTCCCTGCAAACTTAATCAGGTCTGTCTGAATTTTCTCTTGAATTTGGCAGATTTTGTAAATATCTCCAACTGAAATTCTATTATTTCTATGCTTATAGGTGAAGATCAACACAGGTGTTGGTACCCCTGAGCGCATGGGGCCTGGGTTCCTGAATCATGTGGAGTTAGGTGAGGCAGTGGCTACACTGGTGGAAAGGAGGAACAAATCGCACACCGTCTTCAACATAAACGGCCCTGCCGACCTAAAAACCGTCATCCTGTAATAATTCTCTAGGTTCCAATCACTTTTGGCTCCACTATTTACTTTGCATGCAAGTTTATACACATTAATAAATGTCTATCTTTTTTCATTGTACTTAGTTCAGACTAACACAACACAAAGTAGAACCGCACAACGTCATCCGGGTGTAGCTGTGCACAAATACGCCCGGTTTGAAAATAGCAGTGGGAGTCGAGGCACACAAACAGATTCCTTGGTAATGTGAGAATGAAAGAGAAGAAATATCTTGGACAGTACCCCAGCTTTATAGTTTAATCCAGGCTTCAGGTCGAAGGGAGAGTGTTAGGATTGGAAAAGGGATTTGATCTCCCTCGCGTGACTCCCTGCCCTGCTTACAAATATCCGTTCAGTCTACATCTGTTCTGCTTATGTGGTCCAAGTTATCCTACGCCACAGCCTGAAAATAAACAGAGCTGAGGGGGCAGAACACCCAAATGTCCAAAGTAGGGAAATATTATGGAAGGTAGATCTTTTGTTTGTTTACTGTCATGGTGTAATATGTATATATATATATATATATATATATATATATATATATATATATATATATATACACACACACACACACACACACACACACACACACACACACACACACACGCCTGGCCATGTCTTTGACATTTCAATAAATAAAAAAGATCTGAAGACAAGAGTGGCTTATGACTGTGTAAGAACACTTGCCTTACAAACATCACTTCAGTTTTTTTTAAGGAATAAACAGACTTGTGGAAAAAATGCAGTATATTGCATTATTACTGCAGTACAGATGAAATACCACAGTACATAACACTAAAGTGCAAATAAATACTACAGAAGTGCAATAGGTATTATATTTTATTTCATTTCTCTCTTCTTCCTTTTTCCTAATGCATCCTCTGGTGCAAAAGAGAGCATTACTGTCAAAGGCACAACCCTTCCATCAACTAGGGCCTGATGCTCTCCTTAAACCAAATGCAAAATTAATTGAATTTATATTCATATTGTTGTTATTTTTTAATGTTTAATGCTTTTTCTGCCTTGATAACAATTACATTTGTATACAGGAAACCCAACTGGTCAGAAATGTTTTGTAATATATGGAGAAACAATCACACTTATTTGAAATATGAACCATCAAAAATATATATATATATTAGCTGACATTCGAATAATTCTGTTAATTCCAATTAATTTTCCCCTCAAGGTTTTAGTCCAATCCAACTAGCAACAGGGTGAACCACAGGATTACTGTTTGACTTAAAGCAAATGAGTATGTGAAAATAAAAGGTACAAGATTTTGTACTAAATAACCCTGAAGAGGGGAGGAACTATAAATCTGGGCATCACTAAGAATGACAGTTGAAAAAATGACGAAGGAATACAAACCTATTCATTTAATTTTACATGAATAGATTTTATATAGCGTTCATATATTCGATAGATACATGAATGTGCATACAGATACAAATATATCAGTAATACTGTCACCTGGACTACGGCATAGGCAATGTTTTATGCCAGTGGCAGAGCTGCAGATATCTAAGCACGTGTTGACCTTATACTGTATCAGTCACTGATTGGTGGGATTTAACTAACACGTATTTTCATCCCTGTGTGGAGTTTGCATGTTCTCCCCGTGCCTCAGGGGTTTTTCTCCGGGTTCTTCGGTTTCCCCCGGTCCAAAAACATGCACGGTAGGTTGATTGGCACCTTGGAAAATTGTCCCTAGTGTATGAATGTGTGTGTATGTGATTGTGAGTGTGTGTGCCCTGCGATGGGTTGGCATTCCATCCAGGGTGTATCCTGCCTTAATGCCCATTGACGCCTGAGATAGGCACAGGATATATCGGATATAGCGGTAGAAGATGAATGATGTATTTTCATCCAGAAAACGAAGGCCTTCTCTCTTTTTGTCCCACTTGTGAAAGCTTTTGGCATGCAGTTTAGTCATGCTTAAATTGTGATAATTCACATGGGAAAGATAGATTTAATATTTTTCCCACTTTTATGCTTAACTCTGTTCATCAACCTCAGTTCTGACCAAAACTACCAATTAAAAATAAAAATATATATATATATATTTTAAATTGTCAATTTAATTAGTGATGACAGATATCCTTTACATTTACCGCATTTGGCAGACACCCTTATCCAAAGCGACTTGTGACTGAGCAGCTGAGGGTTAAGGGCCTTGCTCAGCAGCCCACTAGTGGCAGCTTGGTGGTACTGGAGGTGGGATTTGAACCTGTCATCTTCCGGTCCAGAGGCCAATGCTTTAGCCACTAAGCTACCATCTCCCCCTTATCAGGGAGTCATAGAAAAGTAGAAAATGTAACCTCTTCTCAAAAAGGGGGCACTACTAACTTTCAAAAATTGCATGCGGTAAAAAACTAACAATGCACCAATGTCAGATGTGTTATCCTGACACATCCAAAATTGATGAATCCAAAAAAACCCTGATTCCAGTATTTATTAATACTAATATTAGTAGTATTTTTTTTATTATATTAAGTAATTTAGGGGTTTTCCTACCAAGTGTTTCATTAATTAAATTGGCACTTAAAACTGAAGTTTATGAACAGATTTAAGTGAAAAAAGTGAAAAATATGATATTCTTATGTCCTTCAATAGACACCACCATAAAGTTGAGTATAAAAATCGCTGACATTTTTAAAACCATGGTCATCCATGTGTCAGTAACTTTATCCTCCAAAAATCATTCCATTAGCATGAAAAACAGGGAAGAAATGTTGGGAAGATTTCAGACCAGCAGTGGATGAGGATCAAGTACAGTAACTGCAGCACAATGTAGCACTTGCCTGCATTTCATTAAATCACTCAACTTACAAGTTACATTACATATACTTCACTATCTTGCAGTTCAATGTATTGCAGATTTTACTGCTGTAGAACTTCATTGTGCTGCAATTTTATAGTTGTACATCATTTTACTGCAGATATCCTTCTATAAACTGCAATTATTTTTTTCATAAGCGTCGATTTGATCATTTTGTTCATCTCCCGTCGACTGGTTTTCCACATTGTTAATTCGACTTGTTGAACTCAAAAAATATATGAGAAAATGTCTGAAACACGTTAGCAGATGATCATGTGGTGATTTTCTGCATCACCATTAAACTGCTTTGGGTAATTATGCATTAACTTAAACAAATGGTTGCTATGGAGATCATCATCAATACTGGGAACAGAGAAAAAGAACAGAGCAATACGCAAACGTGTCTGAATTCTGCAAACCTTCACGTGTTTGGTCTTGAAGGGTGTGAATCACCTGCGCCGGATGAGGATACGAGGACGTGACCGCCACTTCTCATCTGGAGAACATTAAAAATGTATCTTTTTGCAAACATTGGAGCAGAATTCTCCAAAGCTAAACATCGACCCGAGGAGCACAACACTCATCCTTTCTTGAGAGACAAAGTGGTGTTCATGCCAGAAAAAGGCATGGCTACTTTCCTTTCTGAAAATAATCTGTAGAGACAAAAAATACATCACATACAACATAATGTACTATGTTAAATCCATACTACAGTCTAATTTATAATAAAGGATTATTCAGTTTAATAGTCACCACAATCACTGGACAATGTGTGGTCATTATAACAAATTAGCCTTCTGTTGTGTCTAATGAAATAATACAAACCACTAAGACATATCACCAGAAATTAGTGGCATTTCAGGTATTTAATTTGCAAACTTAATAAACTAATTATTCTTTGTGGATCAGAGAATCAATGAAACCTGGATATATTTCAAACACAAAATCCTACAAATGCAATGCAGCTACACAGATGTGCCGCGGTGCAGCAGAGCTTCCGCTTGGATATTTACTGATGGATCTGAAATGATGTGGGTGATAATGTTGGTTTTAGCATGCTCTGGAACCTGATCTGTTTGGCAAGAGTGTGCAGATGAAAGCTAGACAGACTAGAAGGCACCAGTTGAAGCAAGTCCTTCTCCGAAGTTGATTTGTGAAAACTGTCTAAACAACTGCTCACAATGCAACATTACCATGTAAACCTCATTGGCTTTCCCGGATATCATGTTATCCCTAGAAGGAAGAAAGGAGAGGAGAAAAAAAAAGGTCATCCTTAATTTGTAAGCACACCAGTTTTGGGGCCTACAGATACATGCATCTTGCAATTAAATTTCCACAAGATGTAGCATTAATGCCTTTGGACTTTGGTACCTTGCTAAATAGGAATATTCAACATTGTAGAAGCTAGAAGTCATGAAGTTTGTTTATAAAACAGAAAACAAAAGAAAGAGGTAAAAAAAGCAAGACGTAAAACACAGGCAAGGAAGGGTATACAAGAGATTCCTGGGTGCACCTCCCTTTGATTAAGACTGGCATGTTTAATCCAGTCTTACCTGGCATGAAATATCTTGTAACATTCTAGAATTCTGCTTTTTAATATTCCTGGCAACCAAAGCTGAAAATCAAGACACTTTCAATAAATCAAAGTAATTTTTTTTTCTGCTTTTGCTTCTGTATCAGTTACCTGTGAAGGACAAACCAGGATAAAAGGTTACTTAAGTTTTTATTATTACAAAATCCATGGTATACTATTACACTCCCATGCATTCTTTTCAACAAATTCACATTCTTGATGATTAGCAGAAGTAATACAACAAATATTCCACTGATTGCAGCCAGTGATCCACAAACACAGAAAAAACACTAAGACAAATACATTTATATTAGACAGACGTTGCATTAGTTTAGATACATATTCACATTAGACATATAGTACAGCAATGCCAGCATTTCATATCATACACGTTAAGACCCCTCCCCCCCAAACACCCATCTCAACATTAATCTTGCATCTTAATTGTATGAAAGCATAAAATATACTGAAGCATGAAAAGTTCACATTAAAAAAAAAAAAAGTATAAAATTGAGATCTCCGAGTCTCTCCAAAATTATCCTTCAAAGACCATTTTCTTTTGATACAAGTTTTTTTTTAATGTTGAAATGACTTCTTTTTTTGTAAAACCGTAAATATTTAAACAAACATTAGTCCAGTAAAATATTTTAAAGCAGCAAAAAGGTAAACAAGACCATATATAATTGCGTATACAATGTAATTCATGGTTGTTGGCAGAAAGTGCAATATTACATATGTATACTACTGTTTAAGAATTAAAAATTATATTCAGTGAATGTTTAAATATGCAGTCGTGTTGGAATTCTCAAAAGTGCTGAACCAGGCCACAGTCTCGCACAAAAAAAAAAAGGGAAAAAAAAAAAAAAAAAAAAAAAAAAAAAAAAAAAAAAAAAAAGTAAATAGTAAAAAAAACTATTTTCAAAATTAAGTAGATAACTCAAGATATCCCATTTATTATCCAACCTGCAAAAGTCATTCAATTAAGTTCGTCAGTTGGATATCTGAAACATGCTTCATTACATTAATTACACTGTATTAAAGTTAGCAGATGTCCTTGCCTCTTCCTCATTAAAACAGCATGCCGGTGCTTTTTCTTCAATGATAACTGATGCAATGGGGAAAGAAGAGAGGAAGGGAAAAAAAACCCAAAACATAGCTAAAGAAAAATATAAAATGTTTTTCACATATGACTGCCCACAAGTATTTTTTTTAAACAGCACAATTTTGCCATTTTACTTCTTGAGAAGATAGAGTAGGTAATTGAAACAAAAAACAAAAAAGTGATTTAAGCCTTCTCTGCACTCACAGTAAAACACTTCTAACAACTATATTATGAGGAAAACAAAACAGGATGAAGAGACAATAGAATTAGGCACGCTATTTGATTTAATTTGCTAAACGCCCAAAACAACTCCCTTTTAACATCAACCTGATTCCATTCCACTAACCCGAGACCATTTGGGACACGACTTTGCAACACAGCAGGATTCAGAGCTCTCACGCTTTTGAGTCTGCAAGGCTCCAGACTCGCTTTGGGTTACATCTTCTAAGCTCTGATGAATGATGGGTGTTCAATCTTGCAGCACTGATGATAGGAAAGGATGAGACATCGTTGTCCTGGATTGAAGTACTAAACAGAAAAAGTATTGGGTCATCAGCCCCAGTCACAAACTATCACAAATTATACTAATTCTTTATACCAACAAACCCTAACCCTAGTGTATTTAAGAATCTTTGTAAACAGTACCTTTGCATGTAATCTTACTGTGATTTGGGGGGGGGGGGGGGGGGGGGGGGGGGGTGGGGGGGGGGGGGGGGGGGGGGGGGGGGGGGGGGGGGTTTATTGGCAAGCAAACAGTGAGCTGTAGTTTTCCATCAATGCTGACATTAAAGGCATTTACTATTATATTATACTAATGTGTATATTTAGAAATACACACCATTTTATCAACAGTGAATATTTTACAGGAGTGGTAAACACATTGTGTACTGTATACTATACACATAAATTGTGCTACGAATAATCATTAGTTTTCTAGAAACAGTACATAATTTTGATTTTAATATTCTAGATTTAGAAGAGTGCACTTGTAATGAGCAAGTTTCCTTTTGCTCACTTTACTTTTTTCTAGTGGAATGTTTTTTTTCCTGGAGATCCAAATTATAGTGCATGTTTGGATTGCATTACTGAGCAAGAGAGATTTTAATAAACGTGTGTATTTTTGGGGAGAATCTGGATAAACACAAACTTGCCTGTGCCTTTTCTTCATGCCAAAGCACGACTGATGAAATTATTTTTGTTCTTATTTTAAATGTTAACGTTAAACTGTATCTTTGGGTTCAATAACTTGTATGTGCATGTCATCCTCACCTACAGTGACTCACTGTATAACATATTTAATGGAGGAGTTGTGCAGTCTCTTACCCGAGTCAGGAAGGTTTTGCAGCCAGATCCAAAGCTCCACTCAAGTGCAGTGACTCCACATATGTCAGGGCACTCTGCATTGAGGTTAGACAGTAACCCTCCTCTCCAATCAGATACCTGAGGAAAGCATACAAACTCCTTTAAAAAAAGAACTCAGAGAATCACCCGCCCCGCCCCCCAGATTAACACAGCCTAAATACTACAAACTAATTTACTACTTACTACTTCCCTAACACTGCATGCATGTACAGGTGGTTCAGTGATGATAAACAATAAGCTGAATGCACTAGTGACGGTCACCAAGTGTAATGCTATGACAAAAGATCAAAATGTCAAACTAAAATAACACTTTCATTAGCAAAAGTAATCTGAATAAGGGTGAACATCAAAATAAAAGGAAGAATACTTCTTCTAGAAGTCAGCACAATAACTTCCAACCGCTCCAAATTCTGATATTTCCAAACCACTAAGTTATACAAACATTGAGAGGAATTTTATTTGTATTTTATAAAAAGATAAAAAAAAAAAGGCCAAACCAGAAAGTAATGAAAATTCCCTAGTCACTGCCAATCTAACCAGGCTGTAAAATAGGGTGGCTCTTACAGAGATAAACAGAGCTCTTTACTGTGGTCTCAGTAGGCACGCAATAGCGCCATAGCACCCAAGAGTGGGGTCAAGATGAAATCCAACAGAAAAAACATAATATAGGACTGAATCCTAACAATTTGCAATGAGAAACACTTATGTTCTCACTCTCGACCAGTTTGCTATTG
>JACRUU010000019.1:14616845-14851845 GCA_030449085.1 Kryptopterus vitreolus | reverse complement strand
AACATTTCAAGACCAGACAGGTTTTTTTTTTTAAAGAACTTCAACCAGTCATGCTGAAATTGTGCCACTTGACTCCCGGATTGCACCCAATTCCCAGCATTGCTTTTTTTACTGCCATAACTCACTCGACAAACACAAGCAGACTGCATATATAACACAAGCTGCATAAATTCATATGTATATAAAACATTGCACACACTGCTATGCAATAAACTTATTCCACATTCTTTATTTAGATTTATTCACACTGGGATATAAAGAATCTAATTCGATTAGAAGTTGACCTCTAATCGAATCTGCAACTATTAATATTTACTAAACCAAATAACGCATTACAAAAATACCTAAAAAGTGCCAGTAGAGGGCCCCATATTGGAGTGAAGAAGACCTCCTCTATGCATGCTACACACTGGTCTTTAGAGCTCGCAGTGTTGAGACATTCAAAAGAAAGAAGACACAAAGATAGAAGACGATCTAATGCAGAGGGGAGACAAAAGCATTCATTAATTCATTCACAATTATTTTTAAATTGCATTTCAGAAGCTGTAAATGATGCTTGCCTACCAATGGCATTGTGAATGTCTTTGACTGTAGCTTTCAGATGTTCTTTTAAAGCTCGTTCCTCCAGGTCATGAATGTGAGATTCCATGTCACTATGGCTCATGTCAAAGGTCATATCACAGAGTGAGTCACCTGTACAAGCTGAAGCCCAGTCCAGCTGGGTCATATACTGCTCAAGATCCTCAAAGGAGTTCTCTCGGTCTGGAGGAACTGGGGTCGGGAGCTCCTCTGAATCTATTTTTGATGCTGCATTGTTAGCATTTAAATCTGGAAGTGGCGAGAGTGAGATGGACGCATCAGACAGGCTGTGGATTATGCCAGACTTGAGCTGACGCGGTGGACTCTGAGGAAGAACCAGGCTTTGTGCACTGCGTGAAGGCTTTAATGGAGCAGCGTGGCCAGGTGTTAGGCTTGGAGGAACAGTCTGGGTTATGATGGGGTATAGCCTGTTATACACCTGATACTGGAGCTTCTTCAATAACTGTACAACAGGATGATCTGGACAGCTTAAAAATAAAATTTATTATGAGATATTAACAAAATAAATAAATTTTTAAAAATCTTTATTTAGCAACCATATCCTTCAAAGTTTCATACCTAAGAAGATAGGTGACCAGACCTGAAACCAAAGTGGTATCATTTGGATGCTTTTTCACGCTAGCTTTCCAGACCTTAGGCCAATCCTAAAAAAACAAATATTTTAGAAGGAAATATGTATCCAAAGTTACCTTCTTTATGTAAATAATGATTAACATTCAGTAAACTGCAGACCTAAGGGACACTCACATGATCTTGCTCATATTCTAATATGTTTGCATATAGAACCCTCTGCTCCTGTTCCTCAGCAGTCAGAATCACAGAAGAAGAAAATTTCCTGCAACATAAACCACACAAGTCTGCAACTATACAAATGTCAGCTCATGTTACAAGGTAGCATAAGGAAGTAGTATCCCGTTTAAGAAGTTTATATATATATAAAAAAAACATAATTCTCACCTGTTTGCTTGCTCTTGCAGCCTGAGTCTTCTCTCTTCCATCTTCCTTTGGAGCTATAGTTATTTAGGACAACCAACAGTTTTTTGGCAAATTCTAATTATTTCCTACAAATTCCTCTGAATTTGTTAAAAGACTTTGTACATTTCAGGCGTTCACTAAAAGAAATTGGTTTGATCTGTGTGCTCATCAAAAATTAGTATTTCATTTTAGCTGCAATAATTAAACAAAATTTATTTTGGCTTGAAAACATAACAGTTCACCGTTTATTTTATTTTATTTTTTCAGTCCAAATGATGTTAGTGTGTTCCATGAAACAAATCAATATGATCACTTTTTTCAGTCAACAGGTTTGACCTTCTGCACACATCAAATATCAAACATATGACTATAATATACTTGAGGGAGTTGTTCATATAGTTATTGCACAAAAAAAAAATACTGGACAAATGCAAATGTCAATAAATAAATAGTATGAAAAACAACTGCAGTCACACATGTCTGGCAATGCTGGTCTCAAAGTAACTCATAAAATGTAGGTACATTTGGAATTGTTTACTGTTTGACATAAATTAAAGGATACAGCATCTTGCCTGGCTCTGGCTATAATCAGGTTCTCCATCATTTGCCTCTGAAGAGAGAGCGTCTTATTGGGGGGGGGGGGGGGGGGGGGGATAAATAAATTAAAAACAGGACATTTTAACAGTACACAAATGTCAGACAATAAAAGAACTCTGAAGGTCTGGCCATAAAAAAAACAAAACTATTAATTAGGCTGAGGTGGTCAATTAGCGGAAGGGTGTTGGGATGTGGATTCAGCAGTCCACTCCAAACCAAGCATTAAAAAAAATTAATTAAAAAAAAAAAAAAAAAAAAAAAAAAAACCACACGCAAAAAACAAACAAAAACACAGCAGAAGGGATCAATTCACAGGGAGGAGGGAAAAAAAAGTTCAATGACATTAGTTTGTAAACATGAACGATTTGCGATTGATAATTTAGCAGACCCTCCTTTAACACTTCTTGCTATTTACACAAATCTATTTCTTAAAATGTATTTTCCCTTCTTGGACACATTAATTAGTGTCAATATGGCTTGCTTTTTTTTTAACAATTTTTTTTTTAACTGCTCCAAGTTCAAATCAAGTTCAATGACGCATCAAAATCCCTAAAAAGAAAAAAAAGCAGACAAGGTTGATTAATTTATTAGACATGAATCACTAATGGTTAAGCAGTTAAAAAGTGACTTAAAGAATCAATGAATTTTTCTTAATTAATTACAGGAAAAAAAAATCATATTTTGTACTTCTGAAATAGGCTTCTGGTGTGCACTTGCTCCTGTGAACTATTTTGAATTAACAAGCATTTCTTTTATTTGATCATTTTTAGATGAATGCAAATACAAGCACAGATTTAATAATAATAATAATAATAAAAAATAATAATAGAAAGAGGCTAATCTAGCAGTGATGTGAAAGCATGTGAATGAGGAAAGCTTGCACAAAGCCTACACTAATACCTCTGTAAGACGTGACAGGAAATTCTTAAAACGTACACAATTTAATATTTTTCTTTTTAGTGTCCTGAACTCAGAAATGTTACTTTACACAAGTCTGTTAACCATGCTAAGGTGAAGAGGTCAAATGGTTACTAATTAACTTGTCAAAAAAAAAAAAAAAAAAAAAAAAAAAAAAAAAAAAAAAAAAAAAAAAAAAAAAAAAAAAAAAAAGACAATTTCGTCTATTTAACACAAACAGATTGACCTGAAACCAATTCTCCAGAGAGTGGGGAAAAAAGAATTTAAAAGAAAGAATACCTTCAGAAACATTTTGAATTTACTCCAGTAAGTAGGAACACCCAGTAGAGCCTGACCGCGTCGTCGAAACATTTCCAGGTGGGTTTTCAGATAAAACGTTGGATTCAAACGTATATTTTTAATAGATAACGCTAAACTATATTAGCATTTCATTAAAATTACAGCAAAAATAAAAGAAAATAATAATTAGACTAGAATCCCTGAGCGGTAGGACACACTTCCCCTTCAATGTTGATCTGCGCTCTGAGTGAATCAACGGCTGAATCGATGGTAAAGCAAAAGCGTCACCTGAGCGGAGACCCGCGCGCTCATTAGCATAAAAACACACGCAGACCTCTACAGACAGTGCTGCACAGACACACGCCAGTCATCCTGCTCATTAACTAACTCTTAAACAAATCAAAGATAGCGTGTTGGTGGCGTTGGAAGACTCCTTAAAATAACACCCGACTAAAACTGCACGCCGGAAAGAAACACTTTACTTTAACACCGGCGCGCATCAAACAATGTCCACATGACGCTCAAGACCATACCGCGCTGTTCTGCTGTTAATCACAAAATGACCTCTGAGCCAATTACAATACAGTGAAAAGCTCCAAGAGCCAATCACAGCGCAGCCCCAAGCGATGGTCAAAACACGTAGTAGCGCAGCCGCAAGAGCCAATCACAACAGAGCAAAAAGTCGTGAACCAATCACAACACAGTGGACAGCCCAATTAGTCAAACACACACTCTGATTAGACAGCGTCTAAGATAATTAAAATAAACAGAACAGCCCAATGACCCAATCACAACACAGCCTGTATTTCCTCAGAACTGATGCTGTTAATCAAATTTGATATGGAAGGGGGGCATTCATTTTTTGCCACAAGCAATCAAAAATGAAAAGGGACGGATGAAAATATCGTCACATGCATAGAGGTGTGTGGAAAAGTTTCACTGTCTATTCTTAAACCAACAGAACAAACCCTGTCAGCTGATTTAGAGGTTGAGACAGACACACCACAGCTTTTGATTTTGTCACACTCCAAAATCTAGTGGAAAATCTTCATAGGAGTTAGTCTATATATATATATAAAGAGAGAGAGAGAGAGAGAGCGAGCTTCAATAAGCTGTTTTATGTTTATACCAACGTTTTATTCAGACTAAAAACCATAGTCAGAGTACAACAAATCAACAAAACAACCTCAAATCTATCTTCTACTCTACTCCCCTCTTTCCACCTTGAAGACAGGCAACTTTATGCTTAACCCAGGAGCCTGTTCAAAGCCTGCTGGCCATGAAATTCCTGGTGACACCTCCAAGAGAAGAACACCTCTCCAAGGGAGTTAAAAAAAGAAAGAAAGACAATTGATTGATGTATAAAAAAGATGTATTTACCAGTGATGTTTTCTGTGTGGCCTGACCGGGGGTAAGTCGTGCCAGACGTGCCTCATAATTAGCTCTTAGTTTCTGGTTCAGACATGAAGCCTCCTCAATAGGTGTTAATTCCCTGTTACACAAAACAGGTTTTAAGTTAAAAAATCAGATTCTGAATATGGCATCATGAATAAAAACTGGTATATTTGCAGAACTCATTTATTTTTCTACTACTGTGAAAAAAGAGAGGAGCTCATGCATGTATGTGTCCTCCTTCATTTTTACAATAATAAGGATGTACATCTTATAATTTTTTTCCCAAGCTTCAACCTTATTCTAGGCAGTTTCACAGTAAAGCCAGTGAATCCCTGACAATCCATGAACACTTGGCATGATGCATGACTCAATTGCAAGCCAGGACACCATGCACACATTCAAACTTATCAAAGAAAAACAATTTATCTATTATACTATTCACAAGTTTCTTTTTTTAGAAATTGCTGATGCCAGTAGGAAAAAAGCATAGACGGATCTTGATGACATTCAGAAATATATCAAACAGAACTTTCTTCATATGCATTCTGCATGAATTTGTTCTCTATCACAAACTTGAAAACCATGGCAAATCAATTTCCCAGCTCAATAGTCAGGGTAAATATCCCAAGGACAGATCTGCGGTGTGGTATAGACCATAAAATAAAAATAGCTAAACAAAAAAGATTGGAAGGGCTCAAAGTGATAGTGGGTCGTGGCCATATCTTAGCTGTTAGTGATACAAATTTTGACTTTCTTCCTTCAAGGTCTGTGCACATACAATAACAGACAGCATAGACTTAAATGCATAGAGAATGTGCGACATCTTTTGAATGGTTCATGGAAAGATTACAAAGGGATTAAAAAGGAGAAAGAAACCAATGAAAGTACAAAACAACAACAAAAACAGAGTATGATAATACAAAAGTATATGGACAATCCTTTTTTGCAAACCATTCTGTAGTGTACTGGTCTGTGCTACAGTCTTACCTTGTTTTGTCTACCAACTTTTTTGTTGTAGTTTTATTGTAGTTGAAGTGTGGTTTTATTTATTTTGTGGTTTTATATTGTGTTGTAGTTTTGTTGTAGTGTAGATTTATGTGTAGTTCTGTGTTCCATTGTTAATTTATGTTGTCTTATTTCATTGCGAATTGAGAAAATCCACTGTTCTTTGCCACAAACATCAAACACCTATCTTAGCCTGCCCTATTTTTTATTTTATCATTACCAATGTAATGCAAACATGACCTCATTCAGATCAAGACAACTGAATGTCAAATGCATTATATACATGAAAACAATATCTATAGTACCTGAAATAATAAAAAAATGAAAGTAAAATTTCTCTAGAAAACAATACAAAAAATACATTGACCAGGATTTGTCGAAATTACATATGTAGTTATCCATCAATATGATGTGCATGTTAGTCTATGTATACTGTAAATTTTATATTTATGACAATATTCAGACCTTTCGTTATGTGTGTAAAATAATCACGAGCAGTGACTGGTAACTCCAGCCTATGCAAGGATCTAAAGAGATTTCACACTACGATTATAAACTCATTCTGCCCTGAGCACTGCTTTACATAAACAGGCTCCAAATATGTGAATGTTATAGAACAAATGCACCCCTGTACTGACCTCTAAGAATAAATGGGAGATCAATATTTCTTGCAAGCAAGATTAGGCACAAATTTAAGATCAATATGTACTGGTTTTGTTTAACCTTCTAATTCGTGACAAGATGAACGTTTCTATATCATTTCCGTACAATCATATAACACGTGTGTGCAGAATAGTTTGGGTAATTAATGAGTGTACATTTTGTGCTTTAAACTTGTGTTTAGATTTTTTAAATGTGCTTTGACGGACATCACTGTATGTTATGTGGCATTTTATATACTCTGCAAAACATTTTAAAGTTGACGGTCAACAATCCAATCCAATTCAGGGACTCTGCACCGCAACGATTGTTTAGTGGAATGATTATGAAGCAATGAGTGACTCACTTTTTGTTGTCTTGTGACTCCAGAACTTGTAGCCTCTGAAACTGTTCGGGGGAAAGGAAAGGACAGTCTTCCCCCTTACCTTCAGAGAGCGCTCTGTGATGTTGAGAGTTTTGCTCAATCAGGCATAATTTACTTGGATCCATCATTACTTTATGCACTGTCTCTATTAAACAAAAACAAAAACAAACAAAAAAATAAACCTCTTGAAATTATGGTTTGCAGAGTCTGGAGTATCAGTTTTGCACAAACATACCTGATGTTTTGGGACTCGTTTGAGGGGTGATCTGTGCAAGTGAAGATGTCTGAAGAGGGTTTGTAGAATAATTAAAGACAATGTTTTCATTTCTCTTTCCTATACTTGATTTTATTCTCTCTAAGCACTGCTCAGCCAACTTGACCATCTTCTCCACTTCCACTTCCTCCATTTCTCCCACAGCTGTCAAAGAATACAGAGAGGACATAAAAAATATGTAAATAAGCAATAAAAAAATTACTGTCAGCTAGTAGAGTTTAACAGTCCTTGTTACTCCAAACTACACGAATGAAATTATTCTAATGCATTAAAGACAGAGGTGACATCATTAAATCTATAGTATTCCACTTGAAATCCCTCCAAACCACAAGTGGTTAAGCCACATTCCTTCCTGAATGTCAAATTGATAATGACTGCTTGTCTGTCTGGTTGATTAACAACTGTTGGCCCATAAAAACTGCCAGAGCAAAACGGGCAAGAACAAAGAAAGAAAAGACAGACTCTACTTCAATAGTGGCTGAAGCTGACAGAATAATATTGATTTCGCTCCAGTAAACTAAAAATGAACCCATTCAAGTTCCTTTCTGAAAACTCTCAGTTTCACAATCATAATAAACACTGACTCTACTTACCTATATATATCACATATATAAACCTGCATATGATAAGGACGATGTAGATGTTATGATATAAAATGACAATATGTCAACAAATAGTCAGCATTGTCTTTTTGGCCCCAAATCACATCAGAATACAGTCACAATAGTGATGCAAACTTAAACATTGTTTCAAAAGAATACAATTTGGTCATTCCATACTAGTTAAAGCAAACTAATCTTTAAAAAAAAGAATTTTATTTACAAATTAAAATTTCAGCTAAATGTTAAGAACCGGTGCACGGTGGCTTAGTGGTTAGCACGTTCGCCTCACACCTCCAGGGTGGGGTTCGATTCCCGTCTCGGCCATGTGTGTGTGGAGTTTGCATGTTCTCCCCGTGCCTCAGGGGGTTTCCTCCGGGTTTCCCCCGGTCCAAAAACATTCACGGTAGGTTGATTGGCACCTTGGAAAATTGTCTCTAGTGTACAAATGTGTGTTTGTGTGATTGTGTCTGTGTGTGTGTGTGTGTGCTCTGCGATGGGTTGGCATTCCATCCAGGGTGTATCCTGCCTTAATGCCCATAGATGCCTGAGATAGGCACAGGCTCCCTGTGACCCGAGGGAAGATCGGATAAAGAGGTAGAAAATGAATGAATGAATGAATGTTAAGCACCAGTATTTACAAAATTTATAATTTAACTTCATAAGAAATGTTAGAAAAACAAAAACCCTTATCCTGTGAATGTCAATATATTGTTTTTATTATGCAAACTCAATCTGTCCAAATCTATTCTACAAAACATCAAAACATAATGATCACTGAGAAACACATAATAGTCCACATTACAGGATGATAAATTCTTATCATGGGGAGGAAGTGCACTGGACAATGTGCAATGGCACAATCCTAGAATATGATTTATATTGTACAAAATCAATAATTTCCCCATTCATTCATACACTGACTCTTTGTAATCACTTCATGCGATTAACTGAAGTCAGTGTGCATTTCTGCTTCCCAAAGTAAGCAGCAGTGAAACAGAACCTTAAATAAAGAGCACATTAAGCCTTTGTGTTCCTTCCAAAGCCAAACTTCCCCCCCAAATAGCTTTGAGTTTGTCCTATGATTAGACATTCCGCTGAAACATAAACCATGTGGGGATAAATATTAGTAAGAGCTAAAATGACTTATTCTACCTTTAGACATTGCATCCTGGAGGAGGGCTTGGGAGATGTAGTTGACACTCCTCAAGTATTCACAGTAAGCTTCCTAAAAGAAGAAAAGGAAGAAAAGCATTCATTTCCTTAAGCACATGATCATCATGCCAGTGTAAGGGTGACAGACTGATTTTAAATATATAATGGGGTAAAGTGTAACTTCTCTAACTTCTTGTATTCCGATATAATAATATTCCCGATAACAACACCAGACACACCCAGGAAAAACTGCTTACCTGGGCATGTCCATTGATCAAGCAAACATTACATAAGTAAACACCCAACAGAATACACTGTTAATGCAGTTAGAGTAGACGGAAACACTGCAGACTGTATACTTCATTAGATCGCTGGTGGTGTCTCATTTGAATATCTCTTCACAGTGTAGTGCTGTTTAATAGTGTATACAATTATATTGGACGCAGCACATATTTTTTAAATACCTTGTGTCTGTTCCCCGAATCCAGCTGAATAGCTACTTTGACGAGGCGCATAGCATTTTGAAGAGGTCTCTGAGTGCTGTCATTGGCAGCACAGGCCATTGTACATAATTATAATAATAAATGTGAAATAATCACCAAGGAGCAACAACTCCCTCATAATAATAATACCGACCGGTCAACAAACAGCGAAGTCAACCGCCGATAGCAACAAATAAAAGCGGAAGTACTTCTTTTCAAAATAAAGGACACCCTGGCTTTACAGATGAACGTTTATTATGGCACAACAAAACGTTATTAGAAAGTCTTAGAGGATGTTCATTGGGATTAGGAAATTAGAACGATCGATTAGGGAAATAAAAAGAATTCCAGTGGAATAGAATCTAATATCTCTCTGTGTGTACGTATAGAAGTATATGCTAGAATTTTAGTTTAGACGTTTTCAAGCGAATGGAAATCAATTGTGGAACTTCAACCCCTGATTACCAATCCAATCCTTTTTTTTTTTTTTTACTACTGTCTGCAAAAAAAAACAACAACTATGTATCCTGTTGCATTTATTGCATTTATTGCACTACTGCATTTAACAGTTGTAGTATTGACATGACCTGCTAATATAGTAGATCTAATAAATAATAAATAAATAATAAATAAATAAAAATAAAATCTACCTGCTAATTAAAAAATACACCAATAGAGACTCAGGGAACTGTTTTTGTTTCTTTTGAAATGCAAAATGAAAGTTCATGCAGGGAACAGGAAAGAGATAAGTTATCTAATGTCTGTCAAAAAAAAAAAATGCGGGCGTATTGTTAGTCCTGGGATCGCATCAGACTGATTAGAGCAGTTTAAAACAATAATGTACAGTATTTAGTGTATGTGTCCCTCACGACACTTATAGCGTTGTTCGTAATATCACCACCAGATGGTGCTCATAGAAAAGGAATGGAGAATTATTTCGCGCCCATTCTTTAGTTAGACGTGGCCCGTCTATCGTCATAGGCAAAACATTCCCCAACATCCATGTTTAATTAATAATATTTACACATTTTAAATGCACAATCATGTAATTTTATGAGCACAATCTAAAAGATTGTCCCATTTGTCCCAGTGTTTCATCACTTATTTTGCAAAGGGAGAAAGTTAGATGGAATTTCAGCTCTAGAGAACTAAAATAAAGAAGAGTAGTGAAAAGAATGCATGATGTAGTTATGCAAATTTAAGTACTTCTTGTTTCTAACACCCTATTTCTACCCATGTCTGCATATCTCAGCTTTCCTTATTGAATCAGATGGATGCAGAATCTTACACATATGCCATTTAAAGCCAGTCGTTGAAACAGAAAGAGCTTAAAACACAGAGCAATCTGATTACAATGTTGTAATACCTGGCTGTCAAGATATCATGACTGGCAAATGTCTGCCTCCTACTCTATAGATCTTTCCCCAAGCTTAATCATCCAGGAGTGTCCATTCAGCTCCAGACATTTGTATCCATTTTTATCATGGCCTTATTAGCTATTAATGGGTTTTCAACACAGTTCAATAACCTCACCCCAAATCTCTGACTTGTCAAGCTCTACTGCCTATAAGCAGAAGAATTAATTACAATTGATTAAACCCATCTTCAAAAGAACCTGTCGCTCATCTAAAAATAATTCATAATTACTGTATTGTTCTTTTATCAGAGGAAGTTTTTTTAAATCATTCCTTTGAGGAGAAAAGTTGTCTAACAAATTAGGATATTTTTGCCATCATTGGATAATCACAGAACCGGAGAACTTATATTTATATTTTTTATATCGAACACCATCAGGAATTTAAGCATTGTGTATCATATAGACAGTGTACGGTAATTATTATAGTTTTAATGTTTTTTTTTCTTCTGAAAATCTATAAGTAAAAATTCATCTCTATGTATGAAACAAATACTTAATTTGTGTCATATTAGATACTTCATCTTGGCGCCTTCTGAATCGACAGCTTGAAATCCTTAGAAAATACTAAATACTACTGCTTTTTAGCCCTGAATCCAAATAGAAGATTCAGGAAGAAGGCATGAGCTGTAACCTATCATTTTCTTTCTTAAAGAAGGTTGCTGAAGACATTTTGACATGTAATTGATGGCTAATTGCTACTCTGATTCTTTGAAACCACGCTCAGGTAAAAAGACCCTGACACCTGTTAGGACTGATTGCTAGCTTTTTTCCTCCCATGATGCCATCACCTACAATTTTAGTGGCAAGGTCTCAGAAATGACCTTTGACATCCATATTTAAATGTTTTTTTTTTTATCTAGAGGTGAGAATTCTTTGCATAGAAACACCAAGCATTTTTCATGTCATAGATTTTTCAGAAAACTGTGTCATAATGTCAGGCAGATATTGGACACTTATTTGTTATTTTTGCTGTCTAACATGGGGTTGTGGGACATCAAAATGCTATAATGAGGTAAAACTGCAGATTTACAGCACTTTTTAAGGAACCTAAAGGAGTTGGAAAACTGTCTGATCAGCTGTTTTGTAGCCAGGTGTATATCATTGTTACCTAAATGTAAACATATGTTGGACCTCAGTATGAAGTCCATGGAGTTGTCATTGCTAGAGAAACAAGCCATCATTAGGCTGAAAAAAATCAAGCAAGAACGCAATAACACCAGAAGGTCTGGCAAGCCATGTAAAACACATGGGGTGGATGACGGAAGCTTTTTTCCCCCAGGTAAAGGAAAAACACTGTGATATAAAAAAAATCATCTATGAAATTCGGTTGTGTATGCTGTGTCAGAGACACAGAGTTAATACAAAAGGTTTAACTGATGTATTGTATAATCTACTGGTACATTGAATATCAGGAATACTATATTAGATATGGCAAGAAATATTTAAAAACTCATAGAGTACTAGAACACAGTGAAGACAAACTTGTAGTTTTACCAGAATGATAGAAGAGAAGAGTATGGAAGAGGAAAAGCACTGTGCAGATGAATTGTATAATGTATAGAGTGATATCATCTGCTCAGATTCATCATTCAAACAAGAATTAGTTTTTTTTATTTAAGGCAACAAAGTAAAATGTACTGTAAATGCCAAGTCAATCACCTGACTCAAATACAGTTGATCAAGGCAATCTTGAAGGCTGAAGGCAAAACACCCCAAGGTCCAGGAAGAACGTAAGACAGCTCCAATAAAAAATAAATAAATAAATAAAGAAGTAAAAATTACACAGAGGTACTGGAGAAGAAACCCATGGTTTGGGTGATGTCTATGGGTTCCACAATCTAGACAGTCAAATGATTTGCTATCAAGTATTACAGTTGATAGTTTTACTTATAAATATTAAGGTTGCAGTTGTAGGGCCACGGTGGCTTAGTGGTTAGCACGTTCGCCTCATATCTCCAGTGTCCGGGTTCGATTCCCGTCTTGGCCATGTGTGTGTGGAGTTTGCATGTTCTCCCTGTGCCTCAGGGGGTTTCCCCCCGGTCCAAAAACATGCACTGTAGGTTGATTGGCACCTTGCAAAAATTGTCCCTAGTGTATGAATGTGTGTGTGTGTGTTTGTGTCTGTGTGTGTGCCCTGCGATGGGTTGGCATGCCATTCAGGGTGTATCTTGCCTTAATGCCCAGGATAGGCACAGGCTCCCCGTGACCCGAGGGAAGATCGGATATAGTGGTAGAAGATGAATGAAATGAATGAAGGTTGCAGTTCTTTCTTTCTTTTTATTTTAGCAAATCTGTTTTGTACAGTATGTCTCACTAATGGCCTTGTATTGATTTTTCAGCCTAATTAAGGCTTGTACTGCTGGCATATTTAGAAAGAAGAATGGCCTTTATTTGTCACATATACATTACATCACAGTGAAATTCTTTCTTCGCATATACCAGCTTTTGTTTGGAAGCTGCGGTCAGGACTCAGGGTCAGCTGTGATACGGCATTCCTGGAACACAGAGGGTTTATGGCCTTGCTCAAGGACGGCTGCTTGGCTTGGCGATACTGGGGCTCAAACCCCTGACCTACTGATCAGAAGCCCTTCAACTTAACCAATGCGCTACCCCTTCCAGATTTAGAATGAATAGCAAAATCTCTTAAAAGAAAAAACCTAATAGGAGGTTATAGGAGGTTGGACCAAGAAAGCTGGTGTAAACCCATATAAACACAGGTATAATATCTAGACAAACCTGATTAAAACCCTTTCTAAAGCAAAGGAAGCATTTCATGTGGGAATTAAACACAAATTGCATATGCTAATAGCATTCATTCATTCATCTTCTACCGCTTTATCCGATCTTCCCTCGGGTCACAGGGAGTCTGTGCCTATCTCAGGCGTCTATGGGCATTAAGGCAGGATACACCCTGGATGGAATGCCAAACCATCGCAGGGCACACACACATACACACATCACACACACACACACACACACACACACACACACACACCACACACACCGGGAGGAAACCGGAGAACCCGGAGAAAAACCCCCCTGAGGCACGGGGAGAACATGCAAAGTCCACACACACATGGCCGAGACGGGAATCGAAACCGGATCCTGGAGGTGTGAGGCGAACGTGCCACTAAGCCACCGTGCATATGCTAATATAATTTGTGGAAATAATTCATATTCATCCCTACTGAGTTATATATCATTCTTATTATTGAAATTGAGTTGTGTTTAATAATTATTTTACTTTTTAAATTTATAAGAATCTGTTTACCAAAAAAATTCAGTGTTAGTATTTTTTTCTTATTATTATTACTATTATTATTATTTTAGTATATTATAGTTTAGTACAGTACCTGACTACGTGCAACACATCCTGGGATGAGCTTTAGGTCTGTGTGTGTGTGTGTGTGTGTGTGGGTGTGTGGGTGTTTTGAAGTGCAATGATAGTCTTAGCAGTACCTTTAAATGTCTTAGATGGCTAGAAGCAGAGAGAGAGAGAGAGAGGCGAAAAAGACAAGCCATTCAGAACGGGTGGTCGAGAGCGATTTATTATTTTTTGTTAATCCTCTGCTGGTGTGCTGGTCTTCTGTGGCTCACTTGTTACCCTCAAGCACAGAGTCCACGAGTTTCCGTCAGTAGGCTGCACAGTGCTTGGGCACACAAAGCCAGGGTTTGATGAAAATGACATGTGACCCACAGAGGGCAGCAGCAGCACACTACAAACACTAACCTATAGCCTTGGGGGGGGCACTTGGCCCTTTACACCTCCCATTTTTTTTCTCAGGAGTGCTCTGGTAGGCAGTTGTAATTAATGGATCACTATTTACATCAAACCTGTACCCTCCACCCCTCTCCCACCCTCTCACCTGACAGAGGAATGTGTGAAGATTGACAGATCAGCTATTTCTGCTTAACGGCTTTAATTAAAGCTAATTAGGTTTGCTGATAGCATTCTCAGCCCCCTCCGTCCATTCCAATTAGAGACAGTATTAGGTTCCTAACATCTTGGATCAGATAAGTCTATTGGGACGGAAGGGCAAGCCAGAGACAACAAACCCTCCGGTGTCCACCGATGCGTCTGTGAAGTTATAGATACTCTTCTATGAGGTAGGGCAATTGATCAAACAAGTAAATCCCCAGAGCTCTAAATGGTATAGATTGACCAAAGATAAATCCTTATTCATGTTCTGTCTTCCTCTCTATTTTCTCTTTCTTCCTTGAACTCCTCCTCTTTCTGTCTCTTAGCAGAGGCAGCTTGTCACTTTGATACCTGCATTAGTGCATCTCGCAGCCACAGCAGTCATTTCACAGCAGCCTTTTTTTCTTTCTTTGGCTAGGCAGAGATTAAAGCAGCACCCTAATGCCCCTTTAGTGATTATGTCTCTCTGTTCTTTCTTTACTTCAGATTTTCCTCAGCGGAGGTGTGAATGGGACAGTTTAATGCTCTAACAAATAAGACATTTCAAATTTTCCTAGGTCACTTGGTAAATTCGAGCATGAGATTCTTAGGCATAGATCAGATCTACTGTTTATTTAAGAGGTCCAACAGCTGACCCCAATTATCACAGTAAGAAATAGTTTTCCAAAAAAAAACACCCACCTAATTATTGAATGCTTGATTCCTTTGCCACTAAAAAGGACACTAAACTTTGATCTGTTCTAAATTTATTACCATTTCCCCAGCAATTACGATGAAATCTATAGAAGGCAGAGGAAATAATTTTACTGCACTGGATGAGATGGCTGTCTTTAAATAAACACTGCAGAGAAAATATGAAAAACAGGGATCTTAGTGAGGCATTCAGACAACAGACTTGTATTTAGTTTTATCCCAGACTTTACAGTCCACTACAGAATTACTGGCATCCTTAGACATGGTATAATGTATCTGAATGCTTTCCTTTTCGGGAAATACCCTTCTTCTAATGAAGTTTGTTTAGGAGCAAATGGAGCTGAAAACCTTCTAATATGTCCTGTAGACTTGAGCTCCAGGCTCAGTTCACTAAAGATTTTCCATAACAACATTTTCGAACCATTTTTTTTGGAACTTGCCTTATGGGCGAAAGAACTGTCATGCTGTTAGTTCCAGTAAAGGGAAAAAATAATGCAAAACATTCAAAGATTTTCTTGACAATTTTCTACTTTTGGACAACAGCCTCGGAAGTCTCAAAATGTCCGATTCAGTGTATTTTTTAATGCATTTGTTGGCAAAAAGAATTCCTTTTGCAGAGATAATTAAGGCCAGCGGTGTGCAGTGGTGGTTCAGAGATTAAGACTCTGGGTTACTGATCATAAGGGTGGGGTTTGCTGCCTCTTGAGCAAAGCACTTATCCCTCTCCGCTCAATATCGCAGCTGACCCTGTGTTCCAGCACCAACATCCTAACAAGCTGGGATATGCAAATAAAAGAGTTTGACTATACTGTAATGTATATGTGCTAAATGACGACATTCCATTAACATATTTAATGCTAGTAATGTATAATTTCCTGACCTGTGGTATGTTTAGAAGACCTTTAAAAGCGTAATAATTTGTCATTTTACCTCCATTTTCTGTTCAGGAGTCTAATGTATACATGTAAAATAAATGTAAATAATTGCAAGTAACATTTCTATAAGCAGTTGTTTTCGCATTTGAATTGTTCCCCCTTAAATTGCTGACAAGCGTGGGATAAACATGTGGTTGCAATGTGTTGTACTAGTCGCAACTTTGATAGCTTTTAATGAAAGGATAGTAGGGGGAAAAAACATTCAGAAAAAAACAGCACAAACGCTTTTTGAAGAACACTCTTTGAAATGTAGGCCTGTCTGATCTAAATCAGGATAAAATAGATCAGTTAATTTACAAGCGATTTGGCATGAAATAACACAATCTCTCATAGTGGTTCTTCATTCCGTTGCATTTAAGTGGAAAATATTTACATTATGTGTGAATAATTCATTGATTGCTCAATGTTCATGCTCTGTCTGATGACTGGCAGGCTGCGAGTCTTCTGTTTCTGAACCGCGTATACTTCAGTACATTGTTGATGGGTCAAAAGAAGACCTTTATTTATAAATTTCAAAAGCTTCTAAAATGAGAGCTTTCTCCCAGGGCACATTTCATTACTAATTCAATGCTGCCATTCAAAAACACTTTGTCATAGTAAATGTCCCTTTGAATGTATGCTTGAATGCTTCCTGTAATAAACAGCAAAGACCGCTGCCTACTCCTTATAACCTGTCTGGCACAACTTCTCCAGCCTAATGCAGTGTTTCATCAGCTCAAATTGTAAATTGATTAAGGACTTTTGTTCTTCTTACAGACAGAACGGCTCTCTTGAAACGTACTTGGAATCTAATTCTTTCTTTTTCTCTTTCGTTTTAGCTGAGCAACACCACAACTATTGTGTTCACTATTTCATGTCTAGGAAGTACAGGTATTCTAATAATAGTGAATATGGATGTTTCCTGTCTAACTTTTTTTTCGAGCAGGCAATAGAGGTATTCATTTCTTTACTAGGTTGCCAAGTTGCCTAGCCTCTTCCTGATCTGAGGGCACCACAGTGAGCCTTCCAAGAATGTGTGTCTCCGTCTGCCAGTCTCAGCAAGAAACACTTTCATATAAATGCTAATCCAATTCAATCAATCCAGTCACTAATTCATGCTCTTTTCTGTTGGTGCAATGGAGAAGAGAAATTAGAAACAAGAAGCAAAAAAAAGAGTATAATTGGCAAGGCAAGGTGATCAACAGACACAGTGTTTGCTTTTGTTAATTGAAATGTTCCGACATAAACTTCACAGAAAATTCTGAATAGAATTATACACCCTCATTTATTTGTTTATTAATTTACCTATTTGAGTTGACTGACTCGGAAGAATGCCCATGATGTTTCATTTAAAGTATGTAAAGGACGATGCTAAGGTTGGTAAATACGATGAGAAGAGGAATACGAGTTGTAATTTGAAACCCTTCAATCTGCAGTCGCAGAATGTTTCATGGACCACTGATCTGCCACAGGTCCCTGATCCATTTTCATCAAAAACATCTGTGCTCCTTACTGATCTAATGCTTTGATCATGCAGAACAGCACTATATGAGGGACTTCAGCAGTGTGCTCAGATAAAAAAAAAAAATTAAGTTTAGAGGAGAAGCCGAA
Source organism: Kryptopterus vitreolus (assembly GCA_030449085.1). Lineage (NCBI taxonomy): Eukaryota > Metazoa > Chordata > Actinopteri > Siluriformes > Siluridae > Kryptopterus > Kryptopterus vitreolus. The sequence continues at coordinate 14,833,988 of JACRUU010000019.1, read as the reverse complement.
TTAGCAGATAAAAGAACCTAAGCTTGTATAATATTGATGTGTGGAGATAAAGCAAAGACTGTTAATGAATGTAGAGCAAAGGTGGGTGATTAAATCAGTGCACATGTCTTGTCCTGTGAAAATTTAAATGCACATAGTTTTCTTTGAGGTAAACAATTTGAATGACGGTGGATAAATGATTATACTGAGACTTGGCATTATAATTATACATTCGCAGTTTTGTTTTTGTCGAGATTTATCAGGAGCAGAGCAATAATACTTGCCGTCGTACCGTCCTCATGCAGTCTTGCATATCCGATATGTAAGTTTTGCAGTTTTTCCATCCTAGTCAACTGAGATATTTATGCAATTTTAGTAGGCATTAAATTTTGAAATAACAAAAGAGGCAGCTGACAGCAAAAACTATAGTTATCAGACAGAATCAATGTCTAGTACTGGGGGCCAGTTTATGTAGATAGAGCTGGTTAATAGGGAACAAGTAATCTAGAGTTCAGTGTTTGTGGTTTGCTATCTGGAATAGGATTGGGCTCAGTGATTGAATCATGTAACAGTAGTACAGCTGAATTTGCCATGTCTATAGCACCCTAATGATTTAAAAGCACTTAAAGAACACAATTCTTTCTTTTTATCCTTTTCTTTCTTTATTTCTTTTATGCCTAACCAAAATTATGGGTTACTACATATGTGTGTTCTGAATAATATAACCGTGGCACTTATCACTACAGACGCAATGACTGCATTTATCAGTTTATTCATATGTCCACATTCATGCCATTGTGTCAGTGCTGTAAAACATTGCCATTTGAAATAACATTTAGAAAAAAATACTGAGACGCAGGCCTTTACAGTGATAAAACTGTTATATAATAAACATTTCTTTTGCAATATAATATTAAGATGAACTTGCCCAACAATAAATTATATTGTTATTATGTTATAATGCACACAGATAAAGAACTTTCACAGACTCGTAACATCCAAGGCTACATTTTAATGTTGTTTGTGCCAGTGTTTTAGTTCCATTAGCTGAAGTCTAAAGTGCATAAAGATTTGTAACTAATACCTTTCTAAAACCATGACAACAAAATGACATTTTTTTTTCTAAGAGGGATTAACATCATTTATAGTGAAGCTTCTTTGAGCTCTAGATTTCCTGATCTCTAAGGTATGTGCATGTTTTACCTTAGATGAGGACATTCAATTTGAATATTTTTAGTTTTACATTTAAAAATGATAATAATGAATAATTTTTTTTACTGTGGTTCTGGAAATTTGGATCCCACTGTAGTTTCAGTTTCTAATCCTGACAAAGTTTTCTGTAAAATCTAGCAATATTTTGCTATATTTTGAGATATAAAGATTGCTGTTATATAGAAAATGCAACATAAAATTTGCAGACATCATTTGTTAAAAAAGTTAGTTGTACATAAGAGTCAGAAAGGAATAACAGCTCATAGATAATTACATCACTTACCAGTGTACAAATCCAAAATATCCCACTTTTTCTGTAGTGGGGCTTTTAATTCCTGTACAATAATAATTCATATTCGTGAGGCAGGCAAATCTAGATCCAGGCAGAACAGGACTATAGTCAGATCGGAAAAACGCTGCACTGGTCCATTCAGTTCCCACTGCTAAACATAAACATAAACATAATGCAGACATCTTAGAAAATTTTTTCACGTTATCTAGTTGACATATAATTAGATCATAGATTCAGGAATTATATGAATATTAACGCTGACTGTATGGTATCTGTATTAAATATTACAATATTAGTCAAAACTATAATAATTATTAGTCTAAACTAGGTATGTAACGTTACACATAATTCATTATTTGGTATGTACCTCGGTTTTAAAGTCACAGTTCGGTTCAATTTTGATAGACATGCAAAACATTAAATCTAAATAAAATGTCTGTTGGTCATCTTAATATTTGTTTATTCATTTTTAATTAATGTTGGTAATTATTCTTAACATTTGTGATTGACATTTGAACAGTTTAGATAACAACAAAAAACTAAATAATATTCTTCTTCTTCGTTCAGAATGTTTCATTAGGTGTCTCTACAGCAGATTATCCTTCTCCATACCTCCTCTTCTACATCTGATTCTTTCACCCCAAGAACCTCCCTGTACTCCCTCACCACATCCATAAACCTACTCCATGGCTTTCTTATCCTATCACAAATCACTCCTGCCACTCTTCTTCACCCACTCCTCCCTGCCTGCACCCTTTTCTTCCCTTCTCCAACACACTCTCCGTTACTTTTTACCATCGACTCCAGGTACTTAAACTCGTCCACCTTCACCACCTCTTCTCTCACGACTGCACTGCCTTCCCTCTCATTCACACACATTTACTCTGTCTTCCTCCTACAGACTTTCATTCCCCTTCACTCCAGCACGAACCTCCACCTCTCCAGATTCTTCTTAACCAGCTCCCTACTCTCACCACAAATCACAATATCATCCACAAACATTATAGTCCAAGGAGACTCCTGTCTGACCTCTTCTGTCAATCTGTCCATCACCGCTGCAAACAGGAAAGGGCTCAGAGACGATCCTTGATGCAATCACACCTCCACCGCCTACTGCACACTTCACTGCTGTCATACTGTCCTCATACATGTCCTGCACCACCCTCACATACCGTGCAACGCCGCAGCCGCAAATTGCCGTATGCCGCGCCGGCTCCTGTCACAGACAGAGTGATACCAAATGCACTCTAAATGCAGATATAAATACGTGTGGATTGCTGTACATTTAATATAAAAAAATAAGACCTAACCCAAAAATAAGACCTACTGTGTTTTCCAGAACAAAAAAAATTGCAGTGTCCTATTTTCAGGAAAACATGGTACTTCTTTGCCACTCCTGACTTCCTCATACAGTACAGGAACTCTTCTCTTAGAACCCTGTTGCATGCTTTCATTCGATCCACAAACACACGATGCAACCTCTCACCTTCCAAAATCCTGTTAAACAACCTGGTTAAAAACTTCACTGACATCTCTGCTATACATCATGCTTGTATGTCATCTGGTGCAACCGACTTTCCACTCTTCATCCTCTTAATGTATACTCTCAATTCCTCCTTATTAATCCTATCCACTTTCCGCTGCACCATCCTTAGCAGTTTTTCAGCAGCTGCTCAAAATACTTTCCCCATCTTCTCACCACACTCTCCTCACTAGTCAACAAATTTCCATCTGCATCCTTTATTGCCGTAAGTTTCAGTACATCATTCCTAGCTCCAAATCTTTTTCGCCTTTTAAGAGAAAGTTTTGAATCTGGACATAAAATGCTAAATAATCTCTAGAGCTAGCATTAGCCACTAACTAGTAAGAGTTTTTCAATTATAATGTATTTTTACTGCAAGTTGTTAAATTGTATCCTGAATATAACTACAGTATACAGTATGTTCATGCTCAAAACAAATATTTTTTTTGTTGTAGAGAGTGAGTAGCCACAATAGCTGCTTTAGCTTCTCTTTTATACCACTGGGATTGTTTCATATGTTTTGAATTTAATAATAATAATAATTATAACCTGTTATAAACATCACTCTCCTGGAAAGACCATGCATTAGACTGGAATTCTGTATTCCAGTTTATCTACCAAAGCCAGTTCTCTGTGCAGTGATACTGTAACTATTTACAACACTAATCTTGCCCAGGTCTGAAATGCATTTCATCATGTTCCCACAACAACATCTCAATGCGAAAAAAGACTCTCCAAAAAGCCCCTCTTCTAATCAATGTAAAACTTTATGTTGCTCTCGTTTCATTTTGTTCCTTTCACAAAGGCTTTGAATCGGTTTCTCTTAAAACAAACATAATTGAGACAGTCTGTTAGTTTAATGTGCTAGTTAAAAATGTTTAGACACTCGTCAAGAGTTGGCTAATATTACATACAAAACATAAATAGGCATGTTTAAAAACTGCTCATTACTAAGAAATAGAATAATAGTTCATTTTAAGAAGTGGAATAGAATATACACTCTCAAGTTCCTTGTGGTAAACGCAAAGCCAACATACTGATTTAATAATGAAACCATGTTTGTTTTAAAGGGGTGCAATAGCAGGCAAACAAAGCTACTCACAAAACATTGACATATAGACCACCAAAACCCAGTTATCATTCGAAATTAGCTATAAAACGAATAATGATTAAGACACTGACATATCCAGGGTAAGCCCCAATACCATATAGAAAATAGAGAGAAATAAGCCTTGTGCAAACACAAGATATCCTTGTCTGATGTGTATTAGTGCAGATTGTGTATGAGTGCAGTAAGCCTTAATGCAAAAAAGATGAAATGATACAGATGAAATGTCACAATAGTTTGTATATCAGCCCTGTACTTCATCGTATTCATAGAGTTTGTTTGGACCTTCAGTTCTGTTGAATGCGGGTAGCAGACTTCCAAGATTTATGTTTTGTAGGTAATACCCAGAAAGCTTTGCACTTGAAAATATCCCATTTAAAAGTAAAATAATTAGAGTGAAAATCATAGACAACCTGGTATAATAATCATGCTTTACAAAGGTTAAAATGTACATGTCAGACTAAACCAGAAGAGGGAAGGGGGGGACAGCTTCATTCACTGTGGTCCTTATTTCCTTCTTTTCTAGGTTGGGCCTCTTTTAACTTCTATAGCTGATCTTCTTCTAAGAACTGCTGCTGTAGTCATAATACCTGTCCTGTTCTTGTTTTAAAAAAATCCTACAGAATATGTTCCAAAAATCATTTGAACCCAATAGGCACTGCTAAACCTTACTTATTAACAAATGCATACTGCAATGGCTTAGAGAATGAATTCCTTTTAAATTTCCTTTTACTTACTAAATAGCAATCTTGTTATAAATCTACATGTCCAGTTCTGTTGCTTTCTTTATAGTAAAAGTGCTATGCAAATTTTATTTGAAAAGAAAAAAAGAAATGACTAATGTTCCTTTCCTTAATTCTAAGAAACAAACCCAACAGTCAAGGCATTTAATATGCAATGTGCTGCTTGCCAACTTCATATAAAAAAGCATCGTGCTGTTCCCTGCACTGACAGCAATAACCACCTCAGGTTCGTGCCCCTGTTGTGGGATTGTACTATTCTGCCCATTTTCCAGACCCTGGGCTTGGCATGCATGTAATCTTCTTATATTGGCATTATCATGCTGAGAAAACAGCAAAATTAGATCTGGTAGGGATGTGGTTGGGAGTGAAGGTCTGCATGTGCGTGTGTGTGTGTGTGTGTGTGTGTGTGTGTGTGTGCGCGCATAAGAACTGGACAACTGAATATGATTGCTGGCTGTGCTGCATAGAACCCTTTTAGGCTTCTGGAATACAAATTTGTGCCACAGAGCAGTCTCTCAGGTACAATTTTTTGTGCAACCAGTTGTGCAACTTTTGCATTTATATGTAATATATCCTCAACTATACCGTCACTCACAAATCCCTCTGGTACCCCTCTGCTTCATTGCATTCCTATCATATAAAGATTACATTTACATTAGACCTACATCAGATTTGCATCAAACTCACATTAGGTAAAAATACCCACAAGGCATGTTTGCTTATTGTGTCTTTACTTCACAACAGATGCTGTCACATTTTCTTTCTCGTATTCATCTTCTCTGGCTGCTTGTCTCTTTCTTTTTGCTTTAATATGCAAACATAGGTGCATTTTTGTAATGTTTAAATCCTGGGGTTATAACACCTGTTTCCAGAATACAGGTGTTTTAGATATCCTTTTCTTCTGCAGTGTAAGGAAGGATACAGATAATTGTTGTTGTTTTTTTTAAAGCTCTACTGTTACCTTAGTAAATTTCCAGAAAATATTTAGATTGTATATAATCTTTTGTTAACGTAAATCTGAATGCTGTTAATTTCTGGATATGCTGTTTATTCAATATATGGAATATTGTGTTATTAAAATTGGATCACACTTGGTAAGACTTGGTGTGAACGAATCTTAATAACACAACGTTCCTTAAAGAGGTCATATGATTGATTACATAATTCACATGTAGAATGTACATATGTGTGTTTTTTTTAATGATGAAAATTATGCAAATGCATAATCAAGCAATTGTTTGGCATGTTTTTCATTGCCATGGTGTAAGTAACAATTGTTTTCCGGAGTCTCCAGTGATCTTTCATAATGGTGCAATGACCCCCACCAAAAAAAAACCATTATTGCCTTGTCCATGTAAAATGTCCAAGCCTACTGTAATGTATATAGACATTTTCCCCAATAAACCGTAAGACACATGTGCCACCAAAACCAACACCATTAAAGTGGGCACAAGTTCTAAGCATTTATTTCTGTTGAGGTACAAAATTTGGCACCAAAAACATGAATCCATGAAATCAACCAATCTCTGATCTGGTGGAGGTGGTGTAATGGTATGGGGAACGCCTGATGAAATTCTATTCAAATGTAGCCTTATTTATTGTAGTATAATGTATCCTTGCAAAGTTTTATTATCAAAAATGTAATCAATGTAATTCAAAGAAATATATTTAAATGGCATTGTCATGAAATCACATCACCATCAGATTATCAATTCATTCAGTACATGTTCACATTATTAAAATAAAATATTAACATTTTATTTACATGACAACAGAATGCTGATTCTGCTGCAATATCATTTCATCTTGTGTTGTTCTATATCCTTATTGGCACAAGGAAAGCTATCATGGTAACACAGATGAAGTGATGTGCTAGATTAAGTCCTTTGTCCTTTGAATGTACTAGTTATGTCAATAGCTGTGGGGGGGAAGTCAAGCAATAAATTACTCATTACTCTGTCCATGCATGACGTGTTCAATTTGCATATCTAATTGTGATAAGTGTGATCCGTCCTTGGATGAGAGGTATCTGGTTCTCTATGTGGACCCACGGGTCCTTGGGCTCAATGTCAGACAATATTGTATGCTATATTCACCCACCCACTGTGTCCAGTAATGGATTTTTGCTTTTATTTTAAAATATACATCTAAATGTATATCGCTTATTTTTGAAGTACAATGTACAATGTGCCTAAAATAAATAAAGCTTAATTAAAATCAAATACAGAAAAGGTTATTTGTTTTAGGTTCAAATAATGGAGATTATGAGAGTTCACCAATGAATAATATTTGTTTAAATAAGAAATATGTGAAGTTTATGATGGCTTTCTAATGGCAATGTGGTATTTTGTTATTCTATTTTATAATAAAATTAGATGCATGAAAGGCTTATTAGCAAATTGAAAAGTAATTTTGCAAGAGTTACTTAATTTATAGCAGTATTCATAACTTTACACCTGGAGGCTCCAAAACTTGCAAAATATTATTTTTTTAACTCCCAACACAGCCATGCAATCTCCTGATCAACGGTATATCTACAACATAAAAAAATAACAAACCACTGGGCCCCCATGGCTGGAGTTAAAAACAGCAAGTAAAAAAAATATCTCTATCTATCTATCTATCTATCTATCTATCTATCTATCTATCTATCTATCTATCTCTATCTATATCTAGATCTATATATCGATATATATCTATATATATAGATATATATATATATTATATATATATATATCGAGAGATATATATATATATATATATATATTTATATATATATATATAGTATATATTATATATATATATTTATTTATATATTAAGGCTGTGCTGTTACTGTCAGTATTCACTACCAGCTTCTTTGAAATTTTAGATCTACTGTATGAGCACTAAAACATACACACACACACGAACACACACACAAACACACACACACACACACACACACACACACACACACACACACACACACACACACACACACACACACACACACATGTATATAGATTTGATTTTATATATATATATTATATATATATATATATATTTTTTTTATCTTAATCTAATCATTTGGGAGCTGCTGGATTATTTGAAATAATTCTCACCACAGTTTAATTTTTATTTAAATAAAAAAAGTTTTCTGAGAATATCAGGTTGTGTTTCATGTCCATACCTCCGTAGAGTCTGCTGTGGTCTTGTCATTATTAGCAGAATTATATTTTCAGCTCCTTCCACAAGGGTCCCTTTTATGATCCTAAGGCACAAGGATTCATATGACTAATTAAAACCAAAAACCACATACACTGTTATAGCACTCTACACGAATATGTGGTATCCAAGGGACAGAGATGACCTCCCGATTCAGGGCTGGAAAAAAGTACTCAGAAATCATACTTGTGAACTTGTAGATAATGAGAAAATATAATTCGCAATTAAAAGGTGGAAGTATCCAGTTGGAAACATACTCAAATGAAAGTCAAAAAGTTGCTAATTTTGCATGTAGTATGAAAAAGAAAAGTTTTGAACCAATTAAAGTAATGCTTTTGTGTGTGTGTGTGTGTGTGTGTGTGTGTGAAAACAGCCTTTCAATTCTTTAAATCTAATTTTAAAGCAGCAACACTCTTTTGCATGAACATTATCTACTCATTGTTGTAGTGTTTGCTGAATTAGTAAAAAGTAAAAAAAATTCCCATGAACAACCAATATTTTCCATTAGCTAGGATTGGCTAATGATGTTGCTACTAGAAATAATGGTAGTCTAACTTGGCATTAGCAAAGAAAGCCTGGCAACTTACTTAAATATAGCAAATTAAGGTTTGTAATTGAACCAAACTTAAATATTTTTAAGTAACTTAACTTAAATTTTTAACTTAAATAACAATATTTTTCTTTCACTAATTCTTCTCTTTCCATCCTTTGTTAGTTTATGTGTGATTTCTGTTTAGCACGAGTCCCAGAATGTTTGTAGGATTGATGATCAGTGCAAGCAGTAGATTACACTTTGGAATTAACACTAGCAGACTCAAGGTCATAAAAAGAGCAAAGGATGAGCATGAATAGTCCTCACTGGTAATATAATTACACATAATATAAGATTGAGGTAATGTCTCCAAGGATGGCAGAGATATACCAAATTTGCTTACTGTAGCATTTTATCGAGGGAGGGCCTGGGGTGCTCATATTCATATTCACACATGTGGATAGCCTAAACACTAGCTACACTGGGCAGGGTGTGAAGAAGAGTTGATTCTGGATATTTTTGATATTTAATTTTTTTGTTTGCTTATAAGCTTGACTGAAACCCTAAAAATTGCCATAGTATATAGTCAGTTTTGGGGAATAACTAGTTACATGTAGTTACATAAAAGTAACAGTAATCCGTTACAGTTACTGAGGAAAAAATTACTTAATTAATTACTGTAATTAAATTACTTTTGAAAATGTTGAAGATTACAAATGAAATAAATTGCCTCTGTGATTTGGCAAGATAACTATGATGATCTAAATGAATCATGTAAGGGACTAAGTATATAACAAAGTACTGCCGATTAGATTAGACAGTGACTGGGCAGCAGTACAATCCATGATATTATCTTCACTTAATTCAATGTGAAAAGATCATATATTTTTTCAGTGGAAGTCTATGGCAAAGACATTTGGGTTAGCCAGGGCCAAGAACTCCTGGATGTGAATAAAGATAATAGACTGAGAAATTTGGCAGTGTTACCAAATTTGCTCTTCTGGTCTGTGGCAAAAAAGAAGGCTTATTGAGCATTCTTTTGTAAATACACGAGCCAAGCAGTGAAAACTCACTAATCCAAAGCTGTTTACAATGCACTCCCTTAAGTACCATACAGACACAACTGGTTCTTCCAAGCTCAATAACCAAAGCTCTGATGTCTCACTCAAGGGTAAGAATAGTTTTATAATATATTCCAAATTTAGCTTAACCCACCATAATGTTTGGCGTGTTTACATTCTGTGTAATCTTTAATAATGCAAGCTGTATCAAAATCCACAGCCATAATGTTAAGGCAAATTAACATGTCAATATAGAATTATAGTTTAGGCACACTACAGTAGACCATGACTATTCACAGGCTGAAAAAAGCCACTGCATTATAATTATGTTTTGATTACCTTGGCATGAGAAGTCCATTCAGCATACATCAGTCTCAATTAGTCTTGATGGACATGCTGTGAGAAACTAAGGTACTGTGCAGTGTAATGGAATTGAGTGTTTTTGTTGCATATTAATGAAATTAAGGGTAATACTTCATTATTCTTTTCATTACTACATCATTCATAACCATTTATTCAGCGTTTGCACTGAATTTACACATACTGTGTGTAAAATTACTAGGTTATGTCAATATGCCATTTACTTGTAATAGAGAAAAGTCACTAGTATTTTACAAGTTGAACAGTGTTCACTAGGGGGCACGGTGGGATAGTGGTTAGCACGTTCGCCTCACATTGCCACGGTCTGGGTTCGATTCCCGTCTCGGCCATGTGTGTGTGGAGTTTGAATGTTCTCCCCGTGCCTCAGGGGAGAACCGGATATAGCGGTAGAATATGAATGAATGAATGAACATTGGTCACTTTAACAGCACTGTATTTGGTTGACATGTGAACTATTAATCACGATACACACATCATTAGTCCGAGTCTAAACATTAGCAATTATTTGACACTTTATGACATAAAACATCATTCATAACTATTTGTTAATCGTAAAATTATGATAGTGAAATGTATAGGAACTAATTTATTACACTGAAATGTACATTTCCAATCTATTTTAATTCTGTACATTTGTTTTGGGAAAAAACTAAATATTTTACCCATCGCTAAAAGTGCTACACAAATCAAATTGAATTGAATTTGGTCACGGTGCAAGCTTGTAAACATTGTTGACAGGAGCAGGATTGAGTGGAACTAAAGTTAGCATTAAAGTGCAGCCAACACTATCAAAAGTGGACACATTTGCAAAGTTTGAATACTATTAATATTGGTTCAAATGAATGACTAGTGATTATAAATGGTGGATGATGGTAGATAAACTATTTAACTTCAACTATTTTCCAATGACCTGGCTCATTGCAGTCCCAACAAGTTAATGAGCTGGTCTGCCTATCTCACCTTTATATAGTGAAACTAAAAACTTGTACTAAAGTAGATCTGCAGTCATAGAGGGCATGGTGCTCATAAGTTCATAAGAGTTGTGGCAATGGCTGCTTTTCCTAATCCACCTCAAAAACTTCCCATCTGCATTAATCTCTAATGCTTCAAAAATACAGTCTGGTCATTCCATCAGTGTACATCCACTCCTGGGACCGAAAACCATTGGTAGTATCTATAGGTGTCAAAATCTAAATGTCCAGTCCCATGATGGTAAAAGGAAAGGTTGTGTTCCTTTTTCTCCTGCAGTACATCAATATCACAGTTCCCTGTGGTGCTCTAGTGTAACTCAGGTTCCCAGTCTGCACAGCCTCTGATCTGATCTGAACCTGGAAGTGTATTAACATGTTGAACTACATTCTTCTCTCTTTTTTTTTTTTTTACCAGGAATTAGTGTTAAATATACATTTAAGTTAATGTAAATTTAAGTAAATGGGGCACGGTGGCTTAATGCAATGAAATTCGCCTCACACCTCCAGGATTCGGATTCGATTCCCGTCTCGGCCATGCGTGTGTGGAGTTTGCATGTTCTCTCCGTGCCTCAGGGTTTTTTTTCTCAGTTTCTCCCTGGTCCAAAAACATGCACAGTAGGTTGATTGGCACCTTGGAAAATTGTCCCTAGTGTGTGAATGTGTGTGAATGTGAGTGAGTGTGTGTGTGTGTGTGTGTGTGTGTGTGCCCTGCGATGGCTTGGTATTCCATCCAGGATGTATCCTGCCTTAATGCCCATAGACGCCTGAGATAGGCACAGACTCCCCGTGACCCGAGGGAAGATCGGATAAAGCGGTAGAAGATGAATGAAATTTAAGTAAATGATTCTCAGTGTGACGTTGGGTCCGACCTTTTGCGGTAGATAATTGTTTGACTGCATTTGTGGCGGGGAGGAAACTACCCGCCACATTATTTCATATGTGGTGCCTATCCTAAGAGTACCTTCCTGTTTTATAAAACAGGGCAATAATACAGATATAAATTCCTTACAAAATAATATATTTTTATCCTACTAAGTAATCTTATCTAGCTCTCTGTCAAACTCATCCCTTGAAAATAATGTCAGTGCTAATGGCTGGTCTGTATCCTGCTGTGTAGACTCGCCATTTCTCCTTTCAAAGTCGTCTGTAAATACTGACTTATTTCACCACTGCTGTTCAGATGGTCTTAGGCTATTTTAGTTTTTCTTCACAGCTCCTACAATTTGTCAGTCATCGGTTATTGTGGTCATTCTTGAAAAGCCTGTTTCTCCTCCATGCACTACAGGAAATGCCTTTCTAAAGACATTTCATACTGCTTGTCTATTTGCTCTAAGGTGAATGTTAATGGCATTTGCATTGCTCGAGTATTTTCACTTTGCTTTTTTTCGAACCAGTGCAATATTCACAGCTATGTTTACAAAGAAAAGAATCTAAAATGCTTGTTTATTTGAGACTTTGCCTCCTTTTATAAACACTCCCAAATACAAAGAAATGTATGTATAATATAAATTGAATCCAAGGACTTTTTAATGTGTATGTATATATTCATTCATTCATTTATTCATTCATCTTCTAATTTTATATCCGATTTTCCCTTGGTTCACGTGGAGCCTGTGCCTATCTCAGGCATCTATGGGCATCAAGGCAGGATACACCCTGGATGGAATGCTAACCCATCGCAGGAAGCACACACACTCACAATCACACACACATTCACACACTAGGGACAATATTCCAAGGTGATAATCAACTTACTGTTCATGTTTTTGGACGGGGAGAGACCGGAGAACCCGGAGAACCCTGGAAAACCCCCTGAGGCACGGGGAGAACATGCAAACTCCACACACACATGGCCGAGACGGGAATTGAACCCGAACCCTGGAGGTGTGAGGCGAACATGTTAACCACTAAACACTGTGCCCATGTATGTGTATATGTATATCTGACCAAAGGTCTCAGTCATCTAATCCTTAAAAAGTATCCATGAGCATAACATTAAAATGATTAATGTTATGATTATACAGTTCAGTGCATAATATTACAACATGTGCCACTATTAATACTGTAAAATCTATACTCAAAAACATCCATTCTAGCTGGAATTTGGTGCCACACTGGAGGGTGGTAAACTAGACTAGCACAATCCCAATGCTCAGCTTCAGCACTCAATCAGCTCTCATTTGGGAGCAGCATGTGAGACATTAACCTCGCCATGTTGTTTTCTGCCTTGCTTCTAATGGAGGGTAATGAAGCGAGCCTGTTAGATAGTGTGTGTGTTCCAGCCAGAGTGCAGAAACAGATAAATAGATACAGGAATAATTAAATCACAGTGGTAATTGCATAAAGGCCCCATGAGTGTGCAGTGAACATGGCTAGTGTTGGCTGTTCACTCTCTGTAGATATGACCAACCGTAACACTTTCTGCCAAATGGAGGTGGCAAACCAAAAACAGAATAGCACAGTGATGTACCCGTGTTTTTCAGAAAAGCTCTGTTTTTTTTTAAATTGTTCTTTTATATTTTCAGGGTTTTTGGCATTTTTTAAAAAAGTTAGGTTCTAAATGCCATTGTGTTCAAGCTCACATCTGTATCTATATCTGCATGGTAATTACTATACTTCTGTGTTCAGTGATGGTTAGTTTCCATTTGGAAAAAGCCGTCTAAAGGAAATCACACAATACATTAATTGAGGGACAGATCAACAACTCCTTTTGCTGTTTTTTTTATATATTTTTTTATTTTTAAGTCCAGCCTGTAATCAAGCCCTGTTTACTCTGAATGGAAACCATGGTATGCAGCTCACAAAATGTTTTGTTGCTGTTTGTTGTTTTGTCAAAAAGGGAGATAGACACTCACAATTCACTTTACTGCAACTGCAATAACTAAAAAAGAAGTAATTAAATAAAAACATTATTTAAGTAGATTGAGTCTATAAATAGTTAATTATTATATCAATATACACTTATTATATAATTATTATTTGACATCTTTTAATTTGAGATTTCCAGATTTTCTTGGTGTGGTAAAATTATGTAACATGTAATATACCTTTCTGTGCCTTGCCCTTTCTATACTTTTTACATTGATTTGATGGATATTATTTTCTTAATGTATTATTTTTAATTTCCCCAATAACACTTATGTTCAATTAAACATATTATGTATTAGGTACAAATGAACAATCAATTGTGTGCTTGCACTTACATGACATGTGACATGTGCTTGCACTTACAGAGTACAAAATACTTCCATGTCAGCTGCTCACTTTTCAAAAAAGACATAAATGTTGTCAGATGTAGTAAAACAGTTTGCTTGTTTGGTTTGAGAGGTGTTCCAAAGCTTCTGACAATGCAATTTTCCACAATAGATGTGCCAGCAAAGCACCATCACCTAATTTGACAGGACCACATAATAAGGTTTATAATAAGCCATGAGGTTACAAAGGTCATGCCAGCTGGGTCCTGTGCTGCCATGTGATAAGGAATGGGTATATAGATGTACTCTTGAGAAGGAAATTATGCTATGGATTATATATAAAACATGCAGTTATTCACTCCATTTCAGATTTAAATCTTATAATAAACAGGCATTGTTTATATAATCTATTTTTAACTATGAGTCTTTGCCATTCTTAAGGAACAAACGGTATTAAATATACAGATCCAATATATTCAATTCTGCAGTCATGACATATCAGGCTACATTAAGCTGTTTTAATTTTACTTCATTGAGATGCCTTCAGAGTCACGCAGCATGCTACTAATCCTGTCCAACGCCTCCTACAGAGCTCTTCACATTTACCTTTACTTAAGCCCAAGTCCATGAAAGCCCATTTGTCAGCCTACTATATGGCCTTTGCGGGAACACTTTATTCAGTGTTAGTGTGATGCCATTTCTGTTTATTTTTTGTCATGCAAATATCTTAAATGCTCAATTGATCAGCTGCCATTTTCCCAACACTGGCCACCGTGTCCCCGCTGGGTTATTCTCCTGCTGTGTTATTGGATCTTTAAAAAACATATTTGTGTTTTAAAGTCTGTTTCTTGAAAGGAAAAACGATATGAAATTAAACTAATACTGAACGAATGAAGTTTCTGTGACAAGGTCTGTTTTTTTTTTCAAAGTGGTTTAGAGCCCAAAGTAGCTGCAGTATTATATTTGCTTTCATTTTGGTTATTGCTTGTGTAATATACATGAGCGATTTTTGTCCTCTGTTTCCTGTTTGACTGTGAAGTCCATGTAAGTAGGCAATGATGCGCTGATGTGAGACCCCTACCTTGCTCCTCATACAACAATATAAAATCAGTCTTTGAACAGAACATGAAGCAGTGTTTTACACACATGAAATACATATGTGTTTCATAGCTGATATTAAACAGTCAGTAGACATGCTCTTAAATGGTGGCATCATCTGCGCCACAGTGAGCCTCACCACTTTTATAGAGATAGTTTTTCTGAGAAATGGATTTACACTTGACACCAAAAGAGTTACTGCTAAGGGTCAATCATAAAAAGAAAAATACTTTCAGGATGGCACTTTTATAATTTTGCACCAAACGAACTATTCTGCACTGTAGTTTTTTTTTCTTTTCTTTTACTATTTGTGCCAGTACAATGAACCCAGTTTTATTGCCTGTTAACCTTGCAACTGATGCAACATGATGACAATTTATTATACTGTCACTTCCTCCAAGGGTTTTTCAGGTCACTGTGTGCATTCTGTCTTGTTTAATGAGATATCGAACCTATTAAAATCAGTTCTGGGTTGTATAAATATTATAGCAGCAGTGATGTTCTGAAATATGTTTTTCCCATACTATGTAAATATACACCATTAGAGTTATTTCAGGAGACACTAATTCTACACTGACTTCCAAAACATTTCATTAGTATACAGTATGCTCTCTTTGAGAGTTGAACCAGTGACCTTGGAGTCACTTAAGAGGAGTAAGCTTTACTACAGAAGCTATCTCCTAGATGAGCTACAGCAATATATCTCCTGCATCAGCTCTGAATAAACCTGAGTAAAATAAGCCATATAGAAATAGATAGTTTGCTATATTGTTATATTGTTTCATCATTTCTGTACTTCCTTACTGTCACTTTCTCTCCATCAAGCACTATTTTGTAATAGAATATGAGCAGTGGGGAATTAATTTCCTAAAATGCACACATCAGTCTCAGACTCACCATGGACTTCTGAATTACATAAACAGATGTGCATGAGTTGCATACCAGGTGGATCTGAAAACAGACTGTAATCCGGACATTGGACTTCAGGACACTCTTCTTGTCTCAAGAGAGCAGTGTAGAAGTAAATACAATGTCGGTCATGTTAAATACACAATTATGGCACTATTAGTTAATTAAAAATAATAAATTATTCAATTAAAATAATGAATTAATAAATTATTGAACAATATTTTGATCAGTACTTGAATATTTGAAATGAATACTGGGTAAGCCTATCCTTTTCTCTTTTTTTTCTTTTGTTTTTTTTTTTTATAAAAAAGTACACTAAATTAACAAAAACGTTAGAAATATTTCAACTGACAAATATTGAAAGCATGATAAAATAAATTACATCACACTAACAGGTTACAATTCCATGACCTTGATGTAGTATATATGTAATGTGTGCAATGTAGGTGTCATGAAGTTGGTAAAGTCAATTTATAAGCTGTTAAATAATGAGGATGATGTACATTATTCTTGAATAAAATTTTCAGTGATGCTACTCATGCCAAATATGTTAGCAACATAATTCACTTTTAGAATATATATTTTTGTGCTTGTTATGTTCTAATACATACAGTATATTATAATATTGCTATTTATTTTCCACTGTAAAAAAAATTCCACTGTTTATTGGTCTTATATTGCATCATTCTTCTGACAGCAAAGAAAAAAAGAAACACTGTTGCTTTGGCCTGCAATTTTATCTCTTATTTTTTCTCTTTGAAAGAGTTCATGTGCTGAAAAATAGGGCTCTTATGATACATCATGCCTATACATCCATCATCTATAATCCATATTATAACTGTCCCAAACAATTTTTTCTATGGGCCTCTAATTATTTTGAAAATGATGCCTCAGGTGCTGCTAGAAAGCCAGGGACTTTGTTTATGCAGAGAAATTTTATAAAAATTTAATATAAGGTGAGCCTTTTTTCCCCATTTCATTTACGTTCAGAGATTACATCAATTAGAATACAAAAATCAAATAAAAGTTTTTTTTATAGTCTTATTTTTCTTCATTTAAATTCAATTAAATCATTGAGTCAGTTACTGAAGTGCCTCATTTCACCCCTATTTAAGAATAGTTATCTGAAACCTATTACATTTAAACTTAAATTAAATATAGATGTAGACACCACTACATTACGAACTCACAACTCAGTGAATTACACACAGGTGCATTGCATTATTAATGGGGTACCTTAGCCATGTGTTTCATTCATATACTAATACAGGTAACATTCTTTGCATAAATATTAGTTTAACCTTTGTAGTTACTATAAGTCAAAAAAATTTGCACTCAAACCATATTTCATTGATACTGGACAGATATTTGAAGTAGTTTTTTTGCTTCAAAGAGCTTTTATGGTGTAAAGGTCCAAAAAAATAGCACAGTGAGATTAGCAGTAAAATTAGATTTGCTCTGTTTGCCCTGTCATGTTCGCATATTTCCTTCCACTCCCCCCTCTCTCTATATAGCTCTCAAAACCCCAACTTTATAAATGACTCATTCCTTTTCTGTAATTACAGTTCATAGTGTCACAGTGTGTTGCCTTTATGAAGCACACACAACATTGATTGATTTCTTTGTCAAACTTGCACTTCACATATATTCTTGCCTCGTAAGTCACCTCGTAACTTTAGAACACTATGCCATGGCTGCAGTGTTATCACTGAAGTGGGATATTTCTCTTCTGGTTACTACTCCGACCAGAAATTGGCTGCAAATCCTCTAATCACTGCACTGAATAAGTAAAAGAAAAATAGAAGATTACCTTAAATACTGAAAAAAAATGCTTATTCGTTTTAAATCAGCCACATTCAGCTGGATCTGAAACATCAAAGAAAATGAGTCTGATGAATGCAAAACTATATCATGAAAAAGTGGGAAAGATTACATGGTTATGGTTTGATGAGATGAGATGGTAAAAGGGAAAAGGGCCAACAAATGATTGACTGTTGGAAAGCCATTTGATATGTCTCCGTTTAATACCCAGTTGCCAGCTAACACCACAGCTAATGGTTACATCAAATAAGAGTAAGGTCACTCGACTCACCCCTGACTACATTCCCCTTTCATAATATGGTAGTTTTTATAAGTAAGCCATTAATTACCACTTTTCAATAAAATATTTTCTAAACAATTAAAGGTGCAATTAACTAATGCTGACTTTTGTTTGTAGAAAGTAAATTAAATTAACTAAAGAAAGAAATGCATTTTGCAACATATATGTTTATCTTGAATAGCTAAGTATCACTAAGTATTTATCTGTAACAACCTCAATATTAATGAATATGCAAATTAGTTTATGGCATCATCCAATGTCTAAAACTATATCGCAGCCGTCAGCATCACTGGACAAATAACTGAATGAATGAATGATTGAATGAGACCAAAATGATACTAGACTAGGTAAACGTGTCATGGAGCACTTGATCACCGTGTTACATTAACCTTTGTACATGCTCCTGCGTACATGAGACTAATAACTGTTCAATCACACAATTTACTATGTGTCATTGCTACTAATAATCTTCCTTAATAATGCTTCCTTAATCTCTTCCAACAACACCTGTCCTAACACTTCTTTACTCTCACTGTCCAGGATCAATTAAAAAAAACAAACACCTCAACGGTGTCTATGCTTATTGTGTACCTTAAGTTTGTATCAACCATACTTGAATGAAGGTAGGGTTTAGCCTTAGATGGAGACCTAAAGCACTATTTGTATGTCACTCTGGATAAGGGCGTCTGCTAAATACTGTAAATGTAAATGTAATAATGTCATTCCTATCTCTATAGTGGGTACATACAGTACACTGTATATGCCTAAAGTTTTAAGGGCACCTGTCCATCACTGCTATATGTGCCTGTTTCAAAACCTCCCTTTTCAGTTACAAAAAAAAAAAAATTTCCTCAAAATTTTTATCAGGTTGAAATATCTGTCTCTGATCAGCTTTGTAAAATCTTACTCCCAGCAGATCCTGACTTACACTGGCCATCTCATATCAGAGCTCCACGTGTGATGCCGTAAGCCTGTAGAGATCTGATGGCTGGATGTTTTATTGTATTGCCCTGCCATTGGAAATTAACTTAAAATCTTGTCTGTGTCCCTTAATCCCTCCTGTTTTCCATACAAAAGCTGACGGCTGGAAGCTCAATGGTAGATGAGTGAGGAGAGAAATAACTATTATACTGTCATCTCTAGATCTCTTCACTTCCTTAACTCCATGTCCTGCCGTTGCTGTCTAGAAGAACAAATCTGTTTACTGCACCCTGAGAGTGAGATAGAGTCAAAGATATATGCAGGGAGAGCGATAAGTGAAAAAGAGAAATGAACACAATAAGGACCCAAAGAGATAAAAAAAAGAGAAAAGCTGAAAGAAGAGAAACATTTCTAAGCAACAATAAAACTTGATATAAGAACTTAATTCTGAAAGGAATAGAACAGCCGCCAACAAAACTGAAGAGACTGGATGAGTGTCTAAAGATCTGAGAGTACAAGCAGGTGACCAGGAGCACCCCATTAAAACTGCTGTTTTGGACATACACTAATCTAATCGTCTAGCCATCACAACTGGCAGTTATTAATTATAATCAGATTCCTATGATTACAACATACCAGCTTTGAGAAACTGTAGCCATCCTAACTCTTGACAGGTTCCTCTATAATGAGATAACTAATGATATTCCCTTTCTGTCAGTGCTTCTAATGGTTCACTGAGAAAAAAATAATAGTGAAAGTATGGAAACACATAGATAACTTTGTTTTAAGAGGCATTCAGATTAATTCAGATTACTTTGGCAGTCCTCTTGTTAAAGTTGCAGGTATTGTTTACTAGGTTTAAAGTTGCAATCTGGTTCATCCCAGAGCTTTTTAATAGTATTTTGGTGTAGTGAATGGACTGGACATTCCATTATAGATAACACTCCAGCCAACTGTTTGCTCTATAAAGAATTGCTTACAAAGATTGGACGTTTAACTCATTCCATTGTCTTGTTGTATGATGAAGTTGCTTCCAATTAGCCACAGTCCAGATGGAATTTCCGGCTGTTAAATGTTGACATACATGTTTGGGTTAGTATTCCTTTACCATTTAGCCTAAATGCATTTAATGACTTAGACTTAGACACTCAGAACATTTATGTGTTTCTCACAAATACCAAAAAAATAGGTGTTTCCAAGGCATTGTGTATATATTATGAAAGGTTATGCTACTTAACTTTGACTGTATACATTTAATATGAGCTCATCCATGTAAAATATACATTACTGGTGTTGTATTTATAGCTTTAGTACAAAAAGGGTATGAGAATGCAAATATTTAAATGTTATGTGAGAGGAGAGGGTGAGTCAGTTTAAATGTTATAAATCAAACAGGGACACCACACTGGCATTAGCAGACAGGTGTGAAAAGTTGTTTTCGCACTAGTGATTTGGGAACATCAACTGCCTGTCAAACACAACTACATTCCTGCAACCATTTCCTTTACAAGAAAAAAAAACATGATGCGTTTATCATCAATGAGCAGTAGGGTTTCCGAGCAGATGGTTGCTATAACCAGCGCTTTATTTGTTCTTGCAATTATTATGGTAATCGCTACAAATTTGTCTTCATTTAAGATTTCCCATTGTCATTATACAGCCTGATTGTATAAAATAGTGCTGTACAACCGAATACGTTGCCATACAATGTTAGAAAGCCTAAGGCTTATACAGGAGTGAAAAATACAGTCTAGTTCTAAGGGCACCAAAAAGTACAACCCTATATTTTTGCTCCATTTAGCTATTCTTTGTTTATTTTGTCAGTGTGACACTCGGATTTTTTGATTGTGTGATCCTCTGATTGTACATATTTATAATGGCATACTTCAAGAGAAAAATCATGTAGCCCATAAAGCTCATCTCACACTGGGCTTTATTTTTAAGCTTATTTTAGCACCACACATGGCAGTTACTTTCTCATTATAACAAGCATTTCAATCCACACCTGTGCAAACTTGCATAAATTACACTATCACACTTTCTGTACGCTGTGAACTTTATTTAAAATCATAATCTACCTAAAACTCATGGTTGTGCAACCTACCTTTTAAAACACTGCGCTTGAATAATTGTGATATTCATGCAGCACAGAAATAGGCACACAGGATACCACGTTTTCTCATATATTTTTATGAAGCTGTAGTGTAATTACTGTTGGTCCAACTTTGACTGTTTTCTTTCCCATGCCTCAATTGTGCATCTGTACATCTGCCCATTAAATACAGTAAATTATACTATCTTTATAGTTTTCTGAACGTGACACGTATGATATGATTTTGAAGTACCGCCTACAATGTTTAACAAAAAATGCAATCCTTGACATTTCTTTTGCATAATACTTATATTATCTTCCCTTTGTCTGTCATACTGTGTTTACTCAAAGTATATTTTATAATTTGATAAATAATAATACAATTATACAATAGAGTGTGATTTATGTTCTGTGAGTTATGTGATATTAAGCAAATGTTCCACAGGTTCTGCTGAATTTTGTGTTTTTACTGGAATAAACAATGTCTCAGCAAGTGAAATAAATGTTACCTGTATATTAGATTATAAAGCACATTTAAAAATATTGTTAGGTCTGCCTATGCATTTGTTTTCTTATTTCTATTGACAGGTATTTTGGCATCATTCTGCTTGTTATGGCTTTTTTGTGATCATATACAATAGAATAAATACTAGATATAATGGGACTATATTCCAGATTCTGTCGTTTGCAGCACATTTATACTTTTGATTCATGTATGGCTCTATCATAAAGGTGGGATTCACATTATTGCACCCTGGAGAAGAATTTATTAAGAGCTGTGTTAAAGAACCCAATAGTGGCATCTTGGAGGTGCATGGGATTGAATCCCCAGTGTTCTGATCAGTAATCCAAAACTTTTGAGGCATCATTGCCCCCCTTTTTTAGCATTTTAAAGCAAATCTGCTTTTTTCAGCATTCCAACATATCTAATTATGATGTAAATAACATTTAAAAATGAGTAAAAATACCTTCTAATATTCATATATTATTTTGAATATTACTGAATTTTGAAGATTTGCTCAAATGATGAAATTCTATGGTGACAGGATTTCCAGCCCTTAGTGACGACATTTTCTTTCCTTCTCACATGAAGCCTGAAAAGTATAATTAAACTCAGGAAAAATAAATGGATATTTCTGTGTTCCAGTGATCTGTAAACAGGGCAACAAATGGGGTTTTTGAACCCTGCTAATTAAAATCAATGGTGTGCGGTTCTGTGTTTGGGAAATGAAACAGAGCCACAAAGCAGATGTCAGGAAGCTTTCCTGACCAAGGGCGAGTTCTTTTATTACACATTGTGGAAGTGACAGCCAGCTCCGAATTTAAAGTCAAGCACATACATACCCTGAAGATTTATATTGATAGTAATTGTTTACACAAAACCATTGTATTTATGTGAACTCGGCTAGACATTTGCTTACTACCATATATACTGGTGAGTCTATTATTTAATAGTTGACATATACAAGATGATGTGGTTCTAATGGAACAGATTTCTAGGGTTAGGGTTCTAATTACATCATAAAAAAAATGTGTATCTTCAAATTTTGTCAAGTTTGGAACACAAACTCAACACATTTACTATACACATATACATATACATATAGAGGTATCTTTATACTTATGCCTATATTGTTCATATAGAAAATAAGTTTACAATATGCATTTCTTAATTTTCTTCTGCATGGGACTCAGGAACTGGGGAGATCACATTGAAATACAAACTTATATAACCATAATAATCATTTAATTGGAACATATAGGGCTATTTTTTTTGGTAAAAAGAATTTTTTTTTTAACTTACTACAGCTGATTGAAAAAAAGAATAAAAATCTAATTAAGCTCATATAATTGTGTTTCTTAATATCTCATCATCTACAGTACATCAGCAAATAATAAAATCATTGAGATTGTTTATGTGAACAGTTTAGTTTCTTCTACATATTTATTCCTACCAATGAGTCATGCTCTCTTTTGCTGGTGGTAAAAAATAGAATATAGAATAGCTGTGGCCCACGAATTTGTCTATGTTTTCACTGTTTGCTTGTGTTCACTGCAGAATAAACCATACAACATAAATTGAAAATGAAATTAAAACATAAAATACAATCATTTGTTACTCCAAAACTGTCACTGAATGGCAACATTCAGCGCTCTATCCATCTGTGTCTGCTTTAGGAGCAATTTTCATAAATATAAAATAAAACCAAACATTTGACCGTATTGTGTCTGAGACTTAAGTTGCTCGATATTCATTTCTTGTTTATACGTCTGTTGTATAAAAGCAATATCCCACTTTCAATCATGCTTTTGCATTGAATATCAGTACAGCTGTGATTACCTGCAGCACACGGTCGACAGATTTCTGCCTACAGAACAAAATTTTAGTTTAACAGCACTCTTGCTCATACTATCTTGCGCGTTTAGGTTACTTTCTATTCAATATAGCCTGCAAAAACGTGTGTAAACGTATGGTAAGGCTATCATAGGGCTACCCAAGTCCATTATAATGTTGTTTTATCTTTTGTTTTAATATTTGTTTAGTCTATGCAGAAAAATATCTTGTTATACACAGACAGGAAATCAGAGATACACTACTCTTATTTGTACTTGCCTTTGCAAGTACAAGACCTTCAATGTTTCGCTCAATCTGTTCTAACATAACTACAGAAGAGAGCCCATGGCATGTTTAATTTAACAAATGAGTGTACACAGTGATTATTCAATTGTTAGTAGTGCTGTTAGTGGCTCTCGTGGGGGTTGGAGAGGGCAGTGCCAGCAGCAGATGCGAAATGAAAAAGCATCACTGTTTTCTCACCTCAGCTGTACTTCTTTTGGTGCCTCCATGAAAAGCACTTCATTATGCAGCTTCAGACAGATTCCAAATGGAGCAGTGAGTGAATGCTCTGAAGCTATGCATGCATTACCCATGCTTTTTCAGCAGAAAGGCTCTGGAAGCATGCCAGTTGACTGAATATTATGCTTTACTATCATCTACAAAAGAGTTTGTGAACTTAGGCTAGCATATACTTATAAAACAACAGTTTTTTCCCTCTTTACATTTGCTAGAATATTTCCTTCCCCAATGTAACTGTATATTATTAGTAAATAATTGTTTTAATATGTCTAAAAATATGTGATTGAACATTAAAAGGCCAGAGTCAAAAGAAAAAGATCACTTTTTAATAGTAGGCTAGGCCTAGGGCATACTCTATAATCAGTAAACACAAAAATACTCACAAAAATCATTTAAAACAAACATTTTCGTTGCCCACCAGGTTTCTGTACTTTCAACTAAAAGAAGAGTATATGAATATATTACACCAATTATGTGGAAATGAAAGTGGCTCCATGTACTACTACTACTACTTCTACTACTACTACTACTACTACTACTACTACTACTACTACTACTACTACTACTACTATTACTACTACTACTACTAATAATAAAAATAATCAATACTTTGTGTATGAGCAATTAATTTACCTCTGGGTAAGAGGGTAATAGAAGATAAATGCACTGATTAAGTTAGCATATCAAAGTGTGTCAGTGCAGAACTACAGAAAGGTTATTCACCTGTTCCATCCATCCATCCATCCATCTTCTTCCGCTTATCCGGGACTGGGTCGTGGGGGCAGCAGTCTGAGTAGAGATGCCCAGACTTCCCTCTCTCCAGCCACTTCCTCTAGCTCCTCCGGGGGGACACCGAGGCGTTCCCAGGACAGTCGAGAGACATAGTCCCTCCAACGTGTTCTGGGTCTTCCTCGATGCCTTTTCCCAGTGGGACATGCCCGAAACACCTCCCCTGGGAGGCGCCCAGGAGGCATCCGAAAAAGATGCCCGAGCCACGCCAGCTGGCCTCTCTCGATGTGGAGGATCAGCGGATCTACTCCGAGCTCCTCCCGAGTGACTGAACTTCTCACCCTATCTCTAAGGGAACGCCCAGCCACCCTGCGAAGGAAGCTCATTTCGTCCGCCTGTATCCGGGATCTTGCCCTTTCGGTCATGACCCAAAGCTCATGGCCATAGGTGAGAGTAGGAACGTAGATCGACCAGTAAATTGAGAGCTTTGCCTTTTGGCTCAGCTCCCTCTTCACTACGACGGACCGGTACATCGACCGCATTACTGCAGAGGCTGCACCGATCCGCCTGTCGATCTCCCGTTCCATCCTCCCCTCACTCGTGAACAAGACCCCAAGATACTTGAACTCCTCCACCTGGGGAAGGAGCTCTCCACCAACCTGAAGTGGGCTAACCACCTTTTTGCGGCTAAGGACCATGGCCTCGGACTTGGAGGTGCTGATCTTCATCCCAGCTGCTTCTTCACACTCGGCTGCAAACCTTCCCAGTGCATGCTGAAGGTCTTGGCCTGATGGAGCCAACAGGACAACATCATCGGCAAAAAAGCAGAGACGAGATCCTGTGGTCCCCAAACCAGACTCCCTCCAGCCCCTGGCTGCTCCTAGAAATTCTGTCCATAAAAATAATGAACAGAACCGGTGACAAAGGGCAGCCTTGCCGGAGTCCAACATGCACCGGAAACAGGTCTGACTTACTGCCGGCAATGCGAACCAAACTCCTGCTCCGTGCATACAGAGACTCGAGCAGCCCTCAACAGAGGGCCTCGGACCCCATACTCCCGGAGCACCCCCCACAGAGTGCAGCGAGGGACACGGTCGAATGCCTTCTCCAAATCCACAAAGCACATGTGGACCTGGTTGGGCAAACTCCCATGATCCCTCCATCACCCTGTAGAGGGTATAGAGATGGTCCAGTGTTCCACGGCCAGGTCGAAAACCGCATTGTTCCTCCTGAATCCGGGGTTCGACTAAAGGCCGAATTCTCCTCTCCAGTACCCTGGCATAGACTTTCCCAGGAAGGCTGAGGAGTGTGATCCCCCTATAGTTGGAGCACACCCTCCGGTCCCCTTTCTTAAAAAGAGGAACCACCACCCCGGTCTGCCAATCCAGAGGCACCGTCCCCAGCTGCCATGCGATGTTGCAGAGGCGTGTCAGCCAAGACAGCCCCACAACATCCAGAGACTTCAGGTACTCAGGGCGGATCTCATCCACCCCCGCTGCTCTGCCACCCAGAAGCTTCTCAACTACCTCGGTGACCTTCAGCTTGGGTGATAGATGACGCCACCTCTGAGCCCATGGCCTCTGCTTCCTCATCGGAAGGCATGACTCCGGGGTTGAGGAGATCCTCAAAGTATTCCTTCCACCGTCCGATGATGTCCCCAGTTGAAGTCAACAGATCCCCACCTCCACTGTAGACAGTTTTGGCAGGGCACTGCTTCCCCCTTCTGATATGCCGGACGGTTTGCCAGAACTTCTTTGAGGCCGACCGATAGTCCCTCTCCATGGCCTCTCCGAACTCCTCCCATACCCGAGATTTTGCCTCAACAACCACCCGGGCCGCAGCCCGCTTGGCCTGACGGTACCCATCAGCTGCCTCAGGGGTCCCAAGAGCCAACCAGGCTCGGAAGGACTCCTTCTTCAGCTTGACGGCATCCCTTACTTCCGGAGACCACCACAGCGATTACCGCCACGACAGGCACCTGAGACCTTGCGGCCGCAGCTAGAATGGCTGCATCGACAACGGAGGTGGAGAACACGGTCCACTCAGACTCAATGTCTCCAACCTCCCTCGGGATCTGGTTGGAGTTCTGCCGGAGGTGGGAGTTAAAGATATCTCTGACAGGGGGTTCTTCTAGGCGAGCACACCCTCTGTTCAGTCGAGTCTGTTCAGCTTCCTTCCCCTGCCATCGAATCCAGCTCACCACCAGGTGGTGATCAGTTGACAGCTCCGCCCCTCTCTTCACCCGAGTGTCCAAAACACACGGACGGAGGTCAGATGAAACAATCACAAGGTCTATCATCGATCTCCGCCCTAGGGTGTCCTGGTACCATGTGTACTGATGGACACCCTTGTGTTTGAACATGACTAGCACAGAAGGTGTATGACTAGCACAGAAGTCCAATAACAGAGCACCACTCGGGTTCAGATCAGGGGGGCCGTTCCTTCCCAATCACGCCCCTCCAGCATTGATTGCCCACGTGGGTTGAAGACCCCCAGTAGAACAACAGAGTCTCCAGTCGGGGCGTTTTGCCCCTCCCAGAGACGCCAAGAAGGCCGGATACTCAACACTGCTATTCGGCACATAGGCACAAACAACAGTGGGAGAATTTTCCCCAACCGGAAGGCACAGGGAAACGACCCTCTCGTTCACCGGGGTAAACTCCAACACATGACGGCTAAGATGGGGGGCTATTAGCAGGCCCACACCAGCCCATCGTCTCTCACTGCAGGCAACTCCAGAATAATGGAGAGTCCAGCCTCTCTCGAGGAGTATGGTTCCAGAGCCCAGACTGTGAGTGGAGGTGAGCCGAAATATCTCTAGCCGGTATCTCTCAACCTCCCGCACAAGCTCAGGCTCCTTCCCCACCAGCGAGGTGACATTCCATGTCCCTAGAGCTAGTCTTTGTGTCCAGAGGTCGGGTCGTCGAGGCCTCCGCCTTCGACCACTGCCCGAACCACATTGCACCGGTCCCTTATGAGCCTTCCTGCAGGTGGTGGGCCCACGGGAAGGTGTCCCCACGTCGCTCATTCGGGCTGAGCCTGGCCGGGCCCCATGGGTGGAGGCCCGACCACCAGGCGCTCGCTTTCGAGCCCCAGCCCCGGGCCTGGCTCCAGGGAGGGGGCCCGGCTGCGCCATACCAGGTGATGTTATGGTCCATGATTTCATTTTCTTCATATGGGAACTGGAACCGCTCTTCGTCTGAGCCGTCCCCTAGGACCTGTTTGCCTTGGGAGACCCTACCAGGGGCATCTTTTTCAGGCATTCACCTGTTCAGTCTGCACAAAGACAGACAAAGCCATAACAGCAAGTACAAATTGAATCTTTACACCACACCCCAACTATCACCTTTTCTTTCTCTTTCATTGTTAGAGCTGCATTTTTTTCATCCTATCATTACACATTCTCTTCATCTTATTTTTCCTTGTATATCACACTCTCACCATCCTCCAATGTTTCTTGGATTACATATTAAGCTCATCTATTATATTCCTACCCATTTCTTAAGCCTTTAAACCATATAAGATAATTAGGCAGTCCTGTGTTAGACAGTGGCTGGTATATTCATGAAAGTATTACATGTTTGGAATGTAATTACAAATATATCGAAAGTGCCTTTGAGTACGGATATATAGCCACGCTGATAAACATCTCAGTCTATTGCTTTATATAGTAAAGGATGCTCAGTTTGGGCTCACATTTATATTTAGCAGGTTAACGTCAAAAGCAGGTTAACATTTATATTTAGCAGGTTAACGTCAAAAAAGGAGGAAACAACTTTGTATTTACAGTACACTGAAACTACCTATCATACCCTGTGATCATACATTAAAATGACTATTTATAGTTACTTTTTTATATAAAAAATGACAGAAAGAGCTACTGTTTTTCCTATAGATTTTCTTATGGCAGATAAAATATAAATAAAGATAAAGATCGGATACAGCGGTAGAAGATGAATGAATGAATGAATGAATGATAATCAACAAAGACATCTGTTCTGAATCATTGTTCTGTAGCTTATGCATATATATATATATATATATATGATATAGATATATATATATATAATATATATATATATATATATATATAGGGGCACGGTGGCTTAGTGGTTAGCACGTTCGCCTCACACCGCCAGGGTCCGGGTTCGATTCCCGTCTCGGCCATGTGTGTGTGGAGTTTGCATGTTCTCCCCGTGCCTCAGGAGGTTTTTCTCCGGGTTCTCCGGTTTCCTCCCGGTCCAAAAACATGCACAATAGGTTGGTTGGCTCCTTGGAAAATTGTCCCTAGTGTGTGAATGTGTGTGTGATTGTTTGTGCGTGTGTGTGCCCTGTAATGGGTTGGCATTCCATCCAGGGTGTTTCCTGCCTTAATGCCCATAGACAAGCACAGGCTACCCGTGACCCGAGGGAAGATCGGATATAGCGGTAGAAGATGAATGAATGAATGAATGTGTATATATGATATATATATATATATATATATATATATATATATATATATATATTATATATATATATATATATATATGCTCTGAATCACAGTCACATGTTGCATTTTCAGCTGTGTTGTAATTACAGCTATAAATTTACCTGCTCCCTTAAGCATTTTTTCATTGACAGGAAAAATGGTGCATAGGGAGAATGGTAGATTTCTTGATAAAAATGATGGAGTTTAACTTCATAATATGTTCCATCTTATAACTGTATTTTTCTGTTTCATTTGTTCAATAAAATATAAAACTGATGCTTATTTTGGGTCAGTTGTTAATATACCAGTCAAAAGAGCACAGTAAGTCATTTTTCTTTTCTAAGTACACAATGTTTATACCTCAGTGCTGCCAAAACTCACCTACACTAAAAAATATCTGTTTCTTTTTTATATTGGCTATTAAATTAAATGAATACTTGATCTTTCTTGTGATTACTGACATTAGGGAAGAGTAAAGGAAAGGAATGGCTGTCCATTATCATTTCTGTTATACTTGAAAAATATTTAAGTTCAAGATTAAAATGGTTTAAAAGTTTTTAAACACATAACCCGCCTGATTATGGCTGCCAAAATACTATGCCTTCAGGAATTGGTTTCTTTTCACAATTCCTTAATAAATGTGCATTTGTACAAATGCTAGAGACTGAGATTAGTTTACTATTAATAATAGTACACCAAGTGACATTAGTATTAACAGCTTAGTACAATGTGAACCTGTTAACCTATTTGCTTTACACTTCATTTGAAATACATTCAGGGACACGGTGGATTAGTGGTTAGCACGTTCTCCTCACACCTCCAGGGTCTGGGTTTGATTACGTCTCGGCCATGTGTGTGTGTGGAGTTTGCATGTTCTCCCCATGCCTCAGGGTTTTTTTCTCCGGGTTCTCCGGTTTCCCCCGGTCCAAAAACATCCACGGTAGTTTGATTGGCACCTTGCAAAATTGTCCCTAGTGTGTGAATGTGTGTGTGTGTGTGTGTCCTGAGATGGGTTAGAATTCCATCCAGGGTGTATCTTGCCTTAATGCCCATAGACGCCTGAGATAGACACAGGCACCCCATAACCCGAGAGAAGATCGGATATAGAAGATGAATGAAGATGAATGAATGAAATACATTCACATTTTATTCCTTCTGGAATGTAACTCTGTATTTCCTTAAGAGATACAGTTAACACATAAGGTGGCAGTTGCTAAAAAAATTATGGATTTGCAATCTAAAGCCATGATGCCCAAGTATAGGATGTAATGGACATTTCATAATGGACAGCTTGACAGAATTATAGAACAACATTTTTATATAAATGATTTATGTGTATTTATCCCTAAAGAGCAAGCCTGTGTGACTGTGCAAAGAAAAAAATTCCCTTATATCCAAGAATATAATTACTAAAGTTTATATTTCTGAGCAGAATTGTGAAACCAGTAAAGGCCTTTCTTTTCATACAGGCCTCAACATAACTCATTCATCAAGTTCAATCAGATTCATTCAGATTTAAAGTGTTAATGAGTTTTAGATGTTTTCTTAATTCTATGAGTGGCAAGAAAGCTGTTAATCGATCATTATCATGCCTACTGTTCTCTGTAATTGCCTTTTTTTTGTTGCCATTACCCTTGACAGGCTGATGAGCTCTCGTACAGCTGGACTGCTTGGATTTCAGTGGGGAAAAAAAAGAACAATTTAAATGAGTCCCCTCCTTTCTCTCTATTTCTTGTCATCAAGATTTTGCTTCTGCCTCTGAAAAACAGAGATAGAGAAAAATAGAGAGGGAGAGAGAGGCACACTGAAAAGGTAAAGGATCCTGTAGAAGGACCGACTCATGTTCATTATCATTTGCCTGGCAGAGTCCCATTTTAACAATTATTATTTCTTGCTGCCAGTGATGTGGCCATTACAAAGACAAGTGGTGGAATATAATTGGGTTTATCATGAAGGAGTAGCCATTGGAAACACCATCTTGTGCTCCTTTATGAACGGGCTTTGTGTATATAAATATACTCTGCATATCTTTTACATATTATTTCCGAGTTGATATGCAGGACACAAATAATAAGGAGGCGGTTAATTGCAAGGTAAATTATTCTAAATGACCTTATATATAACACAAATTATATTGTATGTATAACACAACCACAGGTAAGAGGGTTATTTAAAAAATATATGTTATTTTAATGATTATTCATTAAATTCATGACTCCTTACCTTTCGCATGTTCCCAAAAGAAAGGATACTTAAGAAAAGTGATTCTTAGTCAAAACAGGATGCCAAATGTAAGACAACAAATAACTGACACTAAAAAAATGGCTTGCAATAAATTATTATCAGTATATTAATTAGTGACTATAAATGATATGCAAATTATGCATAAAATATTTGTGTTGATAAGAGTATATATATATATAAAACTGTTGAGCAAAAATCAGGTTTAATTGTTAAAGCAAAATGATTTATCCTATCATGTCATGCTACATGTGTGACACTCCAGCATACCTTGCTTTTATTTTATAAGTGGATATGTCACATTTTATTCTTGTTTTTTTTCATCATTTTTTTCTTGATTTGCTGGAGAAAGCATCTGAGAGATAGAACTGTAGATCATTGCAAAATCATTGAGCCCCTGTCTGCTCACCTCTTACACCTAATACTGCACCTTTTGCCTTTATTACAGAATCGAGTTGTTCTGATTAAGTCTTTATTAACATCGCACATCTAATTTCTACTTTAAACTTGTATGTCACACTTCTTCACAAAAAAGGTCCTTCAAATTACAAGGGGCTGTCCTTGAAACCCCAAAAGGTCCTTGATGGGGAAGGTTTTGTCAGTGTTCCATTGTTCCATTGAGTACTTATGATATTCTATTAAATCCCTGATTGGTACATTTCATAAGTTAAGTCTTGTAGTTTATTTGGAAAATCTTTGTGTCCCATGGCTCTTAGTAGAATAAAACACCAAACATTCAAACAAATAACTCAGTTAGAGACAGTTAGAACTAAGACAGTTAGAGCTCCCATCATGAAAAGGGATGAAGACTTATCAGGGTGTTTATTCCCAAATATATTATTCATTCATTCATTCATCTTCTACCGCTATATCCGATCTTCCCTCGGGTCATGGGGAGCCTGTGCCTATCTCAGGCATCTGTGGGCATTAAGGCAGGATACACCCTGGATGGAATGCCAACCCATCGCAGGGCACACACATACACACAATCACACAAACACACATTCATACACTAGGGACAATTTTCCAAGGTGCCAATCAACCTACCGTGCATGTTTTTGGACCGGGGTCAAAACGGAGAACCCAGAAAAAAAAAACCCTGAGGCACGGGGAGAACATGCAAACTCCACACACACATGGCCGAGACGGGAATCGAACCCGGACCCTGGCGGTGTGAGGCGAATGTGCTAACCACTAAGCCACCGTGCCCCTCACATATATTATTATTATTATTATTATTATTATTATAAAATTATATTAGTAATAGTTATACTAAACTCTAATACTTTCCAGATATAATAATTCATCCTATTTTAAGCCACTCTTTTAATAAGATAATCAGGAACACAATGACATTGATTTTGAAATGGAATACATTAGATATTCTTTGACCAATTAAAGTTGGTGAAGTTATATGAAGCTATAATAATAATACATTTTATTTGATGCATCTTATACAAATTTATTATCTTTTACACTCTTTACACAGCAAATAAGAAAAAAATTAGACAATAGACAACAAAGCAAAACAAATGAAAACAAATAGAGGAATGCAGGTACAAGGAGTAGGCGATTTGAAACAGGTGTGTTTTAAGTCTGGATTTAAATAGATGGAGAGAGTCAGTGTAAGGAATATCAGGTGGAACAGAAGAGTTTGGGAGCAGACCATAATATACAAACCATAATATGGAGGCAAGTGGAGGATACAGTAAGGTGGACGGAGGAAAATAAAACAAGA
Source organism: Kryptopterus vitreolus (assembly GCA_030449085.1). Classification (NCBI taxonomy): domain Eukaryota; kingdom Metazoa; phylum Chordata; class Actinopteri; order Siluriformes; family Siluridae; genus Kryptopterus; species Kryptopterus vitreolus. The sequence goes on along the minus strand of JACRUU010000019.1, from coordinate 14,800,631 downwards.
AGATCAGACAGATAAGGAGGTGAAAGGTTATGGAATGCTTTGAATGCAACAGGGAGGATTTTGAATTCAAATCTGAACTTTATTGGAAGCCAGTGCAGATGCTATAAACCATTAAATAAAAGATAGCACACATACAGTATAAGGAAAGTATTTTACTGTACTAATCTGAACAAAAAGCAAAGATCACCTGAACATTAAATCTAAATATTTCTGAAATATATAATAAACATATTACAAAGTCCTTCACACCACAAACGAACGAATCACTTAAAGACAGCAAATTGTACGTTTATCCATTTTATTCTACTTTATTCTATTTAAGATCATGCTGACCTATGACCTATTCCGGGGAACTCTGAAGAAAGGAGTGGAACATCCTTTCTTCAGTAAGCTACCCTAATTGTATAATTGCTTCATATATGCTTCATTCACTCTAATTAATTCCTGTATCTGCCTGCATCAGATTTAAAACACTGATTCTTACATACAGTACAATGACAAAAATAGACCCCTTTACCTCACAGCATTTATTTCACCTTGCAAGGCTCCCTCCAATCCTTGAATCTGGTCTCATCATCTCTTGGGGTACAAGAAAGTTGATGATTTACGATTCTTCTCTGTTCCAGCAACCGGGTTTTAGTTTCCCATAGATATGAACAACTCAGTCACTAGCCTTGATAAACAACGTATAACGACTTACTTCTTACAAGGTCTCTCAAATGTAAAAAAATATGAAAAATATGGTATTGTATAATTCTCAAACAAGTAATGAAAGGACAGTCTTTTAACAAAGTTAATTTGGCATTGCTGTAAATGTTATTTGATGTCTCCAAATAGAAACGAAAATCAAATAAAGATGGATTTTTATATTTGTCATAAGAAGTTTAAAGTGCAAAAATAAAATGCAAGAAGAAAAATGTGGGGTTTTTTTTCTTGCAAAGTGACTTGAGTGAGAATACAAGTGCTATAGAACAAATTTGCTAAATTTGTAGTCTGGCACTATGCAGCATGCTTTGGGTACGGCCCTTCACACTTCATTTTAGGACTCATTAGGGAGGTGCGAGGAGGCTGGAGAACCTGCAGTGACATAAGGAAAACATGCTCAAAAACTTGAAACCATTTGTTGTTAACAAATTGTAACCAAAAACTGGGGCGAGTTGCAAACAATCTTACTAGTTTTGTTAAAAAGGATTTAGGGACATTTTTTTAACAAACTACTACACATTAGTAATGCACTGCTTTTCATGAACGGTAACATACACAAGGACAAGGATTAAGGTAACTAACAAATTAGGCAATAAACAGAGATTTGGTTTTGTATGTGGCATGAACAGGTGATGTTCAGTTGTTGATGGGTTCTGTGGCCATGTGCAACTATGGGAGCTGAACTGAAACTCTCATAGTTAAGAAGGAAACTGCTTCTTGAAAGCAAAGATCAAATCAAAGATTAAGCAGAGCTAGGCTGGGGTTTTCAGGCAGAGATATATACATCTGTGTTTCCTACTCAAATTGGATTAATTTTTAATCATATTTTATCAATATTAGAAAAGTGCTTTTACCATTAGATAGTATAATCGTTGGAAAAAGCCAGTAATTGTTGAAAATAAGTACTTTCCTCTTATTTACAGGTGTGGACAATGTTCAGGCATGTGTAAATGGAATAAAATACACTATTCACTTTGTCCAAAATTACAAAAACTATATTTTGGAAATCTTCAACATTTTTGAATCAATCTGAGTTTAATGTGGAATAATGGCATGATCACTGGAGAGTAGTGCTGAGTAAATACAATACATTTAATCCAATCAAACCTGATTAAAAACAGTTAGCAAATGCATAAAACACATGCACCTTAGCACCACCTCTCTTTTAATTATTTTACACTAAATGTTAAGTGAAGGGGCACGGTGGCGTAGTGGTTAGCACGTTCGCCTCAGACCGCCAGGATCCGGGTTCGATTCCCGTCTCGGTCATGTGTGTGGAGTTTGCATGTTCTCCCCGCGCCTCAGAGGGTTTTTCTCCGGGTTCTCCGGTTTCCCCCTGGTCCAAAAACATGCATGGTAGGTTGATTGGCACCTTGGAAAATTGTCCCTAGTGTATGAATGTGTGTGTAAATGTAAGTGTGTGTGCCCTGCGATGGGTGGCATTCCATCCAGGGTGTATCCTGCCTTAATGCCCATAGACGTCTGAGATAGGCACAGGCTCCCCGTGACCCGAGGGAAGATCGGATAAAGCGGTAGAAGATGAATGAATGAATGAATGATAAATGTTAAGTGTGGGAATCCTTAACCATTTTGTGGCTAAGATTTATATTCATAAAAGATCCAAGGTTAGTAAGCAGCCAAGTATTTAACGCCAAGTGCCTGGATACAAGCTCACTGGGATTTAGTTAGCCTCCTTGAATGCATGTGTAACAGCAGCTAAAGTCCCCAGGCAATATTTTCCCTTTGTCCTCATTTAATCTTTTACTTTACATGTTCCAGCTGAACTGGAAAGGCAGGCATTATAACAATTTTGGAAATTCAGGATAGTGAGGCAAGTATGTACTGGTGGCTTATGAATTAGAGTGACAGTGCATGTTCCTAGGAAGAAATCCTGTTTTGTAATCACTATGGTAAGATTTTGGATGATTGATGGGTAATGCAGTCTACACATATAGGCATAATTTGCATGAATAATTACCTAGCGTAGGAACTGTAATACCTAAAATGCACCAATGAATTAAAGGGTTTAAAGAAGCAACAGGACTGCATTTTGCAGTACCTTCTCCTACTTATGCCCACACCAATCAATAACATCACCTAGCAACGGTTAGGTTGCCAGGTCAGGTGAGCGATTTATTTGTATTTTGTAGCTTTGAGAAACTGGCAGATTCAACATAAAATGACTATATATACACAACAATCCACATTTGCACTCAACACAACCTCCTTTATAGAAGACAAATTCCTGTGAAATAATTTGAATAGAAATTTGTTATAAAAATCTTCTATTATTAACTTATCTATACATCATATTGTTAACCTATACATCACAACGATCATAATGAGCAGCATACCAGTAAAAACTGAAAAACTCACCATGTCAGGTGGGTAACACCTCACTCCTTTTTTTTAATTGCCAAATATCTCCTATCTGTAGCTAAAGCATACCTATATATATATATATATATATATATATAATATATATATATATATATATATATATATATATATATATATATATATATATAATAATGTGTTAACTAACAATTTTCGTTATAAATATATCTCAGGCGTCTATTGGCATTAAGGCAGAATACACCCTGGATGGAATGCCAACCCATCGCACACTCACATTCACACACTAGGGACAATTTTCCAAGGTGGCAATCAAAAAACAAAAGTGCAAAAAACATAAAAGAACAAACGAATAAAGAAACTTCAGTGCATCCACTCACGCTTCCTAAATCTCCACAAATTACGCCTACAAGCTGCACATACACAACACGTATGCATTTCCCACTATATTAGCGTACATTACTGTATGGAATCTTACGGAAGCACATTATATTCCCGAATCCATATTACCGAATCGTATTGCATTCACAAAAGAAAAATGCGCTTCCCTAATACGGATTTGGGAATATAATGCGTATGACCTAAACTCATCACCAGTTCATATGGAAAGCAAGCGGAACATAATTCTTAAAGGAGTCACGCCATATTTTATAATTGAAACAACCACTAAAGTAGTAACACTTAAATGAATAAAAATGAATATTAAAATAATAATTTCCACAGTAAAAAAAATTATATAATCAATAATTTTATTAAAGAGAGAGAAATATTAGAGAGAAACCTATATAATTATAACATCTGTTACAGTTCCCAAATACATGGCATTATTCAGACTTTACATGAACACATGAGAAATTAAAACTACACTGTACAAATGCTTACAGTAAAGTAGTTAAAACAACGATATGTAAAATATCAGGTAGGTTTGCTGTAGAGTTCGCTAACTCACTAACACTGATGTGAAGTATACTTATAAATTTAACATTAACTAAAATTGAAAAATAACTCCAGTTCATCATGGGAAATATGCAAATCAAATTTACCCAAACGCCATCATTCACTGTTGTGAAATGTCAGGGTGATTATGTGTAATCTTAATGAAGTGTGGGTTAACAATTGAGTCTAATAAAGGCAGTGTGACATTAACAGTGGATGCCCAGATGTATTATTCCACCCTTTATATTTATTACAATGGGCAATCAGTTAATGCCTGGGAATTACCTGAAAACAGTAATTGCACAATATGAGCCTTGAAATGAGCCCATTCTAAACACTCTTATGCCAATCAGGTGACTTATAATGAGTTCAGCACCAGTAGTTGCAAATTTCAATTTCTCTTTATATGGATATATATAATCTATATATATATATATATATATATATATATATATATATATATATATATATATATATATATATATATATATATATATATATATATATATATATACTTTGGAAGTTACTCCACAGCGGAATCTCTCGAGGAGTGTAAAGTACTTTAATTGTTTATCACCCAGTACCTAAAATTGAGTGATAGCTGTGTTGTGTATGGTGTATGCCTAATAATCAGTCTCTAAGAGGAGCAGAATCAGAATAAGTAATGGAAAAAAAGTCAAACAAAAGAAGAAATAATAAAGATGCTTCCTTTCAAACTGATGAGAGACATAACACAAGAATGCCAGAGTATGAAATGAAGACTGTGTGGCAGATTTTCATTTTCACACAAGGAATAACTACTACACTATGTACCCCAGCAAAAAAAGGCAGCTGTAGTCAAAACTGTGACACCTTTCTTATTAAATTACTACACTTTAGGTGATTTATGAATGTTAAAAACAATACACAGGTTGAGATTTTGAGCATCGATCTGTAATCAAGCCGCAGGAAAATAAAATGACAGCTTTTCTTTCTGTTAATTGGATCCTTTTGTATTTAAATGCCATTGAGGTTTCATTTTCCTTTTTTAAGATTCACAATTTGCAATGTTTGAATTAATGACATTATATATGATAACATATATGTATAACATGTATCTTATAAATGATGGTGTTAAATATTTTGTTGTAGTTTGTTGAAATAAATAGAAAAAAACTTACATTTAAAATGCTTAAATGAAAACAGAAAATCTGAAGCTCAAGTAAAGGCCACACTGCAGGAACTAGAGGTCAACTTCTGCTTTAAGAAAAATTTTTAAAAGATGGAAGTTTAAAGAGATTTCATCATTTTGTGGCCTTGTGTTTGTGCTGTCATCTCTAGAGATGTATACAGTTCCAAATAGAGTAGAAGTGAAAGAAAAATGATAATTAAGAAAAATTTACTTTGTCCTCTGCTTTCCAAATTCTTCCCCTAATTTCATATCAAATCGATGTGTGCATGTACAGCACTCGTGTGCACATTCGACACACACACTGGATCATTCATAAAACCTCACATGAGAGTTAATCACATTCAGTGGTTAAAGCTTTGAGTTAATTATCAGAAAGTTTGCGCACCAATCTACCACTGTTGGGCCCTTGAGCAAGGCCTTTAACCTTCTTTTATTTCATAGTTGACCTCTCTTTATAACGAGCTGGAATGTGCAAAGAAAAGAATTTCACTGTGCTGTGAAGTGAATGTGACAGACCATCTTCTTCCACTTCTTCTACTGTGACAGATACCACCACTGTATGTTCTGCAATCCTCATAGAGACACTGCAGACATTATTTTGTGTGTGTGTGTGTGTGTGTGTTAGAACAGCCGTTGATGTGCCTGGCTTCTGTCAGAGCTTAGAGAGATGTGTAGATTGGCCGATGATTCACTTGCAGGCTTATCCTCCCCTTATGTCTAGAGTGCAATGGCCATAGAGTCTGTGAGACTGCCTTTGCACATCTGATGAATGTCCCTTCCCTTGCCTGTGGCTTTAGCCACCTTGCATAACACAAGATGCACCAGAGCGAATGTGCTGAAGATGAGCGTATGTTTCTATGGCCCGGCATTAGCACAGACCATTTGCCTTCTGCCGAACCACTGAACCTGTTCTAACTCTTCGGGAGTTTGGTGATGCTCGCTGCCTCTCCCATTAAAATCTCTTAGATAAACGCACCGCCTGCCATGCTACCAACCATATGTCTCCTTCAAACTCTCCAAACACCAGCTTATTCTTCTATTTCTTGCCTGTGTTTTTTTTTCTTTCTTTTTTTTAACCACTTTCCTTCATTGCTTCTACTTCAGCATCTCATTAATCCTTTTGTTTATCTCTTTTCATTTTTCTTACCTGTTATTCTGTCCAGCATTTCCCCACACTTGTGTGTATTGCTCCCTAGACCTCATTACCCAGTCCCTGTTTTCCTTTCTCATTCAAAATTCCTGCTTTCATACCATCGATCATTTTTTTCACTACCTTTCATCCTGCCCTCTTAAATTAATTGCAGATACAGTGTTTGCTGATTCAGTGTTAAATGGACCGCACATAGACAAAAGCGGTTATACATGCGCTTCACCCAGAGACTGAATTAAACAAGCTTTAATGTGAATATTAGAAAACGGAAAATGTCTTAGCTGTTCTGTTTAAAATATATAGTCTTTAATCTTCCAATCTGGCTCAACAGGCTTCATAATTTGCCTGTGATCCCTGTTTTTTTTAAATAAAATCCTTCAAAAGGTATTTATTTTAGCCTTGCATAGCACCATCTGATTTCACTAATTAGTTTACTACCTTAACAACGAGTGGAACTAATTAATTAAATCATATGGCGTGGTATACAGTGATAGTCTTGGCATGGGCATGGCATTATTCCATTGACATAATTTGCTATTTATTTCTTATTATAGAGCCTAATTAAACATAATTTACTGTACATTAGATGCATATAAATATAAGTCAATCATCTTAATGAATTCAATAAAGAACAAATCTTTTAACCCAAAGGGTCGGCAACCAGAAATTCCATATTACATTGATTGGGTTTGGTCCGGGTATTATTAATGGTATATGATTTATAAATAAGGCCTTTGGAGTTTATTAGAAATCAAATAAAATTGTTTATGGCCATCACTTTAGTGTGAGGCACTATGAGAACGAGTATCTAATGTGTCTGAGAATGGAGAAGAAATGTATTTTACACAGGCATCTACACTATCCCTTCATAACACTTTCATAAAGACTGTGTTAATAATTTATCATGTAATAGTGTAGGATTTATGTTAGTATTATGACAAAACCTGAGCAATGTGATACCTTTTTATTTATGAAGTATATTGCTGTATTTTTATACGAAAAGAGAAAATGCCTCACCTGGCTTTACTAGCTGTGTCTGTAATATTCACGAGTCTGTAACATTGTCTTTAGTAGATTTCATGAATAAAATAATCGAGTAATATTTAGTTTTATCTGGAATATTCGTGCATCAGCCCATCTTTTTTTATATACTATGTGCATGTAATTATACTTAACTACATTCAAATTTTAAATGCCACTTAATTATTAGATTTCAGCTCCCCAAATGAATGAGTAGAATGCCTCCTAAACAGATGAATAATTTTCATTCTTAATCATGTGATGGAGCACAATGCTGGTCAAAATTGCTCATAGTGCTATGAACAAAGTAATGACTTGAGTAATAACTTATGCTAATTAGGTTTTTTTTTTTTTCAAATAAACACAATGTGACGCAAACTTGTATAAAGGCTCTATGAAAGTTTCTGGGTGGAATTGCTTTTGATCAAATATTTATGCAATGCTTATGAATATGTTATAAACACCCTGAGCAAGTACCCTTGAAAGAAACACTTTAAAAAAGGGTTTTATAGGAAATGCTAGGTGCAGTACAGTTCAATGTATAGTAAAATGCAACATCATCTTGGGTTCTCTACCGTTAGAGGAGTGTTGAAGAACTTATTTATGCAGTATCTATGTAGTGTCTAGGTAGCTATTCAGAAAAACATCTGAGAGGGACTTTTGTGGAGTACAAACCTCATGTGAATGAAATACACAAGCCTTGAAATGAATATGAACAAAAGTTTTTTTCCCCCTGGATTTCTTTTGTTGGTTGCTGAAAATACAATAGAAGCCATTTCTCAGTTGTAATAGCTTTTGTATTAGGAAAGTTTCAGAAAGGAAATGAGAGGATCAATGAGAACCTAAATCGTAGTATGGTGGAATAGTGTCTGCATGCTGAGGATGAGAAAGAGAGGGTAAGGAGCACTGATGGTTATTCATGACCATCTGTGGGGCACTTTGCTACCAGAAGCTTACAGGAAATGACAGCTCTCTGGCAAGGAAGCAAATATTGGCTGGAGTCTAGTGCTTCATCAAAAATGGGGTGACCCTCCAAGGCAAAGCTAAAATATATATATATATATATATATATATATATATATATATATATATAATATATATATATATCCTTTTTTCATCAATGTACTGTTTTTCCTTCGTGTGATATCATATAGAATGTTCTATAAATATTAATCTAATATTAAACTAATTATGTCTATGCAGAATAAATAAACACATTAAAAAAATGTTCAGAAAATAAATCAAACTTCTGCAGATATTTTGTTTGTATCCAGATGCCAACTTTTATGATTAATTTAACTAGTAGAATACGCTCCTTAATCCACATTCACTCAAAATAAAACTGAAAATGAATGAATGAAGGAGAAAATTATGAAATTCATGAATTAGTTACAGTTAGAACACTAGTTGCGTTGACCTCTTTATTTCTATTTAATTCAATGTTTCATTCAAATTCTTCAGGTTCTGTGTGTGTGTGTGTGTGTGTGTGTGTGTGTGAATGACATAGTTTTGCACTGCATACTTACATATAAATGTTTCAGAAATTCTGATTTGACCTTTTTATTTCTATTTAATTTAATATTTCATTCAAATAATACAAGTTCTTGTGTGTGTGTGTGTGTGTGTGTGTGTGTGTGTGTGTGTGTGTGTGTGTGTGTGTGTGTGTGTGTGCGTGTGTGACTGATAATGTTTTGCACTGCATACTTATTTATAAATGTTCCAGAGAATCACAATTATTCTTCCATATTTAACTGCCATAAATGTCAAATGAATAATGTTTTATTTGCTGTTATTTTGTCAAACACCATGATAAGTCACAATTAGGAATTTTCTTTTTTTGTAGGCCAGCTACTTTCTTACTCTAAGATCAAGAAAATCATATATCTGTGTAAACTACAAGAAAAAAACAGCCATTTTACATAAAAGATTATGTAACAAGATTTTTGCCATCATGGCTACTGACATCTACCTTAAGTTCAAGAGCACATCAAACAATATAACAGTCAAGATTATGCAGGTAATTCAGCTATTATATTCCTTCAGCTTTCCTTATTACTTATTTTGCTGGTTCACCATCCATATAATCCTCATTGTTCAATTCATCAGCTTTTGCAGACACTGACAATAAAAAAAAACAGACAGAGAAGATGTATAACAATGTCTGACATGATATCCTTTGGCAGTGAACGCTGCAGGAGATCTCTTCCTTCTCATTTTCAACCCAAAACCCAAAACCAGAGGGATTGTTTATTGTACATTAAAGGAAATGTATTCATTTTCTGTGTATAAACATGTTTTTTCATGTAAGAATTTTCTAAGCAGGCAGATGAAATACATGATGAAATATTAAAATGTATTATGATGATTTATGAGCAGGATGTATTATTATAATGTATTATGAGGAAGAGGAAGACCACAAAATAAAGTGTGAAAAGTTTGTATGTGTCTCTATCTTTGTCTGCTCACTTATCTGTTAAAATCGTTTTGTAAAGTCGGTGTTTCATTTTTCTTTGAATTTTAACAAACATAATTTAAGTAACAACTGGCATTAAACAGCAATTAGAAATTATATTTAGCATATAGTATGGGATGGTCCCATATAATATAGTATGGGAGGTAGTAGCTCAGTGGTTATGGCATTGGGCTCTGGACTGAAAGGTCTCAGATTCGAGTCCCAGCACCACGAGCTGCCACTAGTGGGCTCAATTGCTCAATTTGCCCTAGCCAATAGTGTAGCACAAGCCACTGCCATTCTAGTAACCTGGATAAATGGTAATGTTTGCCTTAGTTAGGGCATCCAGCGTAAACATGCCAAAACGAATTCCGAAACCGAAAGAAAAAAAAACATAATGTAAGATTTTTGTAGCATGTGTCCATTTAAAAAGAAAATAAATTTACTTTTATTTTATATATTCCTTTACTGTCTTATACTAATATAAGATATTAGTAACTTTTATTATTATAGTAACACTATATACCATGGTCTGTCTCAGTGCTCCATTTTGATTGGCTGGAGGGTGTCCTTTCAAACCACACATCTGCATCTGCAACCTTAATAACATGGAGTCACTGTTGACTACAGAGAAAGACCACTATTGTAAATGACCTAATTATCTTACTTAAAAAACGGATCATTTTTGTTAGATTTTTATGTGAATATGGCAATTTTTTTTATTTTTATAAATGGGTCGAGTCACAAGATGATTTTGATGGGATGAGAAAAGTACCGAGCAGTCTCCCTCTATTTTAATCTTACTCATAACTATTCATTGAAATTAATTCCAGTGATTGTAATCATATTGCATTAACTGTAATTAACTGTCATTCTTATCCTTTCAATCAGTTTTGTAATGCAAACATAAAGGACATCTTTAAGCATCAAGTAACCATAGTATAAGCAGGATAATCCATGAGCAGATATGCATCGCTCACCACTTTATATGAACCCCTTGTCATGTTAAACCCACAAACCTTTCTCTGGGGTATTCATCACATTACCCCATTCCTATTCTTCTGGACAAGTGGCAAGATCTAGTAGCAAATAATGGGAGGGGATGGAAAAATAGGTCCTTTATATTTATACTGATGAATCAGTCTTTTTTCCTTTGCAAAAGACTGAAGAAAATAAGAGAAATACAGGATGTCTCAATTTTCTACTGGCTGATTTTCTGGGGACTTCTGAGGATTTGAATAACAACTGATATTATGAGCAAAGATTCTCGCAAACAAGCTGGAAAATGTGACAGTAATTTACTGGCAATACAGCGGCCAATATATAGCAATAATATACTGTAATATACTGTAATATACAATAACCAGGGTTGGGAAGGTTATTTTGGAAATGTAATAGATCACAGATTACAAAGGATCCTATTCAAAATGTAATAAGTAGTGTAACTTTTCAATTACTTTATAAAAGTAAAGTAGCTGATTACATTTACTTTCTATTCTGTTCTATTTTTCTAATGTAACTGCAGCAGATTGTCATCATTCAAATCAAAATCACATTTCAGTTGAAAATCATACCGTCGTCTAAAGCACTGGTTATATATGAAATTGTTCAGATGTAACCCTAATTGTAATCTGTAATATTTTCATAAGTAGCTGTAATTTAATTACACATTTAATTACATATTTTTTCTCAGTAGTTGTAATAAATTACTGTTACATTTATTATTTAATTAAATTGCTTAATTCTGTTACATGTAAATAGTCACTCCCCAACACTGACAATAACACATCATCTACTAGAATTGTCTAATGACATGGAAAAAATTATATAACAACTGTGCCGAAGAGTCATGTAGTAATGCTGGGAATTAAAAATAACATTTTCTGATCTGTAACTCAAAGCATTACGGTATAAAGTGTTTCATGGCTGCTGCCAATCTTTGAACTTTTCTTTTTTAACCCAGATGTTCATGAATATAGCAGCTATGCTCACAGTAACTCTCCTGCTCTTTTGCCTGTTCAGCATCTACAAAGGGGCAGCCTCTCCTGGATGGCACATCTGGAGCAGCACCAACGGTAAGATTGCTCTTCAATTGCTGTTCATTGATCTATCTTTACAGTTGAGGGCAATTTCTGTTTCTAGAGTAAAGTGCTGCTCAGTCAGAGGTCAATATATCTAGACCAGCAGGGGCACATGTGAGTTTAACTCATTGCACTTCCTGTTGCAGCGTTTCATCTTGTAGGGTATGAATCAGTAAAACCTACTATAAATGATTAGGTAAGAATTAAAATATAAGAGAGTCTAAGCTTTAATTACTGGTACTGGGAGTTAAACATATTTAACATTGTTTGATTCACTGCTTTCATATGTCTCCATCTTTAACAACAGCTTTAACAGCTTTTGATCCACTCTGGTTACACTTTTCAAGACCTTGGAAAGCACCTCTTAGGAAGCTTTTTACAGTCAAACTGTCTTTCACCATGGATAACACTCGGTCCACAGTTAAATACAAAGTCAACCTGTGAGATGACATAGGATGAGATGGAATAAAGTATAGGTTTTGTCTTTGACTGAAACACAGGAAGACGATCCTTAATTACCCTGTGAAAATTTATCATGGGCAGTTTGTTTTGTTTTTATCTGTATTAAATATAATTCGTAATATTTTCCCCATATTTTTCGTCAAATATAATATTTTGCCAAACTCCACCCACCAGTCAGTTGTCCTCTATTACGTGACAGGCTCTAAAAAGGAGGGAGAAGCGTAACAAAGAGCTCCTTGAGAGACACATTAAATCGGTGCATCACCTTAGAAGGAAAGAGATACACCCACGTCCATATACCTAAACTCACAGATATCCACGATTGGCTAGTGTTACTGTTATTGACAGTATGCAATCTCTGTCACAAAGAAAGCACAGCTTATTTTGCTCCGGACTCCTTGCCACCGTCAGACAGGTCGCATCGTTTTCTGTTATGTCTCTCTGCATCTGCATTCGGCATTATTAAAACAAACTCAATCATTCAGGTCATAATTATATATTAGAGATGGTTTCTGTACTTTTTTATATAAATATATATGCAAAAATAAAAGCTTTAATAAAAACACTCATTTTTACTTTCAGCTTTCATATATACTCCAGCATTGCATTCATGGAGTGTTTATCCTGGAGTTATAAATACCCTACGAAAAGTTTTCCCCAATAAACACAGAGTGATGCATGAGTGCTAGAATATTTATATATTAAATGAAACGCATCCTCTCTACTTTGATAGTGTTTCTATAAATAACATGGACTAATGATTTTATTTTGCTCTCAGCAGGATTCTTAAAATGTCATGGGCCAGACATTAGACAGATTGGCGCCAGGTGCTCTTGTAAAAAAGAATAAAATAACCACATGTAGGGTTTTAGCCATTAGATTGGTGCCTTGAACAGCTACAAAATTATTAACATTACTTATTTCTTAGGCTCTTAGGGGGATAATCATTTCGTAATGAAAAATTTTCTTGGCCTTCTAGATTTCAAAAGCATTTTCTCTGGCAATTTAATTATTATCAGTTGGTCAGAGTGGAGACTTCTTTGGAAGGTAATATTTGTATTTGTGTGTGTGTGTGTGTGTGTGTGTGTGTGTGTGTTCATTAGTATGGCAGGGACAGAGATAGAGGGGATAATGAGGGCCATGGCAGCTCAGATGTTTTGTTATCCATACTCCAGATTTTGTGTGGTGAGGAAGGTCCATTTCTATCCACAGCCTCTCTCTTAGTGCAGTCCACAGACTGTGTAATAGAGTTGCCTCAGATAGCAAACATCAGTGATGATGGACCGGGAGTGCGGCAAAAAAAAAATAAAAATGGGGAGATTTATACGAGGATTTATATATTTTCAATCCAAAAGTTTGTCTGTGTGCCGTTTTCACATTTCATTCTTCACCCTTCATTTCCTGTAAAATGTGCATTTGTGTGTTTGTTTTCCTGTGATTTTTAGGCACTTCCTCATTATCTCTTCTAATGACTACATGGGAGTATAATTGTCCTCGCTGGAGCAGAACTTAAATAGGTTTGAGGGAGAATCTTGCTGAAGGGGAAGATTTGCGTTTGTTTGCTTGCCACCTGATTATCCCAGGGTTTAATTGATCTTATTATTAAACTTCGCCCACGGTTTTGAATTTAGCCGGTGTACAAAACCCTTGTAGATAAGCGAAGCTTATCTTTCTCGTTTAAGCCAATTTGCCCACAACTCATGGATAATAGCTGAATATCTTGCAATAAGGTTAATTGTGCAATTACAACACTACATGCTGAAGACAATTGTGAAAACACATTCTTAAGCGTTCTCACCTGATAGTGGGTTATTCTGAACATAAACACAATTCTTTGAGTGCTGTAATGAGTATATTTCAATCCTCCAGGTGCTTCAGCTCAAGCATCTATTAGAGCAACTTATGAATGGAAAAAAAAACAATAAGGTTGGATTACACAAGCAACTAATGAGAAGGATTTAAAATTCTCTATATTCAGAGTCTGTCTGGAATAAATGTTTGGAATCATTGCTGCAACGACTTTGGTGATCGACTACAACAAATTATTCCACTGAATACAAGAACCAGCTTGAAATATAATCTTCTTAACTCAGTTTATGAGTTATTATCATATAAAGTTTTACTGAGGGTCTTTTTTGCGATAGTGTTGTAGCTGTTTCATATATGAATAAGTATTTTCCTATAGTCACAAACTGATGGGGCTGCATTGTAGATACACCCGATATAACCACATCTATTGTTCCATACAATTAAAAAGCCAATAGTATATACACAAAACCCAAAAAGCACTAGTTGCGTCCACTTGGAACCATGTATTGAGAAATTACGTCAATAAAATGAATGGTACTCAACTTTTTCAGATTCAATTAGTTAACCAATCAAATGAAATTAATGCTATTTATGTGAAAACATTTGTTAATTATCTTTGAAATGACTTTTTAAAAGCAACCAGGGTAGGAGATAAATCAAATCCAAGGGAAAAGAGGAAATTAATGCTTATAAGGGGGAAGGAGGGGGGGGGTGAAATTATTAACATATTGTTGAAAACATTTGTTATCTAATTAAAGGACGGAGGGAATCTTTGAAATGACTTTTTAGGGGAGGGACCGAGAGGTAGGGAAAAGCAACCAGGGTGCAGTAAGGGGGAGGGGAACCCAGAAAGGGAGGAGGGGAGCGATGAGGAGGAAGGTAAAAGTGGAGAGGAACTCGAGGAGGGGAAGACAAAAAGGAGCAACCAGAAGAGGAAAATGTCATTCAGTATATCATTGTGAAATTTATAAGCTATAATATCACTCGCTGCTCAGTCAATTATGTAAGTTCCTCAAGCATCGACTATTGATGGAGAGAGAGAGAGAGAGAGAGAGAGAGAGAGAGAGAGAGAGAGAGAGAGAGAGAAGATTGAACAGATAGCACTTGGTAGTTCCCACTTGTACGTTATTTCTGGCAGCTTTCTTGGGTTTCCCTTTCAGTAGATGCTGTTGAGCCAAATAGAGCTGGAACTATTGGAGCCAAAAACAACACACAATACACAACACACTCTCCTTGAACTTGAAACAAACAAGCCATGAGTGGTTTAGGGTTCTGATTTTATTTTTGTTGGAACATGCATGCATGCTAGTACATGCAACACACACACACACACACACACACACACCACACACACACACACACACACACACACACACACACACACACACACACCTGCACTCAATTCAGAATACAGTCATATTGTTTCTTCCACTGATTTTTAAATACAGTGTATACATACATATGCACATAATGCATATATATATATATATATATATATATATATATATATATATATATATATATATATATATATATATATATATATATATATATATATATATCCTATTATTCTACATGTTTCATCTCCTGCTTGTCAAGCACTAAATTCTGGTATATAAATGCAGTTTTTTTGTGCATCACTAATAAGAAGGACAAACCGTTTGTACACAAGTTCAACACTGTAGTCTCCTGGAAATCTATAATCTTTTGTTGCCTGAGAAGGTTATGTCTTATGTCAAGTAAGTAAGGTTTTGGTGTATTTTTAATCAATTTAAATATCAATTTAATTTTTTTTAACAAATTTTAATGAACCTTTTAAAGCACTGAACTGAACTGAAGGTCTTAAAGCAATGTACAGAATGTGTTTATTTGGCTAGAGAAGAGACCAGACATTTAAGATTAAAAAAATTTGCAAGGTTTCAATCTAAATATAATTATTAAATAGGCTACTTACTCTTACCATTGTGGAAATGGTAAGAGTAAGGGTACATGTATTCAGTGATATTGCAGTAAAGTATACCAATATAATACATGACAACAGTTACTGAAAGATTTTCAACTCCGGGAAACACACACTCCCTGTGAGAGAACTTCTCACAAATCCAGATTATGTTTGTTTTTAACAAGGTGATAATATAAATCACTATGATTATCTATTATTATTATTATTATTATTATTATTATTATTATTATTATTATTATTATTATTATTATTATATTTATTGTGTTTAAGTTTGATACAAGATTTGATTTTCAGTGAATGTATAACAAGTATTCCAAAGTACTACACATTTATTTTTCTTGTAGCTTGCTTTACCTCTTACTGCATTATAGCATTCTGGCTTGATAAATTATTTGGTTGCAAGGGAAATACTTTATACTCTTCATAATTATGCAAAGTAATCTACAGGCAGTTCTGTTTTTCCTCTGGAATCCATTCAAATTTTCTACCTCTTTTCAAATAAACAATTATGATTTATAACCCAATTTAAGCTCCTCATGAGACTGACATTTGAATCAATTTGCGTTTTTTTTGTTTTTATGTGCCGCGCTGTTCTCTCTGACCTCCGTCTTTTTCATAACTGTCTGTAAAATCAATAGAAATTGATTGCCTTTGGATGATTACGCAAATGACTACTTTCTAACATATTTTGAGAAGTCATTTGTTTTAGCCCAAAGCCCATTTATCATCATTTATCTTAAAAAGTCACCTCATTTACACAACACTGAGTTACATCTTGTAATGCACAAAGGAGAAAAATGAATGGGATTCGTGCCCATGCTAAATTTATTAGAATTTCTCTTTAAAAAAATATACATGAAGTGCAAAGAAAATTGCTAATAAAAACCGTGAAAGTGAAAAAAACAGAACAGTGAAGAATGGATTGTACAGAGCATGCCAAAAGTTGGAAAACACATTTTTGGGATACATTCCTGTTCCTTATGTTTATATTCAACAAACTTTGTAAAAGGCACTGAATATGTGGAAGAAAGTTCTGTGGTCCATATTTTTATGTAAAGGAAAGACATCCTCTTACCTGCTGTCATACATGAAAGAGAGTGGTTTGGTGTGATTTTTTTGGAGAAAGAAAGGTTGGAGACATATTTTGGTTGAAATGAATACTGAACCAATACATTCTACTATGCCATACTTAACTTTTCAATTCTGTATATCTGTTTGGAACCGAATTCATTATTTAACAAACCCATATGCCTAAGCTCTGAAGGCATTATTTAAAGAGCAGAAAGTCAGCTGGAGTGTTATCTTTCATGTAATATTATTATCTGTCTGACCAGTTACCTGACCAAAAACCTGTTAAAGAACATTAGAATGGACAGGATCACAAGGTCATAAAAAAAATAACAGATAGAAGGGTCATGGCAAAGTCACTGAGTAGAATGTAGGGAGAAACTAACTGTCTATATATTCAAAAGGGTGTAACACAGTTTTCATTTCAAGGGAGGATTTTTCCATGATGATAATGTTCAGGATCAAATTCATTTATTTTGTCAAAGTGAATCTAATCATACCATTAAATTAGTTTTTTTTTCATATAAGTAATGTGGGATGCAAAAATAACCCAAGACATTTTTCTCAAAAATAACTTATAACTATATTTTTGGCAGGCGCTGTATGAGCAGCTAGTTTTAGAGACACTGATGAGTTCTAGAAATAAGAAATTTAAAAAGGACATCTTTTCTAAAGAAATAATCAGTTTCATTCTGTTTCACATAATATTTCAGATGTAAACTTTTGACAGGGAGTAACTATAAGGCCATAAATATTATATATTACGGTTATACGCACTGTTCCAATACTGAATCAATGGAAATGCAAAACCTTTTAATAAATAACGACATTAAATAAATACAAACAACTACTGCACAGTAACAGAAGAACCACTATAATTAAGGAATAGCAAAATAGTAATCATGCCGTTTTTCCATCTCTTCTGTATACTGTTCTGGAAAATGCACTATTGTCTTTTGCCATTTAAAATAGCGTATCTGGGATTAATATCACACACTTTATAAGCTTTAGCAATCTTGAAGCAGTGCCTTGCATAATTGCCCAAGTAAATGTCATTGTGATATTAAATAACCATTATTTGGTTTGGGTTATACATTGAGGTTATCATTCTCTTGTTCTCTCCTTCTAAACCCCCCCGAACCCCCCTGCTATTCCTTCACTTGTGCTCAGAGGTTCCAATTAAATGGAAGAGGACGCTGTCTTCACCAGCTCTTATCAGAATACATACAATTGTTTATTTTATTAAAAATCTGCTTGTTACTGTGCTTTCTTGTTGTTAGTGTAGACTTTGCCCTGCTGGCACAGTCTCGACACATGAATATATAATGTAGCTTTTAATCAAAATTACTTTCCACCCCTGTATTTTGCATCTACAATGCCTTAAAATGATCTAAAATGATGGAAAACCAAATCCAAGATGTTTCTTGATTCTCTTAAAATATTGCAGTATTTTGCATAATTCTGCACTAAGACTGACACCTTGTAGTTCCTGAATCGTTAATAGTGGGTTTCACACAGAGAGCTGTGGCGAATTAGGCATGAGGCCCAGCTGGAACACCAACTCCTCCTTTAATGTCTCAAACCATAGCTTGTGCGAGGAGCTTATGGTGTAGGATGGAAGACCTTTATATAGTCATGCAAGAATATCACAGATCTGCCCAAACTCCTTCCCCAACCTTAGATTCAGAATAGAATATTTTTTCCACATCTTCAAAAATCAATCAACCATTTTGTCATTCATAATCCACCACCTGCAATAAGCACATTTCTAAATGCTAAAAACACATGATGATGACTTACATTGCATCCAGTAATCTAAGGTGTAAATAAATGTGGCCTTATGAAATAATATTTAAAAGAAATTTCAGTAAAAGACATTTTTACTTAATGCCACAAGACAACAAATTTAAGGAGCCTCAAATTTGAAATAAAACCAGCATAAATATTTGATGTAGCAATTAATTATGACTATATAGTTATTACACCATATATTGTGGATTTACCTTATCAGAAAACTTAGCAGCTTTTTAATGAACCACAATGTTTTTATATTTTTATCCATTACACTAAAAGTCTTTTTTAAAGCTTTTAAGGTCATACAGCTAAATAAGTGTTCCAGAAACTTGTCTTGTGATTATGCTTAATAATTACTGCACATAGTAATGTATGTATGTATATGTATATAACTATGTTCGTAAGATATGTTATAAAAATGGTAGTCTACGGCGTTCCTGAATGCTGCACTTAAGAACAGTTATAAAAACAATAACAGTAATACAATTAAAATGAATAAAAAGTATAAAATTATACAGTAATGTATACAGTAAGTACTGAACTTACCACAGAATGTCGTGGTTAATTTGTGAGTGGATGGTGGGAAGAGGAGTAGGAGGTGGTAGGCATTACAGAGGTATATCACTTGTTCTCTACGCTCTGCTTTCATTAAGCTCCGTGATCTGCTAGCTGTGCGTTTCTTTTCGAATCCAAACAAATTTTACTTTATTGACAGGTTTGTTTGTATTGGCAATAGTTCGTAAAGTGTTTGTTCGTAGGGTGGGGATATAATCCAATAGTATGTATATAACCCAATAAAACCAATTATCTTAAGAAAAGCAAATCATGTATAATTCAAACATCAAGAACAGCACAATGTATCAGCAGTGCTCAAAGTAGTTCCAAATATCAATTTGATCTAAAAACACAGCACAACCTAAATTGCATTAAATTATCCATTGACATAAATTAATTACATTCAATATGACCCCATACGACCCCGTTGTTCTTCCTGAAACACTGTAAATATACAGTGTATATTTACAAAAATAAAGTTATCTGAAAAAAAGTAACTTTCCCTTCACCAATAGCAATTTGCATAAGATTCAACTACTGATCCATATATTCATATTCATATATGTGTGTGTGTGTGTGTGTGTGTGTGTGTGTGTGATATGTTGACATACAGGATCCCAGTAGTTTATTACACATGAAGATGTGCTAAACTTAAAGAAAAAAAAAAGATTAAAGGTTTACTAAAGCTTTTAGTGTGCATTAGTATTGAAAAGGGGGAATCTAGATTGAATGTAAAGCAGCAAGATCTCATAAATACACAATAGTTCTCATATATAGCTTATAATGTCATGTATGAATAAAGAATACATTTGATGCTACTGGAAGCTGAAAATATTCATTCACTTCCTGTTGAACAAGGTGCATGGTTCAGTTATTTCATTTAGAAAGATTCAATTCAACCCACACAATATACACAACTAGCAGTCTGCAGATTATAGAGATGGTGAAAACACAGCAGTGGTGAAATTATAGAAAATGAGGGTGCTTTGCAACTGTGATAGTGAGAACTTGTTAGCTGAGTATCATCAAAAGACTTTTCACATGAGTTCTATATCGTAGCATAATACAAGGATTTCTAGGTATGTAGATCACACTGTCTATTGAAACCTTATTGGACTATTATACCACTATATAAGCTACTATTTTGTTGTTTTTATTACCATTTATAGCAGTTTAAGGTTCCAAAGACAAGCTCTTTTATCTTTCACTATTGTAATCATAAGTGAGTGTGCGTGTGTATGTGTGTGTGTGTGTTTCGATGCTTGTCTCTTATGTGGGGGTTGGAGGTAAGTGCTGAATCGTGATATTTACATCTTGCTTGTTTCTATATCTTTCACATCTTGGTATCTTGAAATTTCTGTTACCTTAAGGTGTTTCTTGTAAGGAAGACCTGATAACTGAAGGTTGTCGTAAAACAGATTAAATGAAATGTAATATAAAATCTCAAGTGTTAAATAATGTCCATATATATTTACAGTAAGTCAACTTCTAGTAGAGCAAACAAAAACCCACCATGCCTCCTCTATAGGTGTAAAGGTATGTATACGGTATATGTTTAATGCTTGTGAAAGAGCGGTGTGCAAACCACATAAAAAAAAAAATATCAGGTGAAAACACTTTCAGCCCAAAGTCAATATCAAATTACCAAAACAACTCACAGTGAATCAATGTGTCCAGCCACAATCGAATTGGCCTTATAGAGTAACTAAAACATAGCTAAAGCCATACCTACTAATCAGTTCTACCCTTGACACCTTTCATGCTGCAAATTTGTCAGTATGTTTTTTTTTTTTATGTTTGTGTTTGTTTTCTTCTAAGCAACATTGACAGTGATTAGAATATTACATAGAGTGGTATATATCTTTAATAAAGCCAATTTTAAAACAAAGCACATACTATAAGGTACACTCCCTCTATTAGGCTGATTTTATAAAAATAAATACTAAAATTAACAAAACATTCAAATGAAAGAAAGAAACAAACAAAAACACAGTTGCAGAAGAATCAAATGAAATACAACTCTAATTTATATCATCCATACCTAAAAAATAATAAGTGCAGTAGTAGTACAATATAAACACAGATTAACTATTATATGCTACTACAAAGAATTTGGCCTAAAATCCATAGTTATATTATAAATATAAATCAGTATAAAAACATTGGAAAACTTACAGAGTAACATATTGTACATAGACATATAAAAACATGCTGCTGGTGTTACAATGCACAGACATGAGAACAACAACAACAAAAACAATGTGATTATATCTTATGGCTAGAGAAGTTGTATGCAAATCAGTTAGTAAGAAATCAAAGGTGTCTTTTAGTACAATTAGCACTTGTAAGATTATATCATGTTTCAGAATTGTCTCTGTTGAGTGTTATTTGACAGTACTTTATACTTTGTATACCTTTACCAGTCACAGTAACACTTACTAAAACTCTTGTCCTATTTTATAGCTGCATGATTTACCTAATTGTCCAGCTTTTAAATAAACAGCAGATTGGATAACTGCATACATAAGATGTGTACACCTGTGGAGCTTCCATATTATTAAGCCATTCGCCATTTTCTGAAAGATCCTTTATTTGTGTTTACTGAGTTGTTATTGGTAAATATGCGCATTATGTCAAACTTAAGGTGCAGAAAACAATAAATAATATCAGATAACAGTAAACTAGCTAAGACAATTTCTATTGTACCTTTACGCCACTGAGTTTGTTTCTGAATATAAAAAATATATAAATGAAATGTACCAAGACCAACAGCGCCATGAATATGCGTTACGTCTCACTAAGAAAAACAAATAAGGACCGGTACAATCAAATCAACAATACAATAATCAATGAACAAACACCAGAAATCTTTATATCAAGCATAAACAAGGCATTGCAAAGATTTATTACCTATTTGCTTTGCTCCTGTTTCCATTATAGAATTGTATGTTTAATATTAGTTTCATATTACACCGCGTGTGATCCAAGTGTATCGTTTCCTCACGGTATTCACTATTACGCTTGAGATGTAACGCGTATATTTTAATGACAGCACGCCATCCAAACCGGCTCATTTAAAATACAGAGACCGTTTGCACGCAAACTTTGTGAGATGTTTAAATAGAAACAAAAACAATTAGTCACGCTTTTTCAGTAGCTGCGTCTCAAAGGGCACCCAGCTGGACGTGGAGTGAAGTTTTACTATCTTATCAAGGGAACAAACAAAGTGAATAGGAAGCTATTTGTTATGCAGCTTAATTTGAAAATGATGCAATCTACTTGGAGATTTGTATAGAATCCTGGCTGCAACAAAAATCACACCCTGTGTGTCATACGGGTACCCAATAGTGGCTTTTTTGGCAATGGAGACCCACTGCATTGTGATCATGAACAGGAACACCCACATGACTGAATGTAATACTTTATTTTAAACTTTTGTGTGAACATATTTTTTCCCCTCCTGGTTACATTTTATGATAGTGCATCATCGCACACTTAGTGTTACAGCTATTTGACTTCAAACCGTGTGTGATGCTGTTATATGTACAAATATACTTGTGTCTAGGGCAGCATGGGTCAACTAACACTAGCACATACCTATCACATAGAATATATACACATATACACATGTGTCATATACACACCAGCAATGTGATAGGATTCATTCAAATGTTGGCAATTTGGATATGAATATTTTATGCACACAATTCTGAATGCTGGTAGGTGAAGGTACATAGGAGTGAAAGTAAACCAAGAAGACTAACCAGAAATGATTTAAAACATAAATCAGGGCAATGTTCAAGTAATCAATAAACAGTCAAACCCAAGCAGTGCATGATGAGGAGTTAACTAAACAAACTAGTGTAAAATCTAAAAACAGCAAACATCTTATATTTTACAGCATGCTCTCATGTTCACCATGACATTATGATAAAGACCTACGTGTACTGTATGTCATATATGCACATTTAGGAAGTCTACAATTGATGATTATTTCATCTTTATTTCCTCCTCAACAAAAGCACTTTTTTTTACCCATACTATCATTGAAAAAGAAAGATTTACCTATTTTATCAAATCTTTTCTTTTTCAACAGACACAATGTCAGTAAAAACAATGATAGTATGGGTAGAAAAAGTGCTTTTAACATTTTATCAAATCTTTAATGATTTTAATTATGTAGGCACATCAATGAAAAACAAATGTGATCACAATTTATCACATTGGTGAAATTGTATGAAAGAAAGCATTATATTCATTACTACTAAAAAAAAAAAAATCCTTGACACAGGTGATTTGTTTTTGTATTTTTTGGAATCATTATATTCAAGAAAAATTAGTTTCTCAACCCGGGGTTCGTGGACCCCTTGTGGTCCATGGCATAATTACAAGAGGCCTGTGGAGCATTCAGGTTTTGTGAATATGCCTGAATTGTAATTTTAAAATTATACTTTAAATGCATTCAACCCTTCGAGAAATTTGAGAAAAGGTTACTTTTCTGTAACTTTATTTGTTTATTTTAAATGAACCTATTTGCTTAGTCATTCGAGTCTCTCTGACTAAAGTACTGTAGTTAGCTTTATCTGGGCTCGCTATTCTGTTGTTATTATAGCCAACATTAATGGGTTCAATTAAGGAATGTTCATTCTGAGTGATAATCAAATTAACTGTAATGATGGCAATAAAATGCGAGGACATTTTGCTGTTCATCCAAGACTGCATTGGTGGGTTAAATGGGTATCTCAACGTGCAGTGTTCATGTAAAAAATATAAGGGTCAGAATTTGCTACAAGTCCATTAATAAACAAAAAATATTTAAAGAAACAAAACAAAAAAATAAACAAAAAATATACAAAGAAGATTTTAGTGAATATACTGCATATAACCTTTCTTAATCACATGGTAGAGAGATCCCAAATAGATGTAGCTCATTTTTTGAAAATTATTATTGTAACTATACAATCGCAAGAATCCCAAGAACTTTGATGTACTTTGATGTTGCCTATGATAATCTACATATTATTACCGATTATTTAATCATTTCACAATATGTTACTGTAAGATGTGCACAAAACATAATAATAGGCAAATTTCTTATTTAATAATTTAGTCTGGTCACAACTGATTGTTTGACCTAATATGTTAATATCCAACTATTATATATAGTACTTACCTGTATAACACAGGGTCATGGGTCATACACTATCATACACAGAATTATTAGGCAAATAAATACATCCTTTTTATGCATGTTGTCATACTCCAAGCTGTATAGGCTTGAAAGCCTACTACCAATTAAGTATATCAGCTGATGTGCATCTGTGTAATGAGAAAGGTGTGATCTAATGACACCAACACCCTATATCAGGTGTGGACAATTATTAGGCAACTTCCTTTCCTTTGGTAAAATGGGCCAGAAGAGAGATTTAACAGACTCTGAAAAGACTAAAATTGTGAGATGTGTTGCAGAGGGATACAGCAGTCTTGAAATTACTGAGCTTTTGAAGCTGGATCAGAGAACAACCAAGCGTTTCATGGCAAATAGCCAATAGGGTCGCAAGAAGCGCATTGAAAAAAGAAGGCGCAAAGTATCTTCCCAAGCATTGGGGAAAATCAAGCGTGAAGCTGCCAAGATGCCATTTGCCACCAGTTCTGCCATATTTTAGAGCTCCAATGTTACTGGAGTGTCAAAAAGCACAAGCTGTGCAATACTCAGGAACATGGTCAAGGTAAGGAAGGCTGAAAAACGACCACTACTGAACAAGAGACACAAGATAAAATGTCAAGACTGGGCCAAGAAATATCTCAAGGCTGATTTTTCTAAGGTTTTATGATCTGATGAAATGAGAGTGAGTCTTGATGGGCCAGATGAATGGGCCCGTGGCAGGATCAGTAAAGGGCAGAAAGCGCCACTCCGACTCAGACGCCAGAAAGGTGGAGGAGGGGTACTGGTATGGGTTGGTATTATCAAAGATGAGCTTGTGGGACCTTTTCGGGTTGAAGAGGGAGTCAAACTCAACTCCCAGTCCTACTGTCAGTTCCTGGAAGACACTTTCAAGCAATGGTACAAGAAGAAAAACAAGACATGCAGGACAATGCTCCATCACATGCCTCTAAATACCCCACAGCGTGGCTGGCCAGTAAAGGTCTAAAAGATGAAAAAATAATGACATGGCCCCCTCGTTCACCTGATCTGAAACCCATAGAGAACCTGTGGTCCCTCATGAAACGTGAGATCTACAAGGAGGGGAAACAGTACACGTCTCTGAACAGTGTCTGGGCGGCTGTGGTTGCTGCTGCACACAATGTTGATCGTGACCAGATCAAGAAGCTGACAGAATCCATGGATGGAAGGCTTTGGAGTGTCCTTGTAGAAAGGTGGCTATATTGGTCACTGATTTGTTTTTGTTTTGTTTTTGTATGTTAGAAATGTTTATTTGTAAGTTTTGAGTTGTTATATTGGTTTGTCTGGCAAAAATAAATAAGTGAGATGGGTATATATTTGTTTTTTTTTTTTAATTTGCCTAATAATTCTGCACACAGTATATATATATCTATATATATATATATATATATATCTATATATATATATATATATATATATATATATATATATATATATATATATATATATATGTGTGTGTGTGTGTGTGTGTAGGGTTAGGGTTAGGGTTAGGGTATAGTATAGTCTATACAGATAGATAGACAGACAGACAGATCCAATTTGATCGTCTGCCCGATTATAGTCCCACACAATAGCTGTCTCTTCCATATTGCATGGCAACTGGGAGAGGTGAAGGCTAGCATGTTTCTTTCAAGGTGTGTGAAGTCAGCTGCAGTCTTTTGAAATGTTGCATCACAGGGCAGAATAGCGCTCTCAGAGAAAATGCTATTTCCCCTATTCTTCTGCATAGACGACTTGACGCATGATTGATTAGTGTCACACTCTGATTGATTGACAGGGAACTACTGTACCCGGTATTTCTGACCATAGACCAAGTGTGTTTATATATATATATATATATATATATATATATATATATATATATATATATATATATATATATATATATATAGGGGCACGGTGGCTTAGTGATTAGCACGTTAGCACGGCCATGTGTGTGTGGAGTTTGCATGTTCTCCCCGTGCCTCAGGGGATTCTTCTCTGGGTTCTCCGGTTTCCTCCCCGGTCCAAAAACATGCACGGTAGGTTAATTGGCACTAGTGTGTGAATGTGTGTATGAATGTGTGTGTGTGTGTGTGTGTGTGTGTGTGCCCTGCGATGGGT
Source organism: Kryptopterus vitreolus (assembly GCA_030449085.1). Classification (NCBI taxonomy): domain Eukaryota; kingdom Metazoa; phylum Chordata; class Actinopteri; order Siluriformes; family Siluridae; genus Kryptopterus; species Kryptopterus vitreolus. The sequence continues at coordinate 14,773,822 of JACRUU010000019.1, read as the reverse complement.
TGGCATTCCATCCAGGGTGTACCCTGCCTTAATGCCCATAGATGCCTGAGATAGGCACAGACTCCCCGTGACCCGAGGGAAAGATCGGATAAAGCGGTAGAAGATGAATGAATGAATGAATGAATGAATGAATATATATATATATATAGAACAAAATCCAGGTCAGAGCATACTGATCTGCGGAAGGATGATTGCATTAATTATTTGTCCTGTTATTTTGATGGTGGCTGATTTGATGATTGGAAAAGCACCATGACCAAAAGGACCTGACTTCATGATAAAGAAGTGCCTAATTTCAGTATTTCATTATATTTACCCATAATCCTGGTTCCTTTGGTATCTGATTTTTTTTTGTCTACCAAGAGATAATTTTGTGAGAAATGGCATTAGTTGATAATTAAGAGAAGATTATACATACTCTACTGTATACTTTATATGCTATCTATTTGATAGAATTTAAAGATAAATAAATCAGTATTTCACTGCACATTCTATTGGTTTTCTTTTTTATTCAGTTTACACTGCTTAAAAAAGAGAAATTCAAATTATCATAGAAATTCAAATGGGTTCCACTACAAATAAATTATAAAGCATTAGTTGTTAACAATCAAGTCTATTAACAAATAGTTTCTATTATGTTTTCTTGGGGGCTTTGAAATTAATGTATTAAATCCTCATCAAACCAAAGAAACCATTGTAGATTCATATTATAATTGTATTACTATAGGTTTTCACTAAATACTATTGAAAATGTGATGTGTGTGTTCTATTGATAAATACTGGTATCCACTCGACATAACATGCCAAAGGCAGCACATTAACCCATATGGATATTATATTAAAGTTTTCATTCATACACTATGGTTTGTTTCAATAAGGTATATATAGCAGCTGCTTGCCTTCTGGGGTTTCTGGCAGTAAATCATAGAAAGAATTATAAGCAGTTGGTAAAATCCCAGAATTCTCTGGTGAACCTAAAGCAGATTGCTTTGCTTGAGCTGATTACTGAGTTGACATGACTTTCAAAATATTTGTAAGCAAACACACAGTGCGATATTCAGTGTGTTAAGTGAGTACAATAGTTCATGTTCAAATTGTGCACAAACCAACTCTTGCCTTCTTTAACTCTAATTTATTCCTATTCATATTCTTTTTATTAATTATTTTCAAGAACTTCTAGGAGTCTAAGAGTTCCCAAAGCTCCAGTTACCTTTGTTTGTTATTGTTGTTTTTTATCAGCATATACTGCTATCGTATCATGAATGTATAAATCATGATATATTATATCATGAATGAATGAATAAATAAATAAATAAATGAATTAAACATTCAGAGTAATTTGTGCGTTTAGAATCCACGTGCCATCTCTGGCGAGATTCCACCCTAAGTCTGCTTCATATTTGACATTGGTGTGGTTTAGTTTGTACTACAGTGTTACCTTGGAATCCAAATGAATCAAAACAAATTGGAATCTGAACAGAAAGCAAATTTTGCGGCGGAATCCGAACGCTGCTTTGGTATCTGAAGGCCAAAACGTTGTTCACTTAGGACTTTTTAATTTTTTTTGACTTTTTTGACTTTTTGACGGCTACTTGGTCAACTTCGAGAGTGTAGTCCACATGTATTGTCATCATTATTTATTTTATTTAAATATTATTGTTCCTTTAAATATTCCATCTTAAAATGAATAACATTTATATTTTACTTCAAATCATTTGTATTTAGTATTAAAATTAATTTGAAAAATTTTAGTATGTGTCAGCCAGGAACAGATTAATCCTGTTTCTATTACTTTAAAGGGAAAAACTTGTCTTGGATTCCAAACAGGGTTCTGGCATCACTATATTTTGCCACATACAAATTAAAATCAGAAAACTACATTTGCCATTTCATACTCTGTATAAGTATTTATGTGATAAATATAATATGAATTTAATACTATCTCTTCAAGGGAAGTTAACACTGATATTGCTCTAAACACAACATCACAAGGCGGTCAGGCCAAACTTAATTTCCAACCAAACACAGCCTCAAAGACATTCAAGGTGACCTGATTACTGCACATACCTTAATCAAGCACTCAATAACACTTAACCCTGGCACACACACTCATTACAAAGTGAAGTTTTCAGATTATTCATGCTTATGTTTTGCACACACACACAGTTTGGGTTACAATGTCTGCATTTACAAACCATCTTTGCTGTCTTTACATAGTCTTTATTTAGAATGAAAACAAATCAGTCAAATTTATCAAACAAAAACTTGAATAAATATTTTTTGGTATTTTTATGTATTCCCTGGTGTGCTGTGCGATATGGACTTGAATGCAGAAGTCTACATTAACATAAATGACTTGGAGGAGTTTTCGTGGCTCAGCTCCAGTGTGCATCATCTCTGCAGCAACTGAGGGAAAAAAAAAGACATATCACAAAAATAAACTGTCACAAAATGTGACGCGTGTTACTTTGTTATAAAAGTTCTTCTTTGTAAGAAATGTTATTGTATCTAAATATAAAAACATTGAGCTAGATTTAGAGATGATGCAGTGACTTAGGGGCATCTTTACTGTTCTACATCCACACAGGTCATGAAGGTTTAAGATTGAAGTCATGCAACTGTATACTCTTTGTCCCTCTCTCTCTCTCTCTCTCTCTCTCTCTCTCTCTCTCTCACACACACACACACCTTTTTACACACGAATGCAGAGCTTCAGATCCTTGCTATTGTAATGTGGGTTCAGTTTGGTTTTTAGTCACCACAGCACCATACCCTAAACATTTTTGTCACACATTTGCTTGTGTGTTTCTACAAAGACAGTAATAGTCTAGTGATATCCTCTTCAATGGTTGATGGTGCCATGGAGACAAACAAATATACACATGCTCATTTTCTTCATGGGGCTTTTTCTCTTTCTTCACACTCTCTCTATAGCAGGGGTTCTCAAAGTGGGGTCCATTAGCTCAAATCAAAGAGATCTATCATTTTTTTATTATTTTAATTTATTGTACTGATGAAGCACTTATGCTTATGTAAAAGCTTTGCAGTCAGGGACCCCTTTAACTGGAAACTCAATTTTACAGCCCCCCTTCCTAACAAACGTATAATGTGTCCAATAAAGATTTGCCTATTTACTGCAGCTTTGTAATTCCTGACAGGTCCAAGTTATTGAAGTTGTGTTGGACAAACATTCAATTAATGAGACGAGTCCAAAAGGCTAATAACTATGAGAACCTAATAATTAATTTTATCCCTGGCTGCAAAAATGTTGAAAACCCTATGCTCTATTATAATGAATTTTTTACACACACACACTACCACTGCCATCAAAATGTGCTTTCGCTTCTAATTGACCCTCGCAGTGTTAACTCCACACTGTGTTCAAATATTGACTTTCCTTCATTGTCATTAAAATTGCGGATGCAAATCTAAAGAGAGATCAATATAATTAATGCAATGCAGTTTCCTTGTTTACATCACGAAACTTTCTAAAATGTGATACATGTATATATATCTGTATCACAGCCACTAATCATTAATTAACACATGGATCTCCATTTAAATAATCCTAAACTTAGATTATTACTGTACTTTCATTTTGAATGCATGTAGTATGAATTGTTCGAATGCATCGATACTGTACTTTTAGACTAAAAGTCTTTTTTATAAGATCACTTTACTCCAGTAAATACCATTCTTGCAATGACATCTGAAGGTAGGAGAGTTCGAGTCATGAACAAAGCTGTTACTTCTTAAAATAAGTGACTTGTATTTTGACGTGCTTTCTGTCTGATTGTGTTGTAAAAAGGGTTTATATTCTGTTCTATGCATTTGTGCAAACTCAACAACTTTAACAAAGTGCCTCATGCTAAAATATGCTAATATGTATACAGTATATTATACTCTCAAATGTTATAGTTTGCCAACAGATGTTGCTTTTAGAGGAGAGAATTAATTTTTTTTACATCCTGTTAACGTATAGTGCAATTTTTAGAGAGCTATAAAACCCCAAACTTACACATTCTTTACCATACTTTTAGTTATCAATCAAAAGTTGGTCTGTTCCAGTACACAGTATTTTCCAGTACACCTTAATATGTTCAAGAAGAAGAAATCAATTTTTGACATAATCTTAATTTGAATTTATATTTATATTGGTTTTACATTTCAAAGAACTCAACTTCAAGCTATTTATTTTTGGTAATGTTTCTTCCTACCTATTATATGAAACTTTTATAAATCTGTATTCAAGATCACAATGATGCCTTTGCCTCATGCTACAAGTACCAGGTTCATGCCCTGAGCCTTTTTCCGCTCTATTATCCCTTTCCTATTTATTACCTTTTCATTTCTACAAGCTTCTCTTCTAGTTAATATCTTGATGTCTGCTTCTTTTCAATGTAGAGGGAAGGGGTCACAGCATGAAGTCTGGCTTTTTATACTTCCACCGAGTGCCACGTTATTGTCTCTTTGAGGTCTGGTTGTATAAAGACAAATATCGAGAAATGACTGTAAGTGTCCTTTTTTTTATCAATTTACATAAAAGTTTAAAGTTTAAAGAATTAAGTTTCTAGAATTAAAGTTTAGTTCAAGTTTAATTCTAGAACGCTTTTCTCAATGGACACTGTCTCAAAGCAGCTTTACAGAATGTAAAAAGTATGGAACAAAAATAATTAAATATAAATGATGTATGTGTATTAATCCCCAATCAGCAAGACTGGGGTGACTGTGGTAAGGAAGAACTCCCTTAGATGGTAGGAGGAACCGAACCCCAAAGGAGAACCCATCCTTATTTGGGTGATATCAAGTCTGTCAGTTGATATATACATTATACTGTTTATGTAGAAGCCAAAAAGTCCAATCATCTCTTTGTATCTTGGATCTCACTTCATCCAAAGCTCTGAATGAAGTGAGATCCAAAGGTGGTACATCTCTAGATGAGTGCGGATGTTTGGTACATCTCAGGATGACAGGGATGTTTGCAGGCTGTTGTTAGTTCGGCGTCTACTCAGAATCTTCATGCGGTGGAACGCACCTGGAGCTTGCGGAACCTCGGGAAGCCACGGCATGAGTAGAGAGAAATCTGTCAGCAATCTGTCTGCGAATACTATTCATACTTCATGTAGGCACGATGCCGTTAGATTTCATGTAAGCATACATAAGGCATGCTGGAATATGTGTAGTGTTGTTTTTTTTATTATTATTTACCAAGCTACTAAGAATATGTTTTAAATAACAATATGTCTGGTAGTGTTTTATTACACTTATAACACATTCACCTGCTGTTCTTAGCATTAAAATGAATGCAGGAATATAAATTACAGCTTGCACATGAAAAATGATCCATTTATATGCTGTTTTTGTATTTACATTCCCATTACATAAACGTGATCGCTAGGTCAGTATACCATAATAATGACTTTATCCCATACAAATGCACACAGTTTTATACATGTATTTATCAACTAGGATTATGCTTTCAATCAGTCGATTGTGACTAAATGAAATCGATTAATATGGATTTTACCCTATATGTCATAAATTCATATTTAAAACTGTATTGTTTATTACCATACTTATCCAAAGCGAAAAACTTATCCATGCCTTAACTATATTTTTTTTAATCCCTCAAGTCTTTTTTTCTGGTAGCAATCCAAATTTAACTTTGCAATCATGCTTCACTGGCAATTTATACTACAGCTGTCTACAAATTGATAAGATGTGCCCATGTACATGCCCGGCTCCCTCATCCCTCTGAGGATGTGTATGGCATTGTGTATTGTCTGCTTTACTTTCAGCATCTCCTTCAAATCCAGTGAGCCTGTGTGGTGCATTCCTAACCCCCAGGCACCTAGATTCCAGAATGAAAGGACACATACATCCAATCATCAAATATATATGATGGAAGAGGGAAAGGAGATTAGCAGTAAATGATATTTTCATGGACGGCCGTAATTCAGGCTGCATTTGCCCGCATTTGAATAAACACTATAAATTCATGTGGTGGCAGTTCTTTTCTGGCAGTAATAAAAAGCGAAATGAATTGTGTGGAGGTTTTAATGCACAGCGCGTCTGATGTAGACTGATAGGCATCTGCTTGGGGCATAGGGATGATGGGGATTGGTGAGGAGGGAGGTATTTTGGAGTGCTACTCACAGATTTTGCTTCTTCCTCTCCTCCTGGCATAGGCAGACATCACAGAAGGTTGACAGGGTTGGAACAAAACATACCGGGCTCTATCGCAGAAGGTGTTGTTCTTAATCTACTGTATATCATGAGAAAAAGAATGAGAGGGAGAAAAAGGGAACAATGAACTTTTGATTACTGCTTTGAATGAGTGCTCAACTGTACTTGTGTCAATAGAGGAATTGCTTTCTTACCAATCCTTTAGCAAATCCAAGGTCTCAGCATGCACAAAAAGAAAAAGAGAGAGTGAGAAAGAAAGAGCCTTAAAGTAAGAGGATGCATGCCTGAGGGTATATTAGAGAACCAATTGGAGATGGATGTGTGATCACTCATCGTGTAAAATCTGGTGTTGACCAAAGAAGAGAAGCCTATATGCCCTTTTTCCGACTTTGGTGTCAGGGGCTCAGCATGGTTTCATTCATCTAAGGTTTTATTTTTACTGACCTGGAAATGAAAGTCCAGGTGTCACATCTGCAGGGGTGAAACAGAACAGGCTCTGCATGTGATTTACTACACACACACGCACACACACACACACACACACAACAGCTCGGCAATACGTTACAGGACCTCGGGCGAGACACACACCTCGCACATACACTTTATTTAACTACATGTGTGTTGATTAATTAATTGTTAAATTCCAATTGTTTAACAATGAGATGATATAAAGGTGTTTGATTGCAGTTTGCTTCGTCATAAATTATTCAATTGTAGCCTCATTTTGAATTATAAGCAGGCTTTCTGTCAAACTGTAATCCTATATGGTGCAATAGTTTGAGACAAATGTCAAGATACATTTTTAAAGCTTAGAAAATGTAACTAAACATTTTCTACATTAAAAAAAAACCTGCTATTGAGGCATAAACAAAACAATGCTTAGCATGTCAACAGAACACTGAGTGTCATTTTTGCTTCTGTTTCGTAGATAATCCCTGCAGTCGGCCTTCCTGATGCTTGTGTTCAGAAATTGATGTATTATATACTATGTAACAGATAAAATGCTCTTGAATGGTGCAACTGTGAAATGTTTGTCCTGGGTAAGAGGAATGTAATCCTATTTTTCCCCTATCAATCATAGTAACACTATCCAATCTATGAGCCTATGTATGCAAATAGAAAAAAAAAGTTGTTGGTTTGTGTCTAGGATGGGGGTAACCTGCATCTTGTAATTAGTCCTTCTCGTTTTTCTGCAATAGTATTTAGTTAATATCTAAACATTGATATAGAAGAAAAATACTATTTTAATCACTGATTAAGGTAAATGTCACTACGAATTGGTGGCCAAAACTGACTTTCACCACAGACTATGCACATACTGTAGAATTAAAGTACTTTAATGTCAGTAAAGGACTGTATGAGCTTTCACCTAAACTGGAACTCATTCATCATTCATTCATCTTCTACCACTTTATCCGATCTTCCGTCGGGTCACGGGGAGCCTGTGCCTATCTCAGGCTTCTATGGGCATTAAGGCAGGATACACCCTGGATGGAATGCCAACCCATTGCAGGGCACACACACGTTCACACACACACACACACACACACACACACACACACACACACACACACACACATATATATATATATATAAATATATCCTGTTTATTTGTAAGTGTGGAAATAGGTGTAGCCTTTATATACAGGTTGTCATTATAATTCTACTTTCACATTTATATGAACTCTTTATATCCATGATCTCTTTCCTGAAGTGAGGCTTGTTATGCAATTTTGAATCTTGTGTTCATCAAAGCTGTGGTTTTAAGTTTAAGTGCATAGCGGAATCCTGACAACACCAGTCTTGTCAACATTTGGATAATACTGGATGTAAGTTAGATTTCAGAGATGTGCTAGTCAGTGCATCATGCCTTCCTGTTTGACAAAAATTGAAATAACAGCTTTGTGCATTTTTTTATATTTTGCCTGAGGTCCTGACTAGAAACTTTGAAACATAATCATAAACGACAGGTGTATCCGGTGATAAGATTTCCTGTTCGTATACGAATCGCAAAAGTGTATTTGCTTCAATTCATTCCACATTTGTGTGTTTATTTTACATCCTGAATAGATATCTTTGCACACTGTTGCTGAACGTAATATTTTGTGAAGGCAATCGGTTATATCTTAAGGATATGAAGCTTTCATGCAGCTTTGCAAGGTTTGTGCGACATGCCAGATAAAAAGGTTACAAAAGGTATCACAAGCGTCCAGCATCTTTTTGATTACAGATACTCACATTTTCTTTCTTATATGTCATGAATGGTATGACATGTGTCTTATATGTCATGAATATGGCATGAATGTTGGAAAAGATGCACAATCACAAAGAAACGATAAATATTGTATTATAAGGATTAAAAAAAACAACAGAATATGTTGTGCTTGGAAAGGATTGCAGAATGGGCTGGTTGGGTTTGGCCTACTCTCTTCACCTAAGCATTGACATGTATTTCTGTTAAAATTTAAAGTAATCTACTTGCAAGTAAAAACAATAATCAAACAATAAACAATAATTAAACAATTGCAATTAGATTAACTTGTAAACTATTTAGGAGTTGTCATTAATCATGAAACATACAGCGGTGGCTGTTTTATTGTGCTAAAAAGCCTTGATAACCAGTTACCATGGCATGTGACCTCAGAGAGAGTCACTATAGAGTCTTTGCATCAGAAGACATATGGAGTGCCTTAATGCGCAGCATTTAAATATGTCATGATTGACGCATGAGCTCTATTTATGCAGGTCTACTATGGTTCATCCACTGCAGCATGTTTGAAGTACATTCTGTCCCATTCATATCTTCTTTATATCAGTAATTTTGAACAATCATTTTAATTTGTAGAATTGTTCTCATTCTGCTCCATTTTCATTTATTCAAAGAACATTCGCTTCTTTCATTCTATCTTTTTTTCTTTCTTTCTTTCCTTTAAAGACAGGACACATTGGCCATCCATGTTGCATATGTCTAAAATAACCTTCAAAAAGCTTTGACTAAAGTATGTTTAACAATGAGCATTGCTTCTCACTTAGAGAATTTGTGATAGACAATTTGTGCTAAGTCTATGTTCGTTAGCTTTCTGATGGAGAACAATGCACAATTTAGGAGGGGGTAACTCCGGGAGGGGTTAGCTCAGTGCTTTCAGGCTCTGGTTACTGATCGGAAGATCCTGGTTCGAGCTCCAGTATCGCCAAGCTGCCACCCTTGTGTCCTTGAGCAAGACCCATAACCGTCTGCGCTCCGGGGTGCCGTATCGTGGCTGACCCGGTGCCCTGACCCCAGCTTCCAACAGGGGATAAGCGAAGAAAAGAATTTCACTGTGCGGTAATGTATATGAGACAAATAAAGGCTATTCTGCAATGCAAATTGAGAGAACAGATTTGGTTGGGAAAGGTCTAGGTGCAATATACAAAGACCCCAACTCTGGTATTACAAACCTCCCAGTGTGGTGAATGGGTGATAAGGCATAATTATAAAGCCAAAGCTAGCGCCAAGGGTTACCTGCAGGACTACCACATGTCTTCACTTCACTTCAATTTTATGTACCTCCTGAGAAGCAAATTGAAAGAGTTGTGGTTAGAGAAGACCCTACTTGCATAAAGACTTGTATAAATATACTTGTGTGTGTGTGTGTGTGTGTGTGTGTGTGTGTGTGTGTGTATGATATATATATATATATATATATATATATATATATATATATATATATATATATATATATATATATATATATATATATATATATTCACATGGGATATTTATTCAGATATTTAAGTAAGTAAAATAAACCATTTAGATTAGAAGAGAACAGACACTACAATTAAAAACTAAATCAGCTGCACAGTACAGGCCAAACGACAGTCACGTCGCAGATCAGTGGTAGGAGTGGAGCTGACTGAAAAGAAAGAGAACGGCGGACGGATTAGTTTCAAAACGCAATGCAAAAATGCCTATTTGGCAGTATTTTGGATTCAAACCAATTGCAAACCTCGAACCTAAAACTGTTAACGATGCAATCTGCAAACTTTGCCTGACGAAGGTGGCAGCATCCGGAGGAAACACAAGCTGTTTTTCCTTTTTTGTTTCAACCTATATCGCATGGTGTATTTAGTCTATATATTAATAAAAGTTTATGTCGTGAGTTTGAATGTTTTCATCTGTATTGTTGTTATTGTTGTTGTTTATTCAAGCATCGATGCCAAATTGGCAATTGGCGCTAATTCCCCCATCGGTGCACTGGTATTACTGGTGCACTGGTATTACCAGTGCTGTCACATCCATAAATGAAACTTTCCTCACTGTTACAACCCTAGTGTGAATGGCCGGGGAAGGAGGAGGTGGTAGTCATTACATGGGTATTCATTCCACATTAAAGTTGCACAACGTATCCCAAGATGGGTGTCATTTAAGATTATGCCTCCGCTGAAGATTTCTTCCTCATGTAGTATCAGGGAGTTATTCATTCATTGATTCATTCATTCATCTTCCACCACTATATCCAATATTCTCTCGGGTCAAGGGGAACATGTGCCTATCTCAGGCATCTATGGGTATTAAGGCAGGATACACCCTGGATGGATAATGCCAACCCATCGCAAGACACACACACACACACACACACACACACACACATTCAGGGAGTTATTCCTTCAACTCAAATATACATTTAGAATGATTTGTAAAGTTGTTTTGTTGCAATGTCCAACGTGAATAGCACAAAATGCACAAAGCTAGAATTCTTTTGCAATGCCTTTGCCTAATAAATCCATCTAAATGTCTCCTCTCTGTAAATACCCATTAGAGCACATGGAGTAGGGCTTGCCAAACATTCTAAACGCATTTCCTCTCATGTTATATAAGGAGTCAGTAACAAACAATATATCTAATGAATATGTCAGGTAAATTTTAAGACTGAAGCTGAAAAGGTCTATGCAGTGACCTCTTTTTACTCAAGAGGGCGTTTAACAAAACAAAAAAAAAAAAAAACCAAAAAAACAACTAATTACAACAATTACTAATGGGATCCTAGCAGGACTAACACTGAAAGTGCCAAGGGATACACTCAACTGCCCTCTATGCAATTCATCTTCTTTCTTACTAACAAATCCACATTCATTAATCAGACCCATGAGAAAGTAATGAATAATAGCTGTGTAAAAAAAAACAACACCAGGACAAAAGGCTGAGAGATTAAATAGTCAGGTTTATTTATATATTTAGACAGGTTAAAATGTGCTTAAAATGAAATTGTTTTCTTAGTTATTTTCTATGTAATAACTATTTAATTCTATTTAAATATTTAATATTTAATAAAAAAGTATTTAAAGAAAAATTATAAAGTATTTACTGTACATTAATAGTATGCACGCGCACTCACAAAATGTTTATCCAGGAGTGTTATAAATGAGAATTAATTTTCACTGAAATGCTAGAGAGAAGTAGACAGGTTCCTGAAAGGTGCGACAGAAAAGCACTTGCCCTATTGTTAGAGGATCATCGGTTTGAAGGAAGGACAATTGGTTGCGCTCTTTGTCAGTCAGTGTGACACTAGTCAGTTGCGGGGGTCTGTAAGGTTGGGGTATGCAGAAGTGTGTAGAAAGGTGTCCTATACAACAAAAGCTGTCCAAACAAGATAAAGTTGGTTGGATTGACACGTCTCTCCGAGGATGCACGTGTTAGTCTTCGCCCTCACTGGTTTGATAGTGACGGCTGGCTAGAAGAGGGGTGGGGGGGCAAGAGATGAAACAGTTGAGGTGTATTTTATAAAGTATAAATGGTATACATATGTAAGCAGGAATATTGCAGGATTTTATTTAGGGTATGCATATGCATTTTACTTCAAATTGTCTGATTGCATTGTCAGCTTAGTGTCAAAAAGAGATGTTTTTCATTTATAGTTTTTAGAGAGAAGCGAGAGAGAGAGAGAGAGAGAGAGAGAGAGAGAGAGAGAGAGACGGAGAGAGAGAGAGAGAGAGAGAGAGAGAGAGAGAGAGAGAGAGAGAGAGAGAGAGAGAGAGAGAGAGATTACAGGGAGGTAGGCCATTTATGTAAACAACCTGGGATGGCCCAGATTTCATCTAACAGCTGTTTCTTTTACTGAGAAGTGATGCTTAAACAAGGACAAGGAGTGGTTAAAAGAAATTCTGCATATTTATATTGAAAAGCACTTTTGATGATTGAAAGCATTTATTGCAATGGCACCATAAGCAGCAAGTAAAATAAATAAATAAATTGCACAGATGTAGCTTGCTGTAACCACTGGGGAACAATTTGAATTGCTAAGGAAAAATGACAGTAAGGTGCCTGTTTGAAGCGGGTCATTCTTGTGTATGTCTGGACTCTGTATTCTGTATTGCCTGACTGATACTCACTAAAGATAATATACAAAGATAATAAATTAAAAGATAATGTACTAAAATACTCAGTCAAATTTGCCATAGGCCCAGAGGTGTCATTTCGAATAAGGGTTTAATTGATACTGGCAGACAAATTTATTCAAGCTAATAAGAGTGTTTTATAGTTAACTGTATAATTTATCCGAGGCTATAACAATAGTTTATGGCAATCAGGACATATTCTGGAGCTGTCTGTCTACAAAGCCATCTGCTGAAGCGACCGATTCTTGAGTCTAGGCCTGAAATAATGTGAGCATGGTTGGAGTTTATGTACTTTTACTTGGTCTGAAAGTTATTGTTTAATGGATGGGAAGATGGGCAGTACATTTACCACAGGCTATTTTGAGAGATGGACATTTTTTTACTTTGAGCCATTACTATTTTACAAAATCGTTTGAGTCATTACCATACCTCACCATTACCTTACCCAAGTCTGTGAGTTTACGTTTGCATTTCTGCTGCAATCTATCTTAGAAGACCGCTGGCTACAAAATATTTTGAAACTCATTTGAGATATCATTTCTGGCTCAGCTGTCAGCCTAGCATGCCCACCATAGGTTGAATTGAAAGCCTTCCACTAGACAGGATCTAAACCCCTTCATCAACACCTTATCACAACCATTTTCACCTGCAGTGTACTGTAAAAACAAATTTTCTCCTTTTTTTGGTATCAGCACAGGTCAGACTATGGAGAGTTCTGCAAAACCGCACACTTAATATCATCCGCATTATAGAGCATAGATTGTGATAAAAAGCAACCAAGTAAGAACTGTAGATTGTAGCCATGAAGAAAGAGTCTGTTCTATATTTATCATTATCTCTTGACATTTGTATGAATGAAGGCTTATTGAAGGAATTTTGTGTAGGCGTTGGTTTTCAGGTAAGAATACATTCTTTAAGCTTGTAAATCTCCATGGGTGTGTTGTCTCATATCAAGGCAATAAGTGGCCCCTGGTGTAAACATTGTATTATTGATGCTCGTGCCATTTAGAAAAGATTTACATGCCTCGCTAAAGTCCAATTACAGTGGCCTATAAATAAGTGGTACTCAAGCTTTGTGTAATGCACGTCAAACAAGGTCAGCTAGACCTCAATCATGCGCTTGTCATCAAATATCCCGCTTTTATGAGCTTGACAACAACCTCACTCTTTTTTTTTGCAAGAATACTTTACTCATAAAAAATTGAAGATGGAGGGAGAAATTAGAGACACTTAGAGCCAGAAAATGTATGTGTGTTGTCCAGAATGAGACAGAGGGAAGTAATAAAGTGGATGCAAGTTGTAATAAAGCATCCGACGCATAGGCCATCAATCTCCTCGAATGAGCACAACGCTCGGGAGTTTTCCCTGGCCTGCCTTTGCCTCTGGCAGCACATCACCTGTTTACTCCCAAGGACAAAGCTTGGCCAGTGAGTGACGTCGTTCCTCTGGACCCCTCTTCGTCTGTGCAGCAGGAATCTTCATCACCACCCAGTGGTTGTTGCTTGATGCTGCATCCTGAAGAATACTTTAGTAGATAAAAGCGCCTTTAGTGCATGTAAATGTGGAGTGTGTGGTAATTCACTGCACAATTCAAATAATCCCAGAAGGGTTTTACAAACAGGAATATCTTATTACTAAGCCCACTGACTATGAGGGTAAGTTCTATACAAGGATAAAGCTGTTCCTTCTTTCCTTCCTGGCTATCATTTTACCGGCTCATGTTGTTTTCAGAAATGTTATTTCATCCATTGAAATAATTGGCTGAAAATGCAGATGTTTTTTTGAGACAAAGTTCTGTTTATGGGTTTGCAATTGGTGTTTAAATGTTCTAAAATGAACAATGAGCAATATATATATATATATATATATATATATATATATATATATATATATATATATATATATATATATATATATATAATGAAAACAGATCTAACTGAGTGAGGTACTACCAAGAATTGCTAGGTAAAGGCAAGGTCATTGGTTTGCTAATGGATTTTTGGGAAGTAGTAGGTAGATGGGGAGTGCTCCAGTGAAGATGGGGTCTTTTTTGTACAAAATTCCATGATTGCAGTTTAGACAGTATACAGTCATTACCTAGAAATTGCCTTTAAAAATATGTTGTTTTTTCCTCACAGAAGAAACAAGCTACATGTTTGTAATGTTCTTCTACAAATGTCACAGTGTCCTTATTGTGTTCACTGATTTTAAACAATGAATGGGAGACAAACTTATCCGTGTAGGACATAAATACAGACATGCTGCTTTTCCATATATATATTCAGTTCAGTCCATTGTTGTTGTTGGTGGTATTGTTTGATTAAATACAGAAGATGCTGTGTGAGCTTCTCTCTCTCTCTCTCTCTCTCTCTCTCTCTCTCTCTCTCTCTCTCTTTCTGTCTCACACATACACACATATACACACTTTCCCTTGAGGTTACAATCTCTATTCCCTCATAATTTTGTGGCTATGCATAGAAGATTAAACCGGAAGCAGGAACGCTCTAATGTGCATGACTGAGCTATTTTATAAAGTCAATAGTCCATCAGTTTGCTTACACTTTGGACATCTGCCCTGTAGCTGAATATGCATTTCGTTGTCCTAATAATCAAACAAATAAAATAAAGTCTGTTTTAATTTTACTCAGTTTAATTAAGCTACCGACTTCCTCTCAAGGTAGGCAAAAACCTACTGCAGTCAGAGCAAATGGACAGCCATGTTCGATGACTGCATATACTGTAAATATGTGCAGAAAGGAAACTGTTTCGATTCAGTGACCTCTAAATAATTGATGTGGTCTATTAAAAAAAGAAAAAAGAAATGGGGATTGTACATACGCTTCTTATGCATTTTTACTTAACATAAGCATTTCCATTTGTTCCACCCTACTCCACTTGCTTGTTATAGAGACAATGAACACTAAGCTGAACCTTTTCTGAATCTCAACAAGCTACATTAAAGACAAAGAAGATGTAACACATTGCTTCTCTGCAATGATTACAAAACAACAACAACAAAAAAAAACACTCTGAAATGTTTATAGGCTGCAATTCAATTCTCTAGATCAGCGCCTTTAAACCTACATCAATTATGCAAAAATTTCCAATACAAAAGCAAGTGAGTCACAGGATTACTTTAAGTAATTATTAGCTTTACACAGTAATTTGGCTTTTAACTTTATAAATGTGCCAAGTATAAATGGAATGGAATACCTCTGTCCTTAAATAGCAGTTAATCGCAGAGGCAAATGCAAATATAATGGAAGAATTTATTTTATTATGTAAACAGATTCGCGTTTAAAATACAGATATGCAACAGCATTTACCTTCTATATTCATGTTTGAAATGTCAGAGCTCGGCTACAGTCAGAAGAAAAGCTGAAATTTCGGAAGAACAGCTTTATGGTTTCTGAGTAAAATGACATGCTGCAGGCTAGTCAGGGAAAAAAAGAGGCTAGTGGTTGAATGGCTATTTACGGTTGCTGTATAAACATAAACGATAACATGAATTAACATGCTTTTTGGAAGCTCCTCAGCATTAAATGTAACTATGAAAATGTTGCGTTCTTTACTAAATAAAAATGAGCATTGTTGTTAACATTAACTGCATGTAAAATACTATTGTGTCAGATTCCTCATTCGAAACTAATCTGTTTAAAGCAGACCAGAGCCACTTCCGGATTTAATCCAGTGATAAAAAGAAATTTAGGCGCGTTGCCTTGTGCAAACAATTCCTAAGGCAACTGCAACAAATCCGCGCTTCATTTTTCATAGGCTGAGGAAAGAGACGGAATCTGACTGCAGCTTTGAGGATGGATGATGGTGACCTGAGGGGGCCATTGTACATCATAACCTTCCCCTTTTATTTCATCTAAATGGCTGTTATGCACAAATTTGTCATCTTTATGTTGTGCTTGTGGCCTTCCACATGCAGATTCAGGGATGTGCAAGAAATATGACTAAATTGAAGCCACCCCTTCTATATCCTTTGAGCACCGGTGCATCTTTGCTTTGTGGAACGCTGTGTGAAGAAAGTGCAAAAATCATCCCTTCTATTTGGAAAGCTCCTACCAATCAATCAATCAATCAATCAATCAATTAGCTTTATGTGAGAAATCACACAGGCAGTCCATCTCGCAGGATCAGAAACAGGCCAGTGATGGACAACACACCACTGGCCTCTGAGGAAGATAAGTGCCTTTCTGATTGACATGCTGTGATCTGTTTGGTCATCCTGTGTCTTCAAATTAATTTGTTTTTGCTGTGATTTGTCCGGACACAGGCAAACAGGAGTGGCACTAATCCTTCAGCTTTTATTTGTCTGTTCAAGCCGATACCTCATTAGAAGTGACTAGGAATTTTGTTGGGACCACAGGGAGTTATTTCTCATAATTGCAATTTTCGTTATAATTTTAGCTCTGTTTCAACTTTAATTACAAAAGATAACAGTGAAAGAAGTCGTATTTGGGAATTGGGAATGCAATCTAAGTAACTTGAATAAAAGTCACAGCACATTTTAAATGCTATTAAGTCTAATCCGACATGCTTTTGTTACTAACACTATGGATAACGTTTCCTTTTATATTTAACAGCATCATGATAACTATATATTAAACAAAGAAATAAAGGCCACTGGTAACAGAGAGGGTTAGGGGGCTCACTGGTCACTGGCATTTAGCAGATGCCTTTATCCAAAGCAACGTACAAAGAAATGCCATAAGTCTCCATCTAAGAATAAATAAACAGACAACCTTTTTCTTTTTTTTGGTGGGGAAGAAGTGTTAGTTACAAGTGTTTCTGGAAGAGACAGGTCTTCAGTCGTCGCTTGAAAATAGCCAGTGACTCTGCTGTTCGGACGCCCAGGGGAAGTTCAATCCACCACCTCGGTGCCTGGACAGAGAAGAGCCTTGAACTAAACTTACCTCTTACCTTCAGAGAAGATGGATCCAGGCAAGCAGTGCTAGAAGATGTCAGACAGCGAGATGTGTTACGGGGTGATGAGGTCTCTGAGGTAAGAAGGTGCAGCTCCGTTTTTGGCTTTGTAGGCGAGCAGCTAGTGGAGCGAACACATCAGTGGAGTGGTTTGGGAGAACTTATGCAGGTTGAACACAAGTCACGCAGCTGCATTTTGGATCATTCGCAGTAGACAAATAGTGTTTTGAGGCAGACCTGCCAGCAGAGAGTTGCAGTAGTCCAGTCTCGAAATGACGAGAGACTGAACAAGCACCTGAGCAGCCTGTGTGGATAGAAGCAATCAAATCTTTCTGATGAATCTTTCTGAGCAAGGCCCTTAACCTTCAATTGCTCAGTTGTAAGTCACTCTGGATAAGGGCGTCTGAAAATGTTATAAATATTCTCTTTCCTAATGTTTTGGTTTCCATTGCCCTTTCATGATAACCACAATCCTGATTTCACATGGAGATTCTCGTGTTTTTCTTATACTCTATATATATATGTTTACTCAAGGATCTTCAGTTTACTCAGGTTCCATCCAGCTTCCGAAATAATATACCCTGGTGCTTATTGACTTCAAATTGCCTGTATATGTAAACCAGCGTGGGAATGTGTGTGGTGCAGTGTGATTGGCTAACATCCAATGAAGGATAAAGTGGTTGCCTAACATGCATGAATAAATGAAAAATTAATAAATAACTGAACAAACAAACGGCCCTGAATTAAAATCTTGATACAGAGTGTCGGATGTAAGCACAGAGATGTCAAAACGTTTAGCTTTAAGCAACAAGACACAGGAAATGTGGCAGCGGGTTATGAAAAATGTACTGTATGTATTTGAATCTGGTGACTCTGGTGCATTAGCAAGCTTATAACACTTTTCCCTCTATCTCTCGTTCTCCCTCCTTTTCTCACACTGTTTATGAGAGTACTTATTCATTTGTACATAGCCAGGAAGGACATAACATACTTTAAAGATAAGGTAAGGTGGGTTTTTTTTTGTTTTTATATTAATTGCACTGATGATTCAGGGAGGGCAAAGAGCACGTTTGACTACGCTGGCAACAAAGCTTTAGATAAATGTGGTTTTAAAACTAATTCTCCTGATAGTTGTGTCACTGTGGATTGAGTTGACTGAAGCTCCGGGGATAAAACAGAACAGCTATTAGTGAGTCATTTTATCTTTTTCGTTTGTTTCTCTTTTTCTTTACCCCTGCAGGGTTATTTAATCAAAATTCTCCCATGAACACCTCTTTTCAACATCTGAGCTGTTCATTAGTGTGAATGGTGAGACTCTCAGTTATGTGATAAATATCCACTGCATTGCTGCTCGTTGGATTCACACTCACAGCCAGGCAAATGAGGCTAAATATTACCACTGGCATGTGCTGCAGCAGACTTCCCTTTTATAATGTTCCCTTATGTTATGCCACAGGAGTTACACAGTATGGAGAGATTCAGATTTCTTGGTCATTGAAGAAAGGAAACTTTGTGGTCCTGTGGTCACCTGTGTGCTTGGTCAACCAATCGCCTTTTCTCACATTTGAGTTTATACTCTATATGACAGAATATTGTCTATCAAACAATCCCTTCTTGGATTTCTATGCCAGGCTTACCATTTCAGATTTAAGATGTTTAATGTCAATTTGCATCTAGATATGTCCATTACCATGGCTATTTATTATATGCGATACTGTTTGTCACAGTAGGCCATAAGGGCAGAATGGTTGAGCATTGTTCTTGAGTTCAAGCATATAGCAAATATCTTATTCGACTGCTTTGTAGTTCAGCGTGAGTAGAAGCTATTACTGCAAAAGCTATGTTATTAGAGGACTGCCTGTGCAGAGGGTTGTTCTGGTTATCCTGCTAATCAGACCCGGGTTCAAATTAAATGACTTCACGTACGTTGAAGGCACTTTCTGCCTTGCAGTCTTGATTTTGTCATAAATCCAAAGCACTATTAGAATTTATATTATGGCCTCAGTTGCTGGACTTTGGGGCATTACTGAAATTAGGAGCTAGCGTGTATTTCCCTGTTGCATGTAAAACTCCAAGGCAAAGGTTTCCCCCCAGCAAAAGATGTGAAGAAGAATCTGTTTAGTATCCCAGAGAACTAACCAAAGAACTGAAGACCCATTTTCTTAAAGCAGAGAAGCATGTTTACTACTCTTCATAATAAATCACAAACACAACAAGCACAATAATATTAATGCAGGAATGCATGCGGAGTATCTGCAATAGACTGCTGTTTTTACACCTAATAAACCACTTTTAAAGCACATGGAGATTTATGCAGGTTTGTTATTTATAAGAACCTGTTAACAACCGAGCTGTAAGTCTTTATAGAACAATTTCAAAAAGAGTTAGGCAGAGAAAAACAATCTCTTGTCGAAATATCATAAGTGTGGTATGGCTTTGGGAGAAAAATGGCACAGAGCTGTTTGTGAGCCATTCATGAACTGAGCCAAATGATGATTCAGAGCCGGAATGCCCGATGCAGCTAACAAGCTGTGAATTGTTCATGAGTGACTTGAGTGACTTTTCTAGTGATTAGGAATAAGCACTTGAGCCATACACAAAACAAGAGAAAAACAAGGATAGAGAGAGAGAGAGAGAGAGAGAGAGAGAGAGAGAGAGAGAGAGAGAGAGAGGAGATCGCTGGATCATTAGTACGGCCATTGTTTTGCATAAACATTGTTAGTTAAGCTATTTTCTCAAAGCAGTGGACTTTTGCATCCAGTATGAATGTGTTATATTTGTGAATGTGTATAAAATTAGGTCCTATCTGAAATCTTTATTTTGCATATAGTAGTTCAGTGGTTTTGAATATGATTCTGACTGTAGGACTTCCTCACGGCCAAATAGGAAACATATCTATAAGCCAAGGAATGAGGTGTATTCCCTGTTTATTTGGACTGAAAGCCTGTAGCCATTCCAGGACTTCACGGATAATATAATATAATATTACGGCTAATCATGAGTGAAGGTGTGGGGATCACGTGACGTTGCAGTGTTTTGTGGGAAACGTAATTCTGTGGCATAAACATGAGGTCATGATGAGGTTGAAGTCCTATATTTACAATGATATGTACTATTTTTTGTTTACTTTAGGGCACTATATTATATTTAACTTATAGATAAGTTAAGATAAGATGTAAATGTAAATGCTGTCTGTTAGACTAGTGGGCGGAGAGGCCATACAATATATTATATATTTTTTTCTTGTTTTTTCATGATCACAACTGTAATTTTCTCGTGGTCTCAATAGAACAAAGCTGTTCTCTCCTTGTAGTGATCTTCATATAACATTGTTTCCTGCTGATCAGTAAGTATTTTTTCCCATGCATTCGGCATCATAGAGGCAGCATCATAAATAATAAACATAAATAGTCATGGCAGCACCAGCACGCAACCACATATTATCCATGATGATGCATCTAGAACATTTGTTGTGATCCATTATTACTTTTCCTGCATATTTAGCATTAAAGCATGTGCTACAGGCAGCGCCATCACAGCATTATGGATAATAAACATAGCCATTTGTGGCAACGGGCGTGTCCACAATCTCAAGAAAATTCATTTGTGATCACAGGACTTTTGTTATGGTGAGACCATGTGAAAGTTGAGTCATGATCATGAGAAGCCAAGAAAGAAAGAATAGTGGAGCAGTTCATGTCATTGTCAAAAGCTTAATTATTTAATTTGGGTTTTAAATATTTAAAGAAGAAAAAGTATTTGGTGTTTTGGAAGGCACAAAGCTAAATCTCATTGGGACCTTGAACAATCTGTGATAGGTGAAAAGCTTTAATTTAACCCATAGAGTAACATTTTCGCGGTAGATAACAGTAACTCAGGTAAAATAGAATGTGCCTCAGCCTGAGCTCCAGCTCTCGGGTAACAGTCATGGCCCTCTTTGGAATATTTGTCCTGCAACATTGAATCCTACCTGTCAGATGCCAGCAAGTTTAAAGCAATAAACTTGTTAAATGTGGCTATTACAGGTGTACGGATCCTTGAATTAAGGTGGTATATCACTGACACTCAGCCTGCCATTGGGTAAGATGTGAAAAAAAAGAGAACATGTATAGTAACCACATGCAGTAGTTGCCCTAATGCAAGACCTTTCAGTAACGGTTAAACACAAGAGTTACTTGGAGGGTAAGTGGATATGGTTTTGTGCTCGTTATATCAGAATGTTTGCTGTGGCATCTTTTTAAAATAACATTTGAATTCTTGAAGGGCCATGAAGCTAGGTTGTACTGTACTGTAATGGTGGTTGAGGGATGTGCGATATCTTTAATGTACATTCGCCAGGTAGTTTGGAAGCCCACATAGCACTTGCTCATTCATTTTAGATGTTCACTGTGTAAAAGCTGAGGTACATGGGCTAGAGCAGCAGGAAACCACATCGCACTGTCAGCCAAGTGCAGGAATCTGACGATGTTAATAGCGATTATTTGCTGTTCCACTCACAAAACTGCTGCTTGCAGGATATTTTTCTCCTCTGTGTAAACTCTACAGGCTGTTGTGCATGAAAAAAAAACCCAGGAGATCAGCAGATTCCGAAACCATACCATTGCCACATTTGTTCTTTATTATAATGTTCTATGTAAATATTAAATGAAGCACTTGGTCTGTACATGCTTTTATTTATTGAGATCCTGCTACCTCGTGATTGCAACCAACTACGATCTGGTTAGTTAAACGGACTGTACATGTCATTCTCAGGACATCAGGAAAATAATATTCTTCTAGATGACTTTTAATGTTATCCTTTTGGAGCGTTTGTATAACTGTCAATAATTGTGTATTTAGATACAAAGTTACAACTGCCTGTAACTTTGTCTTTAACAAATGTTGATTAATATTAACTGCATTCCCCTTCTATTCTTTCCAAGGACTGTTTTGTGTATCATTAAAACACTGCACATTAGTGTTAAAAATGATAACCAAGGAACACTTTGCTTTTCCAAGATTATCTACTGTAGGCAGCACGGCAACTCTTTGTTTTGTGAATAGGAGTTTCTGTGGTCAGCTCTAATTGTTATGTGACAATAAAATTGTTCTTTCTGAGTTTGATGACAAATTAAAAGAAAAAAAGGTCCTTTGGACACAACGTAAACTGATTTCCATCGTGTTAATAATGAAAATCCTATTAAACAAAAAAAAATGTAAGTGTGTTAATGAATGATAATGACTACTTAAAAAGATGATGGCTGTTTTTTTACTTTTAACTTTACTGTGAAATTATGTTCAACCTAAAATGACTTCAAGGGATTCTGGTACAAAAGATCAATACAAGAATCAAAATAATTAATGCAAGACAGGTAAAGCTCCATAGGTTAAATGTCAGGAAGACAGAGAGAATGGAATTATTTAGCACTTGCATTTAATTTGCTGCTTATCCATTGTACCACAGTTTTAGGAATAAAAAAGGCAAAACAAAAAGACCTGATGGAGAAAACACACACAAAAAGACAATCTATTATACTTCCCCATATCTTGCATTTATGCACTTCTGTGTATAATCCCAATATTGTCTTCATAACCTCTTGTTGTAAATGTAATATAGAAGGCAATAAAGTCCTAAAATATTCCTCCCTTCCTCTTTTATTTTGCTGAATGAATAATATAATATTGCAATTTAGACCTGACTTCATTCTTAACATTTGCCCTGCATACAATGCCAAGCCCTCTTTTCAATAATAAAGCATAGTGAAGTGAGTATAACTTTTGCAGATAATTTTAAATCTTAAGGGCTGGAAGAACTGGCGATCAAAGACAGACAAATCTGAAGTAAATCAGGGTGTTTTTCTGCTGAATGTCATTTTAGTTTTGCCTAACATAAGAAACCTTTGTCTGGTAACATCTGTTAGATGCCTTTATATGGAGAAATGCACCAAAATATCTTTTAATCATCATCTGGTACTGGTGAGTGGATACAGCTCAGTGTTCAATAATAACAACATTAATTTAATTCAGTACGGCTATGGCTGTAATTCTCATGACCACATTTAACAAGGATAACTGTCCAAGAGTTTTAGGATAATATTGTCTATGTAGTGCTATATTAAGCTCCTCGGTTAAATAAAACCATTGTTTCATCTCTCTGTCTATAAGAGAACACCGTTGGTAAAGTAGTGCCAGGTATGCTACTGTATATACCTAAACGTTTGTAAGACAATTTGAGCAAAATGACCAAGAATACTAGCTAAAGAATTATGATGACAGTGTGTGTGTTCCAAACAAAACAACAATGCCAGACGGCTAAAATATTTATGGGTGAACAATGCGTTATTTTATGACTGAGCCACAGCCTAATTATTTAGTTATTAGAATAATTCAGTTCCGTTCAAACGTTCTTTTCCCTCTGTTTTCTTCTTCTTCTTGTATCTTTTGTTTCTGTCTTTTCTGGAAAAGTACATTTTGAAAAAGCATGTCAATTTGAAATAAACTCGCACAAGTCCAACATACTAGACAGAACGAGCACGCTTCCAAAAATAGTTTTGAGTTACTACCCTCCAGAAGTTTTAAGGGGTTTCTACAATTCACCTGTCCTAAAGCTACACCTATGCCAAAACACGGCCTAAAACAAGTGTGCAAACGTGTGTGTGTGTGTGTGTGTGAGCGTGTACCTTTGCTTGGCCATCGGCAGGCATCCTGTCAAGGATGTATTCCTGCCTCCTGCCCAGGGTTTTAATGGGATTTTCTCTGGATCCTCTTCGGCCCAGACCGGGATAAAGTGGCTGCTGTAAATCATTGAAGGAGTGTGTGAATTTATGTGCATGGCGCACTGTGACAGACTGGCATCCCTTTCACGATGTGTTTCTGGCGCATTCCGAGTATTCCCCAGAGGGATCCGCAACCAATAAATGAACAGTTAGATATGTCATCATGCCTAACATATGTATAAGGCGTGTATCTATAATATCACAATTCATCAAGGTGCCGGTGCTTATGCTCCATGTCTATCTATCTATCTATCTATCTATCTATCTATCTATCTATCTATCTATCTATCTATCTATCTATCTATGCATACACATAGATGTACATACATGTCAAGTGAATTCTTTTGCGATCGAGCTGTTTTGCATGAAAGCCCCCACGCTTAGGGTCCGCGCGTGCAGTAAGATATCCGCCCCTGTAAATCTATTGGTCACAGATCGGCCGCCTCTATCCAATGCCTCAGCGCGCGACGCTGCACTTGTAGTGTGGAAGGAAGTTGGCTCGAGGCTTCGTGGCTTCACTCTTCACAGCGCCACTTGCACTCCGGCATTATGAGCAGAGCTGGCCAGAGCTGCGCGCCTTTCTGAATTACGTGCCGAGATCAGATTAGAGATCATGGAGTTGAGAGCCCGCGTCTTCGTCGCCTTCCTCGCCTCCCAGGTAAAAAAAAAAAAGCACATTTGCTGTGCATGGAATTAATCGTCGTTGCTCCTTCTGCTGGAGCTGTCTGGACCATCCTTCATTTGCGACTCAGTTGCGTTATGGAATGATTATTATTATGATGATTATTATGATGATTATTATTATTGTTGCTTCTTTTCAGATTGCCTTATCGCATGATCACACATCTCTTTTTGGCCATGCATCTGGTTGGTTGTGTGTTTCAGGGATGTGCACTGACAGACAAGTGTATATCCACCGGATTCCTTTAGAAAACTCATTTTATTCTTTAGACGTGTTTACACGGTGAACGCGTGCGCATTTTGGTTGCTGTTTGCGGGAGACACGGGAGAGCAGAGGGCTTATTTTGAAGCGCAACTCCGATCCCATCTATATTCAGCTCAGCTCCGAAGTTCAGCGTTCCTCTGGCTCCGTTCATTAGGGGTGAACGCTGTGTGTGTGTGTGTGTGTGTGTGTGTGTGTGTGTGTGTGTGTGTGTGTGTGTGTGTGTGTGTGTGTGTGTGTGTGTGTGTGTGCGTGCGTGTATGCGAGAGAGAGAGAGTGAGAAAGAGGGTGCGTGTGTGCCGGCGCGCGCAAGCGAGAGAAAGAGAGAGGCAAAGATTCACACGGCGTTCCCTTTTACACGACTGAATTGTGACAAGCCGGCTAGATCCTGCCGCGTCTCTTCTCTTTACTTTCAGACTGATTCGATTTTTTTTACTTAAAAAAACATTTGTACATATACAGCAATGCATCTCAGAAAGAAAAACGAGGACGCCAACTCCAACTTCTCTTCAAATTATAGTTATTCGTATTATAAGATTTAAAATTAGGGATATCGGTTTGTAATGACTGGTGATGTGTGTGTGTGTGTGTGTGTGTGTGTGTGTGTGTGTGTGTGTGTTACGCATGGCTTCTCTGGAATGCATGGTGATATCCAACAGGTGCATAATAGATCATTATAGATTTTCCAATATTTAGAGAGAATTGATCTCTCGGTGTGTTACATTCGGATTTTACACTGTTATAAATGTGTCAGAAAGAAAGGAATCACCGCGCATCACGCAATGTCAGATGATGGTGTTACATTCAGGGCTGCATATTAGACTCTAAAAAGACAGTGAGCTGAATGATTGCTTGATTCCTCAAAGCACGTTGTTCCCTATAGGCTACATTAAGCATGAAATATCTGTATTACGCACAGCACCGTGCATCATAGGGATTTGGGATTTGGCTCTGTTGAAAGGTCGTGACTGGGCAAAGCCGTGCAGTTTTATCTATACATAAACTACTGAATGTGGCCGGATTGCGCATGTGTGTAATGGATGTAAAAGTTGTTTTTTTTTTCCCTGCTGCACAGATTCTTGAGTTTCTCTTCCAACTTTTTTCCCCCTCCGGGAAGTGCTATGATTTTCCTTCAGTGTGTCTCGCCATGCGCGTCTTCTGGTTTCATTTTTGTAGACCGGTAAAAGGAGAGCAGAGTTGGAATGGAACGTAACCATTATTACGTTTACGCATGAGGATGGACGGCACCGCGTTTCCCAATAAACTAACTATGTTGCGTTTCTTTCTTTATCTCTACCTTTTTTTTTACCTTCTTTTACCATACGCCGTTTTTCTTTTCCGCTCCGTGTGCGTTCGAGTGGAAGCAATCTTATTTATAGGCGCACAGGTAGGGCGCCAATTCACTCTTGCGCAGCAGCTGCTGGGATTTTTTTTCCCTCGACTATAAATCCCTGCGTTCAAAAGCAAACCAAACGTGGTGCAGCAGAGTAATCACAACCTGCTCTCTCTCTCTCTCTCTCTCTCTCCCTCTCTCTCTCTCTCTCTCTCTCTCTCTGTTTCTTTCTCATACACACATGCGCACACACAATAATAATCCATATAGCCAAATACCATGGGATGCATGCACAAGAAAAATGGGAAATAATAAGCAGTCCATGTTGATTGTGTTAATGTAACGCCGGCCACATTACATTAATGTAATATTAGTGTGGAAGCAAATGATTGTTCGTCATATAGTTGATGAGGTCAGTTGCAGATGGAAGAACCCTGTACAACCTGCACTTTATCCCTCTTATAGAGCAACAGAGTCTAATTCATAGGCATGTGAGTGTGTATGATATGGGGTGCCTCCCCATTCTTCATTTCCCCTTCCATGTGCACCAGGAGTCCTCTAGGGTATACCTAGCAACCGTGAGAAGGATAAGTGGTAAAGAAAATGGATGGATGATTATATGGATGGATATTGCTAGTATGGTCTAGTGACCTGCTAGGTTCTGGTGTCTCATCCTTGCTCTACAGTACATCCTTTCTTCCACCACGATTTGTATCTACCGGGATAACCTTATTTTTTTCCCTCATTTGAATCCGATGTACGCGGATTTGGATAAGGACCAGGCATTTTTCTAAATATGAGTGGATGGCTGAAGTATAATGGGACAGCTTCATGTACAGTAGAACATCCGACACACACTCACACAATCCCACAATGCACTGCAGTGCAATATGGTCGCAGTGATGTACCAGAGGGAACAGTGTGCATCTGTAAAAGCCTTTGAAGCTCGTAGGGAATCGGGGAGTTGCCGATTTCCGAAAATTGCTGAAACATCTGAAAAGGCGTACATCTCTGTGCTGCACATGAGTAAAAACTGAACAATATCTGACCCGCATAATGTCTTTAAGACGTCTGTAAGGCATAAGTGACTTTTTAGTCACGTGACTAAAAAAAATACGTCAAGGTTTCTGAATACCTACGTTTTCTCAGCCCCCACGACGAAAGAGCTGCGCTTATCCACTTGAGAGATTATTTTCAAAACCTCCATTTCTGCTGGAGGCTATAAGTGTGGACATAGGGCCAGAGTGTATAGAAAACTATATATTCTACCCTGGAAAAAAACTAAATATGACAAAAGGATGACAGAAACAAAGGAATGGAAACAAAAGAGAATTCCCTTCGAGTTTATTTAGTATTTATTTGTCTATTTTTGACAATGATTATAGAAGCATTGTGGACTCGAGTGCAAGTTTACAGCTTTTATGCATGGAATATGCTGCTAAGTTTCCACCATGGAAGCACATCTGTGATTCTATCATAAACAGTAACATGACTGATATGTGATATAGCACCTTCAATTTTAGTTCCACATGCAGTAATGTGTAGAACCTGTTAGTCTTAGATCGTTCAGAGTGCTATTTTGAATATGTATATATATATATATATATATATATATATATATATATATATATATATATATATATATAATCTGTGTGTAGATGTCATATATACAGATATGACATATGCGAAACCAAACCAATCATGCCAATGTGACATTCTGTCATATATACTATATCTGTATAGATTGGTTATATGATTGGTTTTGTGTTATTTATATTGCCACAGCATAAAATCAGCTGTATGTTTATGAGTCGTTTGCTTCTTTTTTTACCTCTACGTTTGGTATGTACAGAGAAAAAAATGTAAGCAGTACGGTAATGAAACATTCCTTTATAGTGTACTCATTATCTGTCTTTCACAGTTGCATGTCACCTCTGAGTGTCAACAGGGCAAAAAGTGATTTGTGTTCTCCTAGACAAGACAGTCACGATTCACTTCAGTCTAACTCCAATGTAACTTCAATATCACTATTACCCTCATGTGGTGCTATACTGTAATCAGCAATACATATCCGGGAAGGAGATTAAGTTTATTCGGTGCAATTATCATATTTTATTTTGCACCAATGCACATTGCAAAAAAAAAGCTTCACATACAACTCATTCATTTTCTAATTTAAAGCAGGCTATTTTCAGCTGTTTTCCAGAATCAAGACAATAGGTGAAAGACACCTTCTAATCAGCTTTGCATTATGCCTAATTTATGATTCATGCTACTGACAAGACCGAAAGTGAAAGCACGGCGCAGGCATCGCGCCACTTTCGCTCCGTTCTCGAGCCGAAATCCTGTGAGCATAATGAGAGTGTTCAGTCATTAGCGCTGCTGAATCTCTGAAAAGATATGTGCTTCCTTTATGCCGCCCACCCCCCCCCCTCCAGACAAGGTCACTGCCGGACCCTTTTGATCACAGTCCTAATTGGAGAACTCCTTCCTTGTTTTGGTGTGGGCGCATGTCTGTGCCCCAGGTGGATGTCTTGATTTCCGATGATCTAGATGAACTGTAGAAATAATGATCGAATATTGGGTTGTGTTTGTACTGAGCCTCACAGGTCACACTCATGACCAAACCTGCAGAAGAGCTATTTCATTAGGTCCTCTTTGATGTAGTGGGAATATCCCCCCCCTCACAAACACACACACTCACACACAGCTTGCTTGTCAGGAGTGCTGATTTGAAAAGCTCTGGTGATGAGTGGTATTGAAGTAGAGAGCCTTATTCAGCTTTTGGGATATTAAATGGAAACGTGTTGCATCATCTACGGGCCTCGCTATTTTAATCACATAATAATACTAAATAATTACAGATTCGACCTGCATAAAGGGGCTCTGACTCATCCTCTTGCCAATTTTATATACTACCTCCTTTTACCGTCATTGTCAGTAACACATTTCATTTGACAAATTTTGTGTTTCCCGGGTTTTGACCCTTCTGGTTGACCCTTGCATTCAGGCATCATTTGAGTTGTGTTGTTTCTCAAGCGAAAAATCATGTCTCTTGGTGAATCGCTTGCTTTCATTGCTCTGCAGAGAAAATGGGAGCAGGAGGAGGAAGGAGTTCTAATTTCTGCAGCTGCATCTGCTTGCATCGTCGCTGATATCAATTACCTGGAAGGTTGTTCGCTTCCAAATTTATTAAGCATAACTATCAAAATGAATGAGTGAGCGATTCTCTGAACAAACGAGTCTGAGGCTTATGAGATACTACGAAAGTGTCCTCGGCCATCTTGTCTATAGCTTGTGGGTTCTGCGCCTGAAGTTGATACCTCTTCTTGCACCGTGTAAGAAAATGAAAACGAATGGTACGGAGAGACGAAATAACGCCGCCGGTTTCTTCGTCCCCATCATGTCTTGATGTGCCGTTCCCTTTTTCTGTCACTCCATCTCTTTCTCATTCCCGTCTCTGTTTGCAGAGCTCATCCTTCCGTCAGGAGGATAATTGCCGGGAAATCTGAAAGAAACAGATTTGTCTAATCCGTCGCTCAAGCACACAGTGTTGCGCACAGCCATGCAAGGCCACAAAGATGCCTCATCTTTTGTCTCTACATCAGTCTCTATTTCCATTCATTTCATATTTTTTCATGAGTTCACTCTCACGGAGGCGCTCGCACTGTGCAAAACTACTCAATCTTTCTCATACCCTGTTGCAGGTGAGTTGGTAAATATGGATAGCTCCTGCTTTGGCACTGTGATTCTATTCACCACATCCTGATGGCTTGTGATTTAGGTTGTTCTCTCTTTCTATCTCTCTCTCTGTCAATGGGAATTTTTCACTCACTGTATCTCAGGTGTTGCTGCACATTTTGCCCTGAGAGTGGCTCTCCATCCGTTTTTCCATCGCTTTGGGTGTTTGTGTGTGCATATGTGATTTAGTAAACCTGTGGGGACCGGAGGCAGTGTTGGGATTGCTATCTGAAACGATCAGAGGACGATGCTGTCACTTTGGCTCGCTCTCCTTTGGAGACTGATTTGGCTGTGAATGGGGAGAAATGTCATGGTGTACAGGGTGCATGTTTATCTCTAGATGCTCATGCTGCACATTCCCTCAGTTGTTAAAAGCAGGGCAGAGAATACTAATGGGACGACTAATAGTGTTTGCATAGCAGGGAGAGCATCTCCATTTATATACCGCGGGTGGGTGTGCGTGCGTGCGCGTGCTTGTGACAGAGAGAACCCAGTCAAGCATCCGTCCTGAACGTTGGTCTTCCACGCGAACACATGCACACGCTCACTCTTGCGAACATAGCTTCACACTCAACAGATGACAGATTCCATCCATTTGAAATCCATCCACATAAACCAGGGCTGTCTGCGCCACAACCACCTCACTGGGGCATCGCTGTACTTACAGTCTGAAAATCAATTTACAGTCAATTCACAGGGCAGAAACTGAAGCCTCGGTGTAATCCTAGACGGCTTGCTCGCAGGACTGATGCCCGGGTTCAGTGATCAACCGTGTCTGAGTGGTGTCCTGCTTTCCCTGTCTCTCATATCAGCTAAACTGTGGCCAGAGGTCATGTTTGCTCTTACCTTTGTAACTTGATGGGAACAAGCAGTCGCGTATGTGGTCCCGATTTCACCACTTTTTGTGTGTGTGTGCGTGTGTGTGTGTGTGTGATCTCGCTCAATCTTCCTTCTGTTGTCTTTAATTCTCACTGATCCTTAGAATTTGGTCTAAGCCAAGTGTCCTAACCTGCCTGGATCAGTCAGTCACATTGTACACTCTGTCTCTGCACTATCCACTCCCACCACCTAGATGGCGACAGAGTGACGGTGATTCTTCTGGGATCAGCAGAACTGTAAGACAAGGCTGAACGACAAGTCACTATGTGTGATTGTGTTTTGTATTTGGATACGTGTTGCGGAGTAAAATAAAAAAAAAATTTGCCCTCAAAGGAATCAACACCAACCGCTTTAGATCTCTCTAAACGCCAACAGAGCTCATGATATCTTAGTTGGCCTGGAGAGAGTCTCCCACTCGACTAAGAGGAAAAGGCCTGGGGATTTATTCTGGGTGATGGGAGAGAGAGCTAAAGGAGAGCTAGGAGGGTGCCACAGCTTGGCACTTGCATTGAGCTTTAGCTGCATTCCTGTCAACACAATCCAGCACTCTGATATTTGTGCGTTTGTGTCTCGGCTTCTTCATACAGATGAATGGAGTGTGCACAAACATTCCACTGACTGGCTAAATTCAATGAATTAAGATGCTCAGCTTTTTATTTGATAAGCATCACTTACATATTTTACATCTATCTATCTATCTATCTATCTATCTATCTATCTATCTATCTATCTATCTATCTATCTATCTATCTATCTATCTATCTATCTATCTATCTATCTATCTATCTATTTATCTATCTATCTCAATGGTCAGAGCTTTGCAAATAAATAAAATGAAATATTTTGTTCAATCTTCCAACAAGAAATGTCCAACAAATGGAATATCAAATGTAAAAAAATGACAACTTTAATATATACTAGTGTTGTCAAAAATATCGATATTTCAATAAATATCGATGATGAAATATCTATATCGATATAAATATCGATATATCGATACTAACCGAGATGTCGTAGTTTATTAAAGCCGAGCTGTCTTTTAATTGATTTATTATTTTTTTTTACATTTTTATTTGTATTTTTTTTAAGCCGGGCTGTTTTTTAATTTATTTTTATTTATGTATTTGTTTTTAGCCGAGCTGTCACTTTCGCTACTCTCCAAAGTCGCGCTGATAAACACCACACGTGACCGCAGTGCCGGTCTCGTCTCATTCACTCTGGTTAAATAGCGTAAGAGAAGCGAATACAGAGAGGGTGAGAACAGCGCCCCCGCGACCGACTGTGGTTAATAAACGACACTGCAGGAGCACTGAAGGGAAATATTTAATCTGTGAAGCAATGAACATGGAAAGGTGAAGAACGTTAGAGAGATGATATGGAAGACACAGTGTAAACAAAACGCGCTAACACCACTAACTTAGCAAAGCACCTGAAACACAGACACCCGGATAAAGAATTTCGAAAGGTTGGTAAATGTGTTCATTTTACATTTACGGCATTTAGAAGACGCCCTTATCCATAGCAACACAAGGAGTGTTATGAGTCTTCATGAATAAATTAACACAGGTTTGCGAGGTTGTAACCTTAAGCTACAACCTTAAATGTTTTTATCCATAAAAAAAACTAGGCGTTTTTTTTTAACTTAATTTTTTTTTACTATTGTTGCCGATACAACTGTTGTTCTATTGTTCTATCGATATGAGTGTTTAGACTTCTTCTGTTTATCTTTATATTTTAAATATTGTGGCAGTTTTTTCTCCGTGGTATCGAAAGCGTTATCGAATATCAATATTTTCCAAGGTATCGTACCGAATTTAGAAACTTCAGTATCGTGACATCACTAGTATATACTCATTGATCAAATATCGTGACAACTATTAAATCAAATACAGTTTAATATTGAAATATATATGACATGTTTTATTTATTTATTTTGCTGTTCTTTCTAGATTCCTTTCTTACTTGCTGCCTTCCAGTGTATTAATGAGAAATAATGAATGAATAATGAATGTGGTTTTCTAGATGCCCTCTTTGCTCACTTTGATTTGATTGGACGGTTGACCTGCTTTTATATTATTTATTGTTTGTGAGAATTTTTAAGCTTAAGGGATCACTCGTAAGCGTTTTCCTCATTAACTCCACAATGTGTAGACTAAGTCCTAGCCCAGGCATTCCGCACAGCATCGTTACATAGGAGGACGGAGTTTTGCAAAGTGGAGTGTTTTGCACTTTTGAAAAGCTCCGTCTCCATGTTTTACAGAGCACTAAGCCTATCCTTGTATAAATATCCATCATGCTTTGAAGCGGCGTGTACAGAAAAGACGGCGGATCCTCAAAGCTGCAGCAACCTTTTAGCTCGACTACAAAAAAAGCCTCGGGCGCGATGCTGATGTGGCAGTGACGCTTTCTTGATTAGCGTATTAAAAATCGGCGGGTGTCTGAGTCATTAAGCAGCTTTGCCTGGATATTTTTGGGGGACGGTTTGTTGGGGGGGATTGTTGTGCGGGAGAGATGGGCTGGGAGTGACTGAGCTGTTGGAATGTATGCGTATACGGCTGGGTGTCGAGCGCCTTGGTGTTTGCTCTCGCAAGATCTGTCTCGCAGGTGGCAGTGGCCAATAAAGGCATGCAGTGTGTTACTGTAGCTCATGCTGCTCGGGGGGTTTACGAGCAGTGCTGAAGAGCCAGTGGATGACATTAGCTCTCAAAGCTGGGATGGGCTTAGATACTGATCTGAGCTTTATGGTGTGGATATTTTTAGGCAACATCAGGTCAGAGGTGAAGTGATTAGTTCTTTGCTCACTTCTTCCTTTATTTTATTTCAGTAAGGGTAGACATTCTTTAATTAAAGGTTTCTTTATTAATAGTAAGACCGTAGAAACTGCTCTGGCGAGGATATTAATAGAGTCTCCAAGGTTCAGGAATTGCTCCTGTAATAAAGTCTTACGTTGTCAGTTTTGCAGTTCGGGAGCTTATTTAAATAACCCCCTTTTTGTGAGTTTGTGGAGTTTCGCAGTTTGTCTGGGCGGATCTGTTTGTGCCCTGGACTCGGCCAAATATGCATGCGTGCCGCTGGATATGATTTTCATTTGGGTTTCATGTCTAGCCTGTCACATCCTGTGCACACGCTACACGCTTTGCTGGACACAATTTCCTGCTCCCGTAAAAAAAGCAGATTTTACCTTTATCCCTCTGCTCTGTCCATGACACATGCAGATTGGATGCACATGTACATACAGTACAAGCATTAAAAAGTGAAAAATAAACCGGAAGGATTTCTCGACCAATTATCAAAAATGGAGCTTTTTCCTTTCACCTATATTCCACGTGAGATCCAAAACACATTGGTCTTAATGCCAATAAACAGGGGTTTCTAATAGTGATATACGCATGTAAAACGTATTGTCTTTGTGATTTCGGGCAGAACGTATGTTGTAAATTACTGATATTATTCAAGTAAAGAAGATTGCTGCACAACCTCAAGGCCGTGCAATCAGTATGCTGAGCAATATTTGCTGTCTTAACCTCTAAGTGGATGAGAGCAGATTCATATTTATGCGTACTTGTATATCGGAGGATTCAATTTAAAGCTGTTATGTGATGACTCCTACACTCCTAAATACAGCTAAACATGACGAAACACCCAGTGTCAGATGTAGGAGTTCAAAATTTAAGAGGTCATAACCAATGACCTATTTAATATTTGATGTGATGTAATTTTGTTTCCAAATGGACGATACATGCAAGTGCAAAAAGGAATCACGGTAGGAAATGCAGATACAAAACACAAGAACAGTTCACCCACACTCTCTTTTTCAGCCAGACATTTCGTCAAGGCCAATCATAGTCTGTCTACATGTTATGTGAAATACAAAGAAAATACACCCACACTGCGCCAAACTGCTATTGTTCACTGTGCGGCAAAATGGATTTACAGTATGGATTGTCTAACCAAATGAAATAATGAACAAAGCCTGCTTGGTTTTTTTTCTTCTGTATTCTTTAACCTTTTTATTTTTAAGTTTTAAAATATGTCAAACATGTTTCATGATTTTTTTTTATCCGTGTGTTTGAAACTTTTTTGCAAAGCAAGTTACTTATATAGACTTTAAAACTGTAAAAACATGCTTTTATAGGCAATCAACATTAAGTAATTGAAATTAGGGTGTTTTGATATGAAGTGGAGCTACTCCAAAGCAACCACCATAATTTAAAAGATTTAGTTGTAAATGCATGCTCTGAACTTTTCCTTTTTCTAATTACCTCAGCAATGATTATATTTTACTGTGAAGGAATAACAAATGGTATTTATTATCACTATATAATTACATTTAATGTTGTGAAACAGATTGGAGACATATTGTCACATACACTAATCAGGTGTTATTACCAGTGAATGAATAAAACTGATTATCTCTTCATCCTGGCAGCAAGATATTTTAGGCAGCAAGCGAAGATTTTGTCCTCAAAGTCGATGCAGTAGAAACAGAAAAACTAAGGAAATTGAGCGAACCTAACAAGGGCTGAATTGTGATGGCTAGACAACTCGGTCAGAGCATCTCCAAAACTTTTGTTGCAGGACTGCAGTGGTCAGTATCTATAAAAATAGGTCCAAGGAAGTGGTGAATCAGCGCTGGAGTTAAGGCTCACCGTAGCTCAAATTGCTGAAAAGGTCAATGCTCGACAAGTCAGGACTGTTTTGGCACCAGAACGGCAGGTGGTCATAAGTTTATGCCTGATTGATGGCCATAAAGTTAGGCCTGGTCGGTGTATGCTATAGCAGCAATAAACAATAGATCCCCTATCCATCAGCATCTGATTTTCTATTTTATTTAGTAAAACAAACCACCCAAAAAATAAAAGTTATGTATATTAATGACAATATCTTCTGTTCCTGACATTCCCTTAGTTTCTGGTTAAAAAGCATTGACAATTGAGACGCCTTCCAGTGATAGATATTTTAATTCAGCAATGCGTATAATATAATATATTATTATATTTAATAATGCGTTACATGTATGTACCTGGGGGGCACGGTGGCTTATTGGTTAGCACGTTCGCCTCACACCACCAGGGATTCCCGTCTTGGCCATGTGTGTGTGGAGTTTGCATGTTCTCCCCGTGCCTCAGGAGGTTTTACTCCGGGTTCTCCGGTTTCCTCCCGGTCCAAAAACATGCACAGTAGGTTGATTGGCACCTTGAAAAATTGTCCCTAGTGTATGAATGTGTGTGTGAATTTGTGTGAGTGTGTGTGCCCTGCGATGGGTTGTCATTCCATCCAGGGTGTATCCTGCCTTAATGCCCATAGACGCCTGAGATAGGCACAGGCTCCCTGTGACCTGAGGGAAGATCGGATATAGCGGTAGAAGATAAATGAATGAATGATTGAATGTATGTACCTTACGCATGTAATGTATTATTAAATATAAGCGTTTACTATCCCTGTGTACCAGTATATATATTTTTATTATATATATATATATATATATATATATATATATATATATATATATATATATATATATATATATATATAAATCAAATATACACATATATGTAAACACAATAATAATAATACATATATACATATATGTAAACACAATAATATCGGAGTCGCTGTTCATCACAAGATTTCTGACACAATATCTGACGCAATCAAGCATTCGACAGCAGTGTGGTAAAGGATGGTTTAGCTAACAAGGTCATGGGGCTTCGAAAATGTTTGGCCTAGTTTACAGTGTCTGTTTTTATTCTTTATAAGTCAATTTGTATTTTCAGGGTTGTGCTAGACAAGCACCAGGAGAATCTGGCTGAGATTCAAGATGTCAAGTTTGATTCCAGCTGATAGCCACTGCAGTGAGGCACTTAACCTCGGTGTTCTCCATGGGGACTGTACCTGCAGCTGTTTTTATGTAAATGTCTTTGGCTTCAAGTATCAGAGAGAGCGAGAGAGAGAGAGAAAAAAGACAAACTAAAGTTTAATTGTGAATATTTTACAGTGTGGTGCTTCATGTGCATGAAATTGCTTGGCATAATAGGCATCGTGACAGATGAATGAGCTTTAGTGTGGCTCATCTAGTTGACCGGCCTTTCAGTGGGTCTTCCCAGATGCAATCTTAAAAAACATTTGTTAACTCTGCTGCCCAGTGACAAGCATGGACCACTCATGGCATTAAATAGACACCTGCATCAATGTTGCTAAGAGCTGGCTATCGAAAAAGCCTCAGCTGTTTTTCATCTTTTTTTATTTTATTTTTGGTAAACATGCCATCCTACAATGTTCACATGGTACACTGATTCAACAGAAGAGCCCTCTCACCCCCTACATCTTTATCTGTGTAGGCTTTTATTTCTGAAATCAATTATTCCAAGTATATTTTGTGAACGCTTCCAATTAATCATCACTACCATTTCATTTCTCATTTATTCATTTAAATTTTGATTTAGTAATACTTCACTTATAATTCCTAAGGTTAAGCATTTTACATTGATAGTTGATGAATTTCCATCATATCTGATAAATTCATTAGGCCATAAAGCATTGAAAGATCGCAAGGTTCCTTCCATAAAGTATTGATTGAGCGCAAGTCTGCCGGCATTCATTAGTCTGTTTTGCTTTCAATGTTTAAAAGAAAAAAGTCCCAGAATATATTCTGCTCCAGATCGCTTAGTGTTTCTATATGTGCTTGAGAATATCCTAATGCACTTAGTATGGTAGCTAGCTCAGCTTAAAAGCTGCAATGATTGCCCTTGACACTGTCATTTTAAGAATTTTTGAGATGTCAGCAAATGCAGTTGAAGTCGATTTTAACCCTGAAGTGTTTTTGACCAGGGACGGAAATGCCAATCGATTTCTCGGACTGAGTGAATTGTTGCTATATAGACAGTTGGAAAATATTGTTTGTTTGTCATGTAGTGAAAAAGAATTAAATACACCTTCACAGAGAAACCTTTTATCCCGATATAAAATTCAGTTCATTTAAAGCAAAATTGAGAGGCTAAACATTCCATCTAAGCCTTCGACGGAACAAAGAAATCTACTTTCCTTTTCTTTATTGCGTTTTTATCTAGCTGTGTGTATTAGAAGGTGAGGGGTTGCCTGCTGGTGTCTTCTTAGACAGAAATGTTTGATTTCTCGCCTGGTTGCGTTTCACCACTCACCCTTTACTCTCACCTCTATGAAAGTCAGACGCCCTTATGGCTGTAATCATTCTTTCCTCTTTGGCCTCTTTCTTTTCTCTCTCCATGTTTTACCCTTAAAATCCTCAAATGCCATAAAAGGCGGGAAAAAAAATCTTTGTTCTTTGTGGCGATGTAAATGTAGACATAACATGACTGGTGTCAACAGTATTCACATTCATTACTGTGTAAATGAAAGTATATATTCTAGGGTTTAAAAAGACTTCTGTAGTAGCAGAAGTATCAACTCAAGCAAAACTTTTACTCAAGCAAAAGTTAAATACTTTAAAACTACTTATTGTATAAAAAGTAGATCGAGTACAAACCAATAGGGTATCGGAATGGTATTTGTTTATATCTCATCCAACCACGTCACATTCACTCTATCCGGATGGCGCCATTTATCTGGATAGGTTTTTTTTTTGAACAATGACAAGCCGGAATGAAAACGAGCCGAATGAAGTAGGATTAATGAG
Organism: Kryptopterus vitreolus; assembly: GCA_030449085.1. Taxonomy (NCBI): domain Eukaryota; kingdom Metazoa; phylum Chordata; class Actinopteri; order Siluriformes; family Siluridae; genus Kryptopterus; species Kryptopterus vitreolus. Next base: position 14,735,021 of record JACRUU010000019.1, on the reverse strand, counting down.
GGCTATTTTTAAAATGTAAGGAGTAGAAAGTACAGATAATTGCGTGAAAATGTAAAGATTAGAAGTAAAAAGTCGGCTGCAAGATAATTACTCCAGTAAAGTATAGAAACACAAACAAAAGTAATACACTAGTTGACACCTCTGCATGTTACATATAGATACAAGAAAGACTGACAAAAGAGGAATTGGCAAAGTGAGTGAGTGAGTGAGAAAGAGAGAGAATGAGAAAGAGGAAGTGTATTTCTTTGCTCTTGCCTGGAGGTGATAGCTGGACTGGTGAACCAGAGCAGGCTTGGAGTTGTAGCGCTGGAATGGGCAATGACAGCCACATCTCTCAGCCTCAGGTTAATCCTTTATATCTCTGGTTATGTTTCTCTATTCTATAACCAATAGATGCGGGATGGAAGGATTTATTTATTTTTTTACTGTGTTTGAGAAAATGAGAGCTGGAGGGAGTGACCCCTTCTAATCACCATCGACTTCTGAGCATCATAATTAGGTCATTTATAAACCATAGCTAACGGTGAGCATATATGCATTAGCATTAAAATACATTATACATGTAGCAGATTTCAAACGGAATTCATTCTGCCAAGTTCAAACATCACTGGGATTTTCTTTCTTCTATTTAAATTGATAAATTGATAAAGCTGAGCACCTGCACAAAAGAAAAATCCCAAAGAAAAAAACTTGTACGTATTTCCAAAACCCTGCTTCAGTTTATGTCTCCATTCCAAAGGTAATTTACACTGCTACCAACTTCATCAAGCGCTGTTAGCTGGCATAGAGATTGGACCGTTTCCACTTACTACATACTGCAGCTGTAAGATCAGTATGAGCTCTTAAACAGGTGTTTCTGGGAAAGCGTCCAGCCACTAGACTAATTCAGCACTCGCACGCACTGTGTGAAATTATCGCCTGGTCATTTCATTGATTATCTGTGCTCATCTCCATACCATGAACATAAACTAAGTAAGATGATGAACAATCAACAATCAGGTAATGCAGCTTGTCATTTATCACTATGTAGGAAATTGCTTTTTTTGCCATCAAACGCTTTTGTTAAACGGCACCAGTACAATTTTATTACCGTGCGTGAAATGAAGCTTTAATTTAATTTGTAAGACAGTCATGGTGTTTGCAATCGAAGGGTCACTCATATCAAGGTTTTACTTCCCTTTGCACGAGTGAAAATGACCACTTCTGTTTGTTTTTGAGGGTCAAGAATATATTACAGTCAAGAACATGTCGAGACTGGAATTTAGTCTGGAAAAAAAGCCGTGATTTGCTATGTCTGTTGCTATTGAATGTGTCTGGCTTAATAATGCTAAGTTTTATCTTGGGGGTTTGCTTTTCATTTTTTCTCCCCCACCATTAAAAAAAAAAAAACAGAAAATGTCTCAATCTTGCACTCTGCGTTATGAGCGGTGTGAATATCTCCCAAACACAGACCACTGTTTTATATTGTACATAAGTACTTATTCATGTCTTCATGTCATGTTCTATTAAAAATGCACAATGATTTGATGAATCACTAATTGTTATTTCTTGGTCAGTCTGAATACTTGAATCTGATTGGCTAGAAGATAATTCCGGTCAGTTTAATCACTGTTCTAAATGCTTTTTAAACAATTGTAACCATTGCAGCACGTAGTAACAATTACATACACGGAGCGAGACAGCCATTGTAAATATTTCATAGTGACCTCATTCAGCTGAATGGATGAATTTTATGTCATTATCCTTAAAGAATTTATCACAATAAAGACACAGCACAGCACAGCTCTCTCTCTCTCTCTCTCTCTCTCTCTCTCTCTCTCTCTTTCTTTTTCTAATAACCATTTGTTAAAATTAATTAAAGAAAACATTGCACTCCTTTGTGTATAATTTAGAGTGGGCAGACATCTAGATATAATGATACAGCTATAAAATAATGTTTCAAACCTAGCTACCAGTTATTTTTATCCATTGGGATAATTTTAGACTGCAAACTCTATTCTACCGTTTTCCCAAAAGTTACTAAGAAGTTGGGCCAAACCTGTTCCAGCATGACACAAAGTAAGCCCAATGAAGCGAATGTTTTGGAGTGGAGAATCTTGGCCTGCTATAGAGCTTTGATCTAAACCCTATTAAATATTATGGAATGAGTTGGAACGTAGAATTTATGACTAATGACTAAATGATCACAAATTCCTCCAAACAAAATCAAGTGGAACGGCTTCCTAGAAGAGTGACGGTTTATTCTAATAGCAAATGGGGGCTGATTGTGGAATGGGATGTTACAAAGCACATAGAATCATCATACGCTTTTGGCAATATGACGTTGCAATAAGGACTTGACAATTCTTGCAAATGGAATTGTCAAGTCCCCCACGGCTAGCTGCATGTAACACTGTTTTAATGCTATTCTCCTTCTGTGCCAGACATTGAAATAGCCTGAGACCTGACCATGGATTATACCTTACATATAATTTATTTTCTTTTATAGTGTATAAATTGGCCCTTTTAAAAGTTATTCAAAAGTTTTCTTCAAAGTACACAAGATCATTGTTCACGATGGCTTATAGTTTATGAAAAAAGTAATGTGCGTGGTTGTTTGCCTTGCCAGTCGAGCGTTCTGTGAAAATGAGGAAATGTAGAAGACTTTAGAGAAGATTGCGTGTCTGGCTTTTCCAGACTTAGTATACATAAATTATAGACTATTATTTCTTTTATTAAAATGAAGTTGGTTTGACACCCATCAAGGATCGTGATGACCAAATCATGATGGCCTTCAGATATTTTACAATTGAGAGCTGAAGTTGTTATTGTCAAAGGGGCACTAAGTTCAGTGTACCATTCTGAATGATGACCAAACAGTAGGATAAGGGCGACTTTGTGCCAGGCTCTCTTTTAGTGCCTCTGGGTTGACTGTCCCTTTAGTGAACTTATAAACCTTGTCTCAGAGCACTATGGGATCTGAGAGAGGCTCTTCTCTGTGTGATCAAGAGCAAGTGCTTAGATCGAGGATAGAGACATCCTACTCAGGAGGGAAGGTATAAGAGCAGGAGTATCGCGGATATTTAAACAGAGCGCAATAGAGGACTGCCTCCTAGGAGAAGAGATGTCGTGTTTCCTGAAAACAGTGAAAATCATCATAAATACGGGGAAGGAAAATATGTTCAATTTTCAGTGTGCTGGAGTTTTTAGCTCATATGTAAAACCCAGTGTAAGATTCATGATATACCTACTAACAAACAATGGGCTTTTTATAGCCAGGGTTTGGAGACACCTGACCTTCACACCCCTATGTGCTACCTGATCATCCCATTCACTCAGGAGTGAAGGCTTTCCAGTTGCCTGGCTGTGGAGATTTGTGCATATTCAGCCAAACAATATTAGTGAGGTCAGGCACTGGTGTTAGGTGACGAGGCCCTGGGTGCAATCAATGTTTCAATTCATCCTAAAGGTTTTCAGTAGAGTTGAGGTCAAATCGTTTTGAAGAACAATCGAGTACTCCAACACTGGAAAACCATATATTCTAGAATAAAACTTTATGCACCCCCCCAATTCTACAGTATATAAAGACAACCTGTTTTAGTGGCAGTAGAAATCTGTTTTATTGAGTATACATAGACAAACGTAAAAAAACTCACTCAATAGGCTGAGTATACATGCGTTAGATATGATTAATTTGCCTATATATTTTAGTAACACACAAAAATTGAAAGGGTAATTTTGTGAAATTACAAATAAGACTTCCCTCTTAATTAACATAAACGTATTGCAACCAATGAAAAGGAGGATGCGTGAGTCAGTGTCTCTTGAGTGCTGCAATGGCTGAGCTGCTTTACTAGCACATTTAGCATACTGTGTCCATTTAATAGGCATTTCATTGTTTTCAGTTTTATGAGTGTCAGTAAATGTAAAACAGCTGTGAAGTGCTTGGTGAAAGTCGGAGGTGCTTTGCAGCGATCAAAATATGCATATGATTTTGCAGCAGTTCAGCCTTACCGACTCCCACTCTAGTTTAAAATCGGTGGCTTTGTTTGGCCGATGAAAAGCTCCAGTGCTTCAGTGCTATGCTCCAGCGTCTCCTTGGTGGAACTCATTTATTGGGTTTCATTTATTTTAGTAAATAGAAACTTTTACACAAAATGTAAACATCAGTTTACTTATTTGTGAACTGATCATTTTTTATTGCACTTGAACATTATTAGATCCTTCTGTGAGTGTTTTTTTTATTTACTTATTTTTTACAAATTTTCAGCTAAACCTGTTACCGAGTGACTCTGACAGTACAAACGCACGCACTATTAAAGCACAGATGTTTCCCTTTCAGGGTCATGTGTATCAGGCAGCAAAAACCTAGGCATGTCAGATCCGGTTAAAGACACATGCATACTTTTTTCCAATTAGTGGTTGACTGTACCGAAATAGATTATGTAAATCAATCTCAAGGGCAAGTAACCTAGGTTAAACCTAACAAATAAACCTGCTGTGCAATCTCCCTGCCCAAACGTTAGCCTTTTACAGGCTCAGTTCTTTCTTGCAAGCCCATGTCAGCCATAAGATTCTTAATCTTTCTGGATGGTCCTTCAGCATTCTCTTCAGTCCAGATGAGCCTGAGCTTAGCATGGTAATGAGGGCTTCACCCTCTGCGAATTAATGAACAGCCTCGGCCTACGACAGGATAAAAAGAATTTCAACTTCTTTCTCCCTGGCTAATTCAGAACGGCAGTCAGTAAGTCATAACTGCTCTGTGTAAATGCACCCCACTGAATGTGTACTCGATTTTGCATTCCGATTGATCATTTTAACACAAGGCAATGAATGCCAAGGTTTCGGAAAGCTAAATCTCAAAATAGACAAAGGCCATGTAAGAACGGCCCACTGACATTTAGTCGGCCAACTGAATCTGGCTCACGGACTTGGCAGTTAGTCGGTGTAGCATTGGGCATGTTAGATCCACGGTTCTGTCTAAAGCCAGATTAACAACGGATGCCTTCGTACCTCATAGTTGTTGGAGACAAAAATTGCATGTCCGAAGAAATTCTGGTCGTGAGTTGTTGACAACTTGGAACGCACGCTGTGACAATCTTGCCAGCAGCTTATTTAGTGTCGAGCACAAGCAGTATTGGACATCTTTTCATGGTTACTTTTCATAAAAGTCTCTGATATGAGAAGTGCGGAACTCATGAGACAGCTACAAATGGCAAAGCATAAACAAAACATGAGCAAAAACATATCTTTCAATTACATTTTTTTTTTTTTTTCAGCCCCGTCATGAAGGACGCCTATTTCTCTGACTATTTCTTTTTTAGAGTGTGAGGTAGAGATCAGTAGAGATCACTGTTACACCAAGCTAGTTTATGCAGCTCACATTTTTTGCTGATGTTTTAGTCACTTTCAAAAATCGCAGGCCTATTTTCATCTTGTACTCTGCGTTAGAACTATTAGTTTGAATTAATTGAACTACCAGCATATATGGATTACATGAGGTTCAGTAAGTTGAAGCAAGTAATGATTCTCAATCGCACAAAATATAACTAGTTTAATGCGAAACATGGACAGATTTCTGGCAGTCGACTACGTTTACCAAAAGCCACCGGATCATGACGCGTGACTGCTTGCATGTGTGTCACATTTCACGTTTACCTGCACCTGTATTTTTAAGTCACACCCTGCACCTTGGTCATGCTCGTCATGTTCCTGTCCAGCTAACGCTTTTTCATTTGTCTCATCATTTCATGTTTCGTTTCCGTGTCTTTTTGCACATTTGCATTCACCTTCGCCTCTGTTAAGCTCCGCAGATCCTTTTATACTTTCAGCTTCATCAGCACAACTTCTCATTTTCTATTCAAGCAACACTCACTAATTCGCTGACTGTCATGATTGAACCTCTCTGTTTTCTATAGGCCTTGTTTACAATTCGGATACAGAAGTGTGGTGTAGCTCAGCGCTGGAGATTGGGAGGTTTTCAGGCCAAATTACCGCTTATGTTATTCGTTTCCAACGAGTGTGTGATTTACATTGACAGGCGACCAAGCGAGTTTTAGCATTGGTGACATAAGTGGATCAAGGAATGCAAAAAGAAAAGGTGGAACTCAACTTGGAGCGGCAATATAACGGCCGCCATAGCATGCGTCGTTATCCCCCCCCCACCGAGAAATATTATCCATGTTTTTATCCAGAGATGCCATGCAGCTGTGGGCTCAAAGTGTTTTATGAACCCAATTACAGCAAAACTGGTATTTTTTTCTGCTGTAAATCGAATTAGTTTTTGGCTCTTTCTGACTCTAGTCGACCATTGAGTGGTACACAAATACAATTTATACACACGTTTACAGTTTCCCTGAACATTTTTTATTTGGTTTATTTGTATTTATAGGAAAACTAGTACTGTCTCTAGATATGCCTTTGAGTAAAACCATGACAAATAGCAGTAACTCCAGGAAAGAACACGTTTTTGTAATATATGATGAAACAATTACTGCTGATGGGAATGCTCGGTTTTCTCACGGGTGTTTCCTGCCTTATTTACTGGTCACGTTGTATATTGTACACCTTATTTATTTCTCTATATTATTCTATATATTTATTTCTTATATATTTCCATTTATTTAACTCTTATTTATTTCTCTTGGTAGAGACATTTGCACTGTGTTTTGCTGGGAAGATGAACCCGATTTCTCATTAGAAAGAAAATATATTATATATATATATATATATATATATATATATATATATATATATATATATATATATCTATATATATATATATATATATATATATATATATGTTATAAAAATTCTAAAACTTGTTTATTTTTTCATAATCTGCACTGCCCTCGCTAATACAGCCAGTTTTTGTTAACATTCCCCAATGATGCGGATCCATGCGGATTGTGTGTCTTTCTGGAGCTTTAGAAAGCTAGTTTTGAAACTTTGGGATTGTTCCCAGAGCAGCTCAACTGGGTCAAGATGGACTACTAGACAGGCCATATTATTACACTTCTTTTTTAAACTACGAAAACTCGGACATAACATTTTACAAAATGGCAAGCTCTAATTAAACATTTGATAGACCTAGCAAGGAAATGCTGGGCTGTTCATTTATCGCACTTATAATAGGGAATAATTAGCTACGTTTGGAAATCATAGCTATTATCAGTGTGACTCTAATAAAATACAATGAGACAACTAACGTCCTGGTTCCACAGAGTATGCAGGGGGTGGGAAGCTCATTAGTTTGCACTCAAAAACATGGCCGCAGGTCATTTGACTAATTTCAATGACTCAATGTGCATGCAAAACACCCTGTCCCATCCGTAATGTATTCTGGCCTTCCCTACTGTTCCCAGGAGATGCTGTGGAACTTCCATGACTCTAACCAGGATAAAGCACTTTCTGCAGATGAATTAGATGAATGTATTACTTTCTTAGGCACTGGCATCAAATACAAACAAACAAAAAAAAAAACTCACTTCCCTGGTTGCCTGAGGGTCAGGGGGCAAACTTTTCTTCCTTTAGGTGTTCCGCTGACATTTTCAGTGTTGGATCCTCTGACCTCAGTGACCTCATTCAGAATACTGCCCAGGCTGTGATATCCTTAGGCGGGCAACTACATGCTTATGGGCAGTGGGCAGTTGTCAGGGTTAACCAGCAGCCTTGTGTGTTGAAAGCACCTGGAGGCCTGAAGCCCGTGCTGACATTTCCTTGTGGAGCTCGTGCCAGAATGCATGTCATTGCCTTTTGATGTTTCCTCCTCGTGTTTTGTCTGGGTTGTCTGTGCAGAAGAGACAGCTTGGCCGGGGCATGGCGACAGGCTCATAAAGGAGAAGCCTTCTCTGTTGGCTCGCGCCTCTGCTGCGTGACCGTTGGGAAAGACTGACCCCTATCCCAATAGACACTGGGTCTGTTTGTGTGAGTTTATCAGTCAGGTGCAGTGAGCACAGTCTTTTCTGGATTTCCCATAGCCAGCTGTGGATTGTGTGTGTGTGTGTGTGTGTGTGTACCAGCCTCTGCTGTCTGATTAGTGTTCCCATTGGTCTGTAGAGCCCCTCACTAGTCCTTCACCTGTCTGTACTTTGTCAGAATGCTCGCTTGCTCTTCATCCATTGCACCGTATGCTAGAACAGTCTAGAACAGGGGTCACCAACGTGGTGCCCGTGGGCACCAGGTAGCCCCCAAGGAGCACATGAGTAGCTCTCAGGCTTGCTATAAAAAGTGCACAACTCATCAGTCATCAGTGAGATGCGTTATGTAATGTCTATCTAAAATGTAAAATGTAGTTAATTCGTTGTTGATAGTCACTGTCAAGTGTATTTACATAGATAAATGAGTATCATTAATAATAATAATAATAATAATAATATATAACTAAAGGTAAATTTGTTATTTCAGAGGAGTATTTCAAACTGGTAGCCCTTTATATGACTCGGTGTCCATGTAGTAGCTCTCAGTTACAAAAAGGTTGGTGATCCCTGGTCTAGAAGAACCCATTTCTCTGTCGAGCTCTCAAATCCAATCTACCATGGAAGAACAGAAACATGGAGGAGGGAATCGAATGACAGATAGGTAAACCTCAGGAATATTCTCCTACTACAACTTATAACTTGAGCGTCATGTTACAGTGTGGACACATGCTAAGGCCAAAGAACGATCACACAGCCAGCAATGTAACATAAGACAAATCTAACACTATGAGACTGCATGATAAACAGGAATTGACCCATGATAACTCCCTTGCAGTTTCCCATATGGGCAAACTGGCTGCTACTGACATTTTTTTTGTTTGTTTCAAGTTGTAGAGCTACACAGCTCATTTGCAGCTACATAGTGGTATAGATTTAACTGAGTCGCATTTCCAATCTAACCTCTGCTCTCCAACTGATGAGGCAACATAAATGCCTGTGGGGAGGCTTGCTGCCCGACTCCATGAATATTAGAGTGCTCCAGGAAGCAGGATGTTAGGAGAAGCAGGGCTCATTATTACATCAAGGTTAGAAAATTCACATAGGGGGTCCCTGGGTTCTATTCCTCTTGTAATTCTTTGGCTTGAGTTCAATTACCCACCCAAATTTATTTTTATTATTATTTTGTATGGATTAGCTTTCTATAGCAGGGCAGTGGTTCATCATAGGTCACTTATTATATGCTTTGGAAATGTGAGATATGGGCGTTGCTGGGGTGATAGCTATCCAGGGTGTGTGTGTGTGTGTGTGTGTGTTTGTGCGAGAATGAGATGATGGATTTTTCCACTTTCATTTCCTTATGCTCATGGCCATTACATTTTGGGATGGGGAGTTATGAGGTTCAGGATTAACCACTGGTTTAAATGAAGGTCAACCCGGAGACCAGCTCCACATTTAAATGCATGAAAGAGCAGAATAGATTCACAGATTAAACTTTGACTTTAGAAGCCATGGCATTTGCCCCTGTAAAAAAAATTCACATTTTAATTTCATTATATTTCATTTCATTTTATTTCCATTGCCACCAGGTTTATACAGGTTTGATTCACTACCTGAAAACAAGACACCCAATTCAGAATGCAGAACACATCGCTCAAAAGTACCTCCACTAGCTCACCCATACCATCGGGTGTTGAAGTCCTTGAAAACTTTTGAAAAACAAATGAATTTTCAAATGATCATTTAAAAGTGTGTGGAATTATATAACTTGTTTACTTTAGTTTTATTCGAATATATTGTGACTTTGGGAAAAAAACATTCAATGTGTTATTATTTGATTGGTTTGTGGTTCTTCAGTTCAGATAATAAAAAAAAAATGAAAAAGTCTAATATTAATGCAATTAATTATACAAAATAATTTTTCAATAATTTTAAATGAGCGAGTTTTGGTTTTCAACCGATTTCATTATGAATTTTCGGTTTCCGCGTCGGCCAACAATTTTGATTTTGGTTAATCAATGTTTTTTAATGGTTTTTCTAAATGAAAGCAAATATAGAAGACGAGTCATCAAAATATACCTCTCTATGCTTTTTTGAATGCTTTTTATATTAAACATTGTTAGTGAGGTAGATCCAGAGGCACTCCTACTCAATCTCAGTACTGCAGTCACATAGGAATATCTATACAGTAGCTCCTAGTCACATACATTGCATAGTATGATAAAGATATAGCAGATGTATTCATTTGTTACAATGTCAGTGACCATGTGTACTTGATGTATTCATGTGCATGGTTTAGGTCTATCTTGCCTTTTTAAGTTTGTTACAGTATATTGCATTATTCAGTGTTATTTTATGTACCAAATTAGTTTCATTATCATTTTCATTTACTGTACTAGCTGTATATCAGCAGAATTGTAATAAAAAACATTTTTATGAACATTTCTTCATCATTATATTCATGCACATTAATAAACTTCATTAAATGTTTTAAACTGAACCGTGAATGAAATGCACAAGAGGCCATTTAATTGATGTATAGCAATTTGTCAAAGGCATGAAGAAGTAACCTTGGAAAATTGTAAAGCGTACTTTGAAGTTCTCGATGAAAATACAAGGAGTGAAAAGCAAAGAGTTATGTATAAGTCCTTAAAAACACTTACTGTACGTATCAATATCTCCTAATTGTACTTAGCTATAATAAAGTGCATTGATTTAAGTGCTTGCCACCTTTCAAGATAAATGACCACGTGCAATCATCGTCATATATTCAGAAGAACTGTGAGTAAGAGCTACACTGTATGTTTTCCATCCAGCTAACAAATCATGCGTCCTGTTTATCCTTAGCATGAATATGAAATGTTGGTTTGTGTACTTTGCCTCTGATGTCTGATGAGGCATCATTGGGCCGCAGTAGGCTGTGAAATTGAGTTAGGGGTGGGTTGGTTACAGGGGGGTGGCATTGAGAACTTGACGTTTTTTGGAAGCTGTGGGTTGAAGGAATAGGGCCTGTAGAAAATACCATTATATCCGTCTGCCTTTCACCTGCAGTCTTCATCCGGTCGCCCCTGCCCCTGGGCTCAGCAGCTGCCTTCTGAGTGACACATTGATTATTCCTGTTAAATCAGCTTTTATAGCTGCTTGTAAAGCTGGGGATATGGGTTTGGGTTAGTCCATCAGGAGGAGCCTTTAGAGCTTTGCAAACTACGAAAAAATGGCAAGGCAGTATAAGCTCTACGATGGGATGAATTAGACGAAGAATACGATCCCAAACCAGGCTGTCAAGGATTAAAATGGACTTCTTGTTCTTTATCCTTTCTGCCGCTCCTGTACAAAACAAGACGACGCGTGTTAGAGGTCGGCTTTAGCCCCGAGACATCGGTGGCATGTATGAGCTTTTTGTGCTTGTATTCTCGTACATGGCGATCACAGAAATCATGTATGTTATGTGCTCTTTGAATCAACAATGGCGAGCCTTGTTTTTTTTTCCTGTGTCAGGACATGTTCAACTGAGTCATTTCAGTGATGCAGATGTTTATAGCATCCTGTTGTTTTTCATGGAAAAGAAAAGTAGAAAACTTTCTACAGTCTCTGGGCAAATAATGGCATACAAGTATAGACACTATATAAACGTAATCCTTTCCTCGAGTCATGTTGCTTGTTTTTATCATAGTGCTGCTCTATTCAAAAAGTACAATAGTATCACTATTTCTCCTGCCTGTGGGGAAATATCTGATAATAGACCTATATGGATAGGATTAAATATACCTGGGGCCTTAGGAGGTAATTCCGTCATTTACAGGTACTTCTCTGTGATTTTTGCTTCTGTCTAGTATCTTATAAGAAAATTACACACCAAATTGTCGGCTGCGTTTTTTTTTCTTTCGTTTTTTTGAGTAACACTGCCATGTTTTGATCATTTTAGACTGGAGAGAAACCTGGGTTATTTTGCAGCCTGCGCCCTTTTCTGTTGTGAAAACATTTTTAACTGCTGCCGTGCTTCATATTTAGTCATCTAGCACAGTGTGGATGGAAAAATAGGATGCTGTAGGCTGATAAAAGCCTCTATTATAATGACAGTCACAGGTTTTACTTTGCGCTATAGATTCAGCCTTACTTTGTATTCATAAATGTATATATGCCACAATCCGATGCGATATTTATAGAAGGATTTGACTGAGCCTTGTACGATTCTAGCATTCTTAAACATGATATATATATATATATATATATATATATATATATATAGAAATATATATTATATATATATATATATATATAGAAAATATATATATATATTCATCTTGTGGAGTCACGGGGAGTCTGTGCCTATCTCAGGCATCTATGAGAATTAAAGGCAGGGTACACCCTGGATGGAATGCCAACCCATCGCAGTGCACACACACACACACACACATTCATTCACACACACATTCACACACTAGGGACAATTTTCCAAGGTGCCAATCAACCTACCGTGCATGTTTTTGGACCGGGGGAGGAAACCAGAGAGAACCCGGAGAAAAACCCCCTGAGACACGGGGGGAGAACATGCAAACTCCACATACACATGGCGGAGACGGGAATCAAACCCTGGACCCTGGAGGTGTGAGGCGAACGTGCTAATATATATATATATATATATATATATATATATATATATATATATATATATATATATATATATATATATATATATGTACACTTAATATATACACTTAATATATACACTTAAACATTTAGAATAGACTTTATTTGTCACATACACATTACAGCACAGTGAAATTCTTCTTTCGAATATCCCAGCTTGTTTGGAAGCTGGGGTCAGAGAGCAGGGTCATCCATGATATGCCCCCCGGTGCACAGAGGGTTAAGGGTCTCGCTTAAGGGTGGCAGCTTGGCGATACCCGGGCTCGAACATTCAACCTTCATTCAGCACCTTAAACCACTTAAGCTACCCCGCTCCCCTACTGAGCTACCCCACTCATTTCTTTCCGTCTAGTGCATCTAGATTATGCAAAACTGAGCCAGGGATATAGAAATAGTAGTTATACTATCCTCTTCGCTACAATTCTACCACCCAGCAATGTTCTCTATATACAACCTGTTAATGCACCTAAAACAAAACAACAACAAAAAAGTGTGATAAGAAAAAAAAAACGCAATCATAATTTATTCGAAATTCTGACGTGAGAACGTTATCACAGAGGAAACGATTAAAAATGTTATTACAGTCATCACCCAGTGACACTAATACCTGCACACCTGGCATTATCACAGCTATTTCAGTACGCCACATTTAATAATAGCACATATATATATAGCAGCACGGAACCGTTCTCAAATCAGTTTATGACTCGTGAACATCTTGAACAAGCAAACCTTTCCATATCACAGAAAACATATTTGATTTCTTTGAAACATACTGCTGACACATCTGCTGTGCATCTGCTTTGAATACATGAATGCATCACAGTCCTAAAGGGTTTTTGCGACTGATGAGCATCCCGACATCCTGCTATGTACAGCTAATTTTAAAAACTAATCAAAACATTCTATCAGTTTATTCCATTCTTTGAAATTGGTTGGGGTAGGGCGCCTTGTGTAGGGGCTCGTAGTGCTTTGATGTGAGAAAAAGAATGGGAATAACAGATAAAGGTAGTGAGAAGAAGTAAGACACAGTCTGCAGAAAAGGACATCACTACACGAGAGAAAATAGACGCATATTTTCATCACCCGCTTTATTCCAGGTCTTCTTTCAATTTTCGGTCAATACTTCCACACTTCCATATGATACATAAAAAAGGTTTTATATATATATATATATATATATATATATATATATATATATATATATATATATATATATATATATATATATATAAGCTGTAGACGTTTCTTTTTGTTAAAAGCTTCTACTCTTATGTACAACCACTTTACTTTTTTTTCGAGCAGCTCTCTGGTGGGGTTTGGATTAATTAGCAGCACACTATGTGCCTAATCTGCATGAATTATTTTTCTGAAGATGTTACATTCCCTCATTTCATGCGTATGTGGGTGTCAGATTTTCAGACTTTTTTTCCTCTGAAAGCAGTAATCACATCCTCACATTCAATGAAATTATCTGCTCACTTTTTTTTTTTTAAGTCCTTCTTTGTGAAACTGTCAGGCATTTAACCCTGAAACACTCTACTACCTAACATTTCTGCTGTAATTTAACAACTGCATTAACAAGCTTGTGATTAATCGGTTGCGTGTTTAATTACCTTTGAGCTCATTTTTTTTTTTTTCATATCACACAAAGGAAAAGCTCCTGAGATTTCTGCGATAAGGCCGGAGCACAGAGGACGTCTAGGACTCGATGACTTTGTCGGTGCATACCACCGAGCTCCGCCCCTTCTCCATCTAGTTACTGCACATTATGAATAGCAGGGCATTAATAATATTCATAAGAATACTGACAAGGCCAGCGCTTTGCTGATGCTGCTTCATTTGTTATGTTTATAGCTCAATGCCTTTGTATTTAAGAAAAGCAAGACAAGGTTAACGGATCATTTTTGTTGTCATTTATGAATCATGCCTTTTTTGTTTTTTTTTACACATTCAAAATGCTAAATAAAAGCAGAGAAGAATACACCTGGGATCGGATCTGTATTGTGTACTGCAGAGTTAGCTTTTCTGGCAGTTTTTTTTACCTGCTTTCTGAATGAGAGACTGGCACACCCTGGTACAGCTGGGATTTTAACATGAGTACGAAGGGCATGCATGGGGAACATGTCCATCAATCACATGTCAGTATACACAACCAGTGTGAAGGTTTTATAGAGGGAGAGAGAGAGCAGTGTTTGAGCTGAACGCCTGTCAAGATCTTATTAGAGCAAGGCTTTACCACAATTACGGGCTGGTCCAACAGTGCCAAACTGTGCCAAACAATTCCGAACGAGTATCTCCTGCAGGACAGGGTTGGTGTAAAAGAGCATGCTTTATTTGCAGCCAAATATGTTTCCCTAAAAAGCAGGTTTTTTTTTTTTTTTTTACAAAAACACATCTTTAATGATGGTTTAATGATTCTTAGCTTTCCAAAAAGAGATCTACTTGGAACTTCATGCCAATTACCGCGCTTGCCTGATGCATATTTTTAAGCATCAGCACTTTGAAATTGCTTCCAAATCTGATTGTGTCTTTTTTTAACACTATAAGATCTCGAGAACGTCTAGTAAAGAACATGTAAAGATTTTCTTTAGCTTAAATATATAAGAAATTCTTTTTAACATGTACCATGTACCATGGTATAATTATGTGTGTGCAATTTTAGGGATGGAGATTATTTAGAATCCATAAAGAATTTTCTTGTCATGTCCTGATCTGTGTGATTGCCCTTAAGCCTTTGCTTTTTGATAGATTGCAGACAATAGATACAATAGGAAGGCCATGTTGCAGCCTGGTTGAAAGAAGAGGACACATCTCATTTCTCACTCTGACCATACTGCATTTTGGAATGTTGTTCCATCAGCCTCTTATGTAAATAAATGGCATTGGACCTCCCTTATCAAAAGAGCACAGCTAGCTCTGCTTTTATGTGCTACATAGCCCATAAATCATTGTAAATAAAATTGCATTTTTATATAACGAGAGAGTTTTATGTACTGTATACATAAAAAAAATCACGTTTTTATCTTGATGTGTGTAATAAATAGAGAAATAAAGGAGGAAATGTTCTGAAAGGATAGTTTCCTCCTATTTTCCTGCGGTACGCGAAAGGACGCCGGACGACTTTCACTCATGTTTCCGTTCTAAGTTTGGGTCTTGTACTGTAGCTGAGCAGGTTGGTGGTTACAGATGGCTCAGGTGACAGGATCTTCGCCAGATCCCCATCTGCAGTCTCAGCACTCCGGACATTGATCAGTTCCCACAGAACACCGCTGTCTTGCTCTGCTGCGTACATTTTCAGACACACGAGCAAGTTGGAAAGCCTAATGAGATTCTGGAACCAATTGTGATGAACTCGCAGCTATAGTATTGTACCACATCTAGTTTGACAACTATGTAGACTTTTTGGCAAATAGTAACATATAAAGCTTGAAGCTTGAATAGTAATAATACTTTTTTATACATAAAAAGCACTTTGCAGAAATTACAGGGGAAAAGACAAAGTGTAAATAAAAGTAAAAAAATATATTGAGGTGATTTTAATGCTGAATATTGATCTAATCATGTCATATTTTCCTAAAGGAGGACTAGCTTGAGAGATATTAGTTGTATGATTTGCTGTAATTAATTTATTACATTTACTACTAATCTATACTATAATTTATTTTGAACATCTGAAATTTGACACACTCGGATCTCCGATATTTCTAAAAGTTTGTGAACATTTCTTCAAAAACAGCCGGCTATTTTATTTCTTTACTTATTAATGAATCATCCTATTGGCTTATGTTTCATATGAAAGCAATAACGCAGAACATTGTTTTGTGAATTGGACGTGCTTTCAAAAATGAATTGCTTTAGCTGAGGGTAAGATCCATAAAAAAAAAAAAAAAAAAAAAAAAAAAGTTGGACAATATAGCAGGATTCTGACACGGTCCAGTAGGATTCATGTTTCTGGTTTATTTTATGTTTTTTTTTCCCTGCCAGACTCTAAGATTAGCTAGGTGTTCAGATTTAAGGAGCTAAATCAGGCAAATCCACAGTCCTGGGATCTCATGCACTTGGCTTTGGTTTATTTCTGGATATATTGAGGTTTACTGAGCATGGTGTTTCTCCAAAGAGAACCCTCTGAGACTGTAGACGGGTTTAATAAGTACCCAAGACCATATCGAGCCACTCTGTCTATCTTCTGAATAAACACTGGCATGCTTCAGTGCATTTTTCACCACACATTGGCAGGGGAAAAGCATCAAATATTCTTCATTAGATTATTAAAAGTGAATTATTCCTTTGTTAGAATTTGGAGTTAATTCATAAAACACATCGAACAGAACGGACAAATCAATAGCGCCGTTTGCCTGGAATAAACAGACTACATGTACACTACATGCTCTTTTCCAGGGTACATTAGGTACATTACATTATTACGTTACAATGAAGTAGGTCTTGCTACTTTAAGCACATTATGTATGTAATCTTATAAAAGCAACATACATGCTCCAGCATTCAAGGCCTAGCCTTACAGAACAAGATAAATGACATGAAGACTGTAAATGCTAAGAGGCTGTGTTAATTAATACGTTCGTATAGGAACTTTTGTTACTTCACGCGTAGAGAGAAACATACTAGCGGTATAACCTGGATTTTTATTTTTAGTGTACTGTAGGAAATAAAGAATTATTAGGTAGATACCAGCAAACAAAACAAAGTGTGTGACATCTGACCAATCTCCTCAGGTAGTGTAGCATCAAAGCTAAGGATGGAGAGGAAGCATAACACATGGGAGAACTGCTGGAATAAAGCCCTGCAAATAAAACACTAAGTGAGGTCCATGAAGATATTGTTTGAATGGAATGCGCTAGGGCTCCGACTTCAACTCTGTCGAATTCCACTAGGATGTATTGGAACACGGACGGCTTACTGACTTTTGTGTGAAAGCACACTCTAGTGAAACATCTTCCCAGAACAGTGGAGATTATTATAACAGTAAATGGGGATAAGATTTGGAAAAAGCACATAATGGATCTTATGTTCAGGTGTTTACAAAATATTATTTATAGATAAAGTCAAAGCCAGGTAAAAATCTAAAAACTTTTCCTGCCTGGATGCTTAGCTATGGAAATCATTTGCCAAAAATATAGTAATTACCTCCAGAATGTGCATTTAGCTGCATAGCATACAAACGTAAACATTTTTCGCAATAAAATTGTATCTCTACTATTAGACTAGCTTTATGGATTTACTTTCACCTCCGGTCCTTTTAATCCTCATTATGTTTGAATGTATTAAAAAGGCTCCTTATGAATAATTCAGTCAGCTGATTGTGTTGCCTTTTAGACACTGTTTGGTTAATCACTGTGTTATTTGCTTGATTACCATGCACAATTTGCCATGGGCAGTTCATTGTCACCTACAAGACAACAGAAAGCTAAACTAGAAAACAAGAGAATAAACAATGCTGCGAGAGTAGGAGGAAACAGCAGGGCAATCCTGCGTTAAACCCCAATGGTGGAGGGTGCCCATACACACACAAACACACACACACACACACACAAACAAAAGCTATAGATTTCATCTACCTGTATGCAGCATGGCTGTCACCCTGCTTGTCTGATGGATGGTGGGGAAAGAAACGCCGTTTAAGCCAGACGGAGACCGGTTCGATATATAAAAAGGGATCGAGTGCAATCGGCTTTCTCCTAACGGACAGGAATACAAAGTATAAGGAGGAAAAAAGTCTGGAAAGTCACAAGAGGCACCCTGTGTATATTTATTTATTGCTTACTATCACAGCTGTAATGGATTACATACTCAATCTTCATTTCATTTCAGCCTGTCTGAGTTTGCCGAACGAGTTAGCAGCTGGTCAGCCAAAGACTATGGCGGAACGTAATTCCCCTTTCTCCGACTTTCGGGAATTCATTATTTTTGCACTCATTTCTCTCAGCAAAGAATCCCTATAAAGTATCTTTTGCAATTTAGAATTCGGCCACGTCTCCTGCACAAAACGAGTGTGTAATTGATATATTTTAATTCGGAGAGGATTTGCGGATAAATCGCTTGTACAAGAATATTGCACTGGGTGAGTAGTTTAATATTTCCAGCAGCAGGCTATAGTTAATCTATTTGAGCTTGCTCTAGAACATCGGGCAGTGTTGCGTTTAGTTCACATAGCCGCTTTTCCCAAGCAGCCGAACAAATTAATTCGGCGTTGAGAATGTCACACTGCATATGAAGAAAATCTCGACATGTATGGTCAGCACCCGCTTACTTTTTCGCAATTGGATATAAGATATGGCAATGACATTCGGATGCTCAGTTGAATTATGTTTGTTGAAGCATCAAAAATCCACTCTGGATACAATATATGTTTTCTGAATTTAAAAAAATGAATGTTTTTTTGAGATAAGAGAAATATTCCGTGTCGGATTGTGACCGTAGTTTTTTGCCGGGAGAAGCGAATGCTGGTCCTGTTAATAAGTACTTGGTGTTCATTCTTAACTACGCAGCAGAGTGGTAAGGACGGATCTATATGCTGGAGGTTTATTTTACAAACATTAAAAAGGTCACGGGAGATCTGGATCGATGCTGATAATACACAGAATTCAGAAATCCAAAGACAGTAGCAAAAGGCAAGTTCTTTGGGGCCGAGCAGGGTCAGAAATACCAATAATCAAAACAAACGAAGATTAAACCGCTAGGCAAGGAGCAAATTCAAGAAGAGTCAAACAAGGTCATGCGCAAGAACCCCGTTCGAAAAACATGGCTCAGACATTAAAGCTTCACACTGAAATCCATGCGTTTCATTTTTGATACAAAAGACTTTCAATATTCACATTAAGGCTCGACTGATCGATGAAGCAACCTGTCTGAACAGAAGTCAGAGACAGCGCTTTTTGTTGCAATGTTTTTGTTTCAAGTTAATGGGTCATATTTATATCGCTGACTTGAGCTAGAATTTCTCCTACACCTTGCATATTTCATTCACGTTTCAAAAGCAGACTCTCATCACGCGGAGCTTTTCACCGAGGTGTTTTTGGATACACGGTGTCACGCCTTTCATTTCACTACTCTATTGATGGACTCGCCGTCTGTCGTCGGTACACGTT
This sequence comes from Kryptopterus vitreolus, assembly GCA_030449085.1. NCBI lineage: Eukaryota > Metazoa > Chordata > Actinopteri > Siluriformes > Siluridae > Kryptopterus > Kryptopterus vitreolus. The sequence goes on along the minus strand of JACRUU010000019.1, from coordinate 14,715,367 downwards.
ATTAATGTGAAGTTTGTTCATCTGTAGAAACCTATTAAATTCCTCTATTTTTTTTTTGTGGGACCATATTAAACCTCCTAATGGTCGCACATAAATTACCTGACAAACAGTGTGACACTGCCATCTCTTCAAAATGAGCATTTTCTCGTTGAGACAGACCGACCGGCTTTTAATGGGGGAGATCTAATTAACGTAGAATTAATTTCCTTACGTGGGATAGTAGAAACAAATATCAATCTTCTTTGTTTTTGATTCGGCGCCAAGCTGCCATTAATGAGAGCGCCGTCACCGTATTGCTGGCGTAAACTGTGGAACGGCGTTGTGATGAATGTGACACGTATCTCCATCTGTCTGTCTTTCTGTGTGGCTGTCTGTGTGCCGAGCGACCTTATGCTTTAGCACTTTAAGAAACCGAGTCCTTCCATCTGTGTTGTGACTGCACCAGGTTTTGCTTCACTTTAATTAGTGAAAGAAATGAAGGATAGGTTAATGGGTTCATGAAGCTGGGTGGAGTAAGCCTGTCATACCTATGATTGTGTTTGACAGTTGCCAGGTGTGTGTCTGTGTGTATGCATGCATGTATGCGTGTGTATGTGTGTGTGTGTTTGTGTGTGTGTTGGGCTACATTCATATTCCTTATTCCTTACCGGTCAGTCTCAGCAGCCCACATTTTGGAATATGTTGCTATCAGAATGCTTATTGTGGCTACTGCAGACAGATTGGAGCACATTCATAATTCACCATTCATTTTGCTCTCTCGATTTCCTGAATGGCCTTTCCACTTACACTGCTAGCTGTTTGCCCAGAGCAGGCCAGGTGTGTGACCTTGAGTATACTATAGAGAGTTTCGAGACTGACTAGTGCAGAATTTCTCCAGCAGCAGTGTTTCAGGGACCACGCTTGGTAGAGAAATACGCCACACAAAATGAAATGAATATTTATTTTTCCGTTATTTATAAAGGAAGGGATTAGGGCCTGGCATTGCCGCTTCACATGTCTATTGTCCTGTGTTTGTGTGTGTGTGTGTGTGTTAGTATTTACAAGTGGCAGTGTGTAGAGCTTGGGTTGCAGATTGTTCTCCGTCACACTTTTGTTGCCCTCGTTCCAGCCTGTTGCCCTCAGTGCTTGGCCTGGAACAGCGGTTGCTGTGCCATGCTGGGACAATAGTTCGACACTCTGCACGGCAGATGATGGTCTGAATCCTCCCGCAATGATGCGCGTTCAGCTGCAAGGAAGTTACCCACACCATCTGTCTGAAGGCTCATCAACCTCCAGCTGCATATCTTTTGCACATTTGTCTGGCCAGAATCTGTGCAAGATTGTGATTTGATTTCAGGCCCTCCCCACTCCTCTGCATATGCTTTTCGATGCTTCGGGAAGGTAAACTATTTTCTGTTAATTTCTTGTTGTTTTTTTATTTTCTTCGGGGCTACTCGGTGCCTAGGTTTAAGGGTAAGCATAACATTACTCATAATTATGTCAGTGGAAGGTCCTCACAAGGGTAATGAGACAAACGTGTGTGAGTTGAAGTAGACATCTCCAACCATTAGATTTAATGCATAGTTAATACCAGTGCATTAGTTGCAATCGATAAAGCTTTATTCTGGTCATTAGAGAATTCCTTTTACTCAGTCTGTACATATATATATATATATATATATATATATATATATATATATATATATATATATATATATATATATATATATATATATATATATTTTTTTTTTTTTTTTTTTTTTTTTTTTTTATAATACAACCAATAGTCCTAGATGGATTTACAGATCAAATTCAATCAAATCAATCATAGTCAGTATAAAGTCAGCAAGAGAAACAGTATAAACATATATTCTATGCATTAACATTAAGTAGCACAATTAGGGCTTGATAAATCCTTCATATATTTTTTAGTTCAGTTGCATTTCCTAAAGCTCTAGCGTACAAATAAATAGGTAGCTTATTGTTTTAGACACTGGACTTATGACTCATCTTGGAATTGCGCTTTAAATCCAATCATTTCCAAGCTGCTTCTTATGGGGCCAAGAGCAAAGCCCTTAACCCTCATTGCACAGTTGTCTGAATGAAATAAGTGCAAGACTCTTGCACTGGATAAGTCCAAAGATGTTAATTAACAGAATTTAACCAAACATTGTGACAAGCTAGTTAACTTATTTAATGCATTTACACAATGTAACGAGGTAATTCTAGATATTTTAAACTAACTATGTTTCTATGTGCAAAGTTTCAATCAGTTGACCGTTTCCTAATTTGGATATTTCTATACATACCAGGAAAACTCACTAACAGTGCTTTTCAGCTTCTGAAGCGCCTTGTCTGTGCTTTGTTCATGGAAGCCGGTGACTACTGACCTTCATTCTTACTGTACTTCCAGGAGCCCCATCTGTCTCTACCTGCACTACCATGTTCTTGCTGTCTGAACCAGGCTCTCTGACATCTTTCTTCCTGTTGGGCATGCTAATTCTGTCCAGTCTTCTTGTTTCTCTGTTTATGTGATCTAGTCCTATCTCGTACTTTCTCAATTCTCTGCATGCTGGCCTTTTGACCTTATGTACAACACTTCAGCTTATGTTGTTTTAAATGTATAATATTTGTCTTTACTTGACTTTTTCATTTGGAAAAAAGTTTGAAATATCACTTTTCAAGGGACACCGTGGCTTAGTGGTTAGCACGTTCGCCTCACACGCCCCCAACGTTGGGGTGTTTGATTCCCACCTCCGCCATGTGTCTGTGTAGTTTGCATGTTCTCCCCGTGCCTCAGGGGGTTTTTCTTCGGTTTCCCCCCCGGTCCAAAAACATGCACGGTAGGTTGTTTTGCACCTTGGAAAATTGTCCCTAGTGTGTGTGTGAATGTGAGTGTGTGTGTGTGTGTGTGTGTGTGTGTGTGTGTGTGTGTGTGTGTGTGTGTGTGTGTGTGTGTGTGTGTGTGTGTGTGTGTGTGTGTTTGTGCACCATGCAATGGGTTGGCATTCCATACAGGGTGTGTCCAGTATTTTTCTCACCTTTTTTCTTTTGTTCTTCTTCCATTATTTACTTCAGTCAGACAGGCTCAATAGGGAAAACACTTTTAATCTTAGAAAAACTCGCCCCATTGCCTTTAATAGTCCAACTAAAAAAATGTGTTTATTTTCCTCTTTGGTGTGCCACACTGGGACTCGGCAATAAGTGGTCCGGCCACAAAAGTGGTTCGGCAATAAATACTTTGTTTGGAACTTCTTGTTTAGGGGAAGCTGCAGTGGGGTCCAATCATATTGTCAAAAGGGAGCCCTGGCCACATCTTTGCCCCTGCCCACATCTGCTCCTGCAGAAGACATCAGACACATCAGTGATGTTTGTTCTGCACTTGATGTTTGCAGTTTAGGATGTATTGGGGATGTGGAGACAATTTTTACTTTTCTCTTTTTTGTTTTTTTTTTTTTTTTTTTTTTTTTTTTTTTTTTTTTTTTTTTTTTTTTTTTTTTTTTTTTTTTTTTTTTTTTTTTTTTTTTTTTTTTTTTTTTTTTTTTTTTTTTTTTTTTTTTTTTTACTTTTCTTTTTTTTTTTTAAAGTCAATATAAGTAATGTTTAACTTTCAGAATGAGGTCCAGCATGTCGCATGACTCCTATGGTGAATCTTCTTGAACCTAATCTCGTTGAGAACAGCTCAGCTCCGGGACAGATGCACCAAAATGATGAAAATGCAGTAATTAGGCTATAGACTACCGACTTGTATTAGAAATCCTTCTTATTAAATAATAAATGATAAAATACTAATATAATTATAATTATTAAATACTAATAATTGTTATATGTTCATAAAAATTAAACTCAAGTTCCGACTAATGGCAGCGTAGTGGTGCTGGGATTTGAACCTTTGACCATCCGGGCTGGTCTATGGCCGCTCCCTTATTCGATAATCACTTTATAAGTTATTTTACACACTCACAATGAATAAGTTTTTCCCTTTTAAGCATAGTTAACCAGCCGCACATTTAAAGCTCCGTTGAGGAAACGCTCCTGCTGAAGTTTTGTCAAAATTGACAGCCATGTGAGATTTCACTTGGCCGCCATTATGTTTTGATGGACACCCTTAATGACATACTAGAGATTAAACATCCCTGAGAGATACCAGATTAAAAAGCAGACGTGCTTTTAAGTAGGATGTCATGTGGAAGCTTGTCACCTAGGCGCATTTGTCTGCAGGAGCTGATAAACACAGACGCCGGACACATTCGCTGCCTGTGTGATAGTGCCAGAAGTTTAAAAAATCTTTGTCTCAGCATCTGTGTGTCCTGTCTTCCCTCTTCCTACAGTTTTAATGAGCGCTCCCTTACCAGATTTCCCACAGTGCATTGCCACACACCTTGTTGTTGTTCTTATTTTCTGCACTCTGCAGCAGGTGGGATTGGTGGGCCATTTCCTGGCTGCCCATTGGTAAACAAAGCGTTCAGCGGTGGAGAGTGATTCAATTAAGGTTAATTGAAAAGTGCATCACGTCTGGGGCTGGAGCACTCTCTCCTGTCTCTCCTGTCAGTTAGCTCAGCTTGGCATAGCATGGCACAGCAAGGCTTCATTCTCCTCCACTGCACACTGCTTCTGCCTCTTCTTCAGCTTTCTCAGGATCCTCAGCTCAGCAGCGCTGGCAGCCTCGAGAGTCTTACAGACTTGAACTAATGGGACAGAGATGCACATTTTAGTCATCGCTTCTGTTTCGCAAACGCTGCCTATTTGTCTGCCTCAGTGGTCCAACTGTTCTTGTCAAGGAAAGTACAAAACTCAAAAGGCAGGAGTGGAGTATTTACTTAATTGGGAAAAAAACACACTTAAGTAAATCTAGACAGAAAAAAGTCACTGAAATCAATATATATATACTGTTTGAAAAATGATTATAATTATAATGCTTGTACAGTTTCTCATCTGAAAACAAAAAGAAGGTCAATGAGTATATCCAATTTTCTGTGTAAATGTAACTGGTTCTGGTACAGTGTATATTTGGAAATCTGTGAATTTAATTAGGCAACTTAATTTAGTTAGCAAATAAGGTTGAAATACAAAGATTGTAGTAGAAAATAGCACACAATGTTTGAAGAAGAAAGAAGATGAATAGCCTTTATTTGTCACATATACATAACAGCACAGTGAAATTGTTTCTTCGCATATCCCAGATTGTTTGAAAGCTGGGGTCAGAGCACAGGGTCAGCCATGATACAGCGTCCCTGGAGCACAGAGGGTTAAGGGCCTCGCTCAAGGACCCAAAGGTGGGCAGCTTAGCAATACCGGGGCTTGAGTCAATTAAAAGTGTAAATAAATATGTACTACAAGTCGTCAAAAGCATACCAAATAAAAATGCAATCTTATTAAAAGTACTGTAATATTTGGTGATGCTGAGGTAAAGCACAAAATCCAGCAGTGAGGCACAATGGTGTAAGTACTTTCCAAGTCTGATTGCACAACAAAATGATAGTTATAATATATTGAGCATGCCTGTGTTATCCAAAACAGCTTGTATGTTCAATTTTGGACTGTCAAAAAAACAACACATAGTTTCATTAATATTCCACCGGGATTCAACAAGTAGTATCAAAAGTTTTACTGGCGTGTCTTAAGTCCACTGACTTTTTAATCATCGCACTGAGCAACAAAACAGAAGCCGAGGTAGTGCATATGGACAAAGATTCATTTTGTCTTTTAGCAGCTGCGCTTCCATTTCTGCCCTAACTGCATGGTGCTGTGGTCCATCTGCTGCTGCTGATGGTTTTGGCGTTAGCGTTAGTGCCGGAGCTTCATGTCTCTGAGCCTGCCATTTGTTAATTCACACTGATCTGAGGATACAGCAGATTTGGAACATGGCATGGAGTGTTGGCTTACTGCATCCCTGGGGCATCCTTTCTGACTGACAGTGATAGCGGTGCTGACAGACTGAAGCGTGATATTCTATAGTGTGCTGGGAATCGTTTTGGGACAAAGGGAAGTCCTTGTTGAACAGACGTTTGATACAGACTAATAATTTCGGACAGTAAATGTTCGTGGAGCTTCTTTCTCAAAGTTACATCATAGGATTTTAGAGACGTGAATCCCCAGCAGAAGTATAAAAGGCACATGCTTTGTACCTAGTAGCAACATGTTTTGCTCTCTGTAAGACCATGTTTAGAATCTTATTTGACATATAGACTTTATTTCATTCGAGCAAAAAATAATAATAAAAAAAAATATAAAAATAATTAAAAAAAAAAATAAAAATAAATAAATAAATAATAATAATAATAAGCTGAGAGCTATATGCATTCTGAACTCTTGTGATATCTTTTTTTGGTACACCTACTGCTAAATCATTGCCACCTTGCGAAAGGAAATGATAACGCTAGGCAGATCATTTGAACTTTTGAAGGGATCCGAGTTGTATTTATGTAGCCATTTGACAAATTAGACTACAGTTTTTGTTGACATAAAAAGATAAATAGAATAAAATGTCAAAGTACCTTGTACGAACAGGACTTTAGATTATGTTCAAAAACAAAATCATGCCCAGGTAAGAGTGAAATGATTCAGCAAATATTGTGCACGTTTTTAAGCTTATTTAAAATGTACCAAAAGTATGAGATGAAATGAAAATGTGAATAGCAGCGCTGTCGATCGAATAAGTGCAACAAGTTAACTCACGACTAATCACAACTTAATTGCACATTTGTATCTGTTCTAAAATGTTCCTTAAATGAATACCTTCCAAGTTTTTTATGAACTGAATGAAAAACAGGATTGCCCTCTGAATTATGTTAATAATAAAATGTTAATAATATTAGCACCATTAAGATTTATGTGTCTATGCATTCTTCTTCTTTTTTTTTTAATAAGAATGAGCCAGAAATGAAATGTTTTCTAATTTAACCAATATTAAGCTAGAACTTATCATTGGCTACATTTTGTACTGGTTTCCATTATTCGAATGGATACTAGTCTAAACTTGAACTATGGAAACAGGCTATAGAAAGTTAAATAGAAAAAGAAAAGAAAGAAAAGTTAGAAATTTAAGGTTAACAGTGTTAGAAAATTGGTGAAAATGATTGCATTGAATTTGCACATCTAATCCATCAGAGTGAAACATTTGATTGAGGTTTATGGTCTTGCGGCTAATCTATTTTCAAATGCACACAGATGGCTCTAGGGCTAAATACTGTACATAGCACGAGGAGGTTACAGCAGATGACAAATTGGCAAGTTTGTAGATAATAGTTTTTTTCCACACTAATGAACTGGATTACATGAGTCACACTGAGATGTAAGTGAAATTTAGAAAGCCTTATTTATAGACCACATGAATCTGTCTATAGGCTTTTGTACATGCGTGCAACTTTTTAAAATCCTTTTTTTTCAGCTTAACTTGTGTTAATATTGTTTATTTTACCAGGTGTGTACATACTACGAAAATCCATCCTACATTTCTGACAGCTTTCAGAAATAGCAGAGAAATCTTTTTATTTATTTATTTGTATTTTTTCCTAGCCGCTGTTATTCCTGCCACCTGTAACTTCAGGCAGCACAAGTAAAATTCAAGCTCAGCATGTTGCATTATCCTCACTTTAAAGCGATCGATAGAATTTCTTGAAAACGAGAGCAACTTTTGCAGAGGTGCCGTCTGACATTCTGATGTCTTTTTTTTTTCCCATGAACTGTTTGCTCACGGTTAGAGTAAGGAATCGTTTCGGCAAATCGGTTGGTCAGGGGATAGAACAGCACACTGTTGGGGACAAAAAATGGTCAAGAAACTTTATTTAGCATTGTTAGCTTTCGAATCTGGCCACCGAGTGTTCAGAGAGGTGGAACGAAATATAGATTTTTGTGCCATGGCCAACGATGAATTACTATCATTTTACAAAAAAAATGCACCCCTCAGAATCTTTCAAGTAAATACCATTCCAATTAAATTGAGAGAGAGAGAGAACCAAAAGTGAAAATGGAATATCTGGCAGGAAAATGTTCCCCTCAACTTCAAATGCTGCAAGAGCAAAAGTTGTCTTCTTAAGATTAAGTGTAGGGTTAAAGTTAGGTGTAGTCAGAGCATTAATTAGCTGCGCATTGATAATTATGTCTATTGATGGTCCTCAATAGTGTGTGTGTGTGTGTGTTGTTTTACAACATTTACTACAGGTAATCTATGGGCTTAGATGAGTGCTTAGGGGCACAACAGCAGTAAAGAGCCATAGCGCTGTCACTGCCATGGATTAATGGGGTCTCGAGTTAAAGAGACTTTCTTGTGTTTGTAAGCTAGGTACTTAGCACCAGTAGTGCTGCACTGAACCCATTTCTCTCTCTCTCACGTTCAATCACACCCCTCCCCTGCCCTCCCCAGCCTGGGGCTCTCCTAGGCCTTGTCATTGTACTGAATCATTTTACCCTGTTTAATTTAATTTCTCTTGTTTGACTGTGTTGAGATGGAATATTTAAATGCATGGCTATGTGTAATTTCTCCCTGTTCTGAGCATTGTGTGCATCGTGGCGCATAATGGCTCAGCTGTCAGTCTGAGAGGCGGCCCCACACCTTCCTTTCCCTTCCAGGAGTTTGACAAATGGCCCTCAGGTGGAGATATGACAGCGCTGTAAACCACTCACTCTCTCCCTGAAACAATATGACGGCAGGTTTATTTTGTTCAAACCCTCCTCCTGGAGCGGCCCGCTTCTCGGCACTGTAAACTTCATGTGATTGGCACATTTTAGCGAATTGGAAAACATGGATGTGGCTATCTGAGATTTGGAGCAGCTGTGTAGTTAACAATTAATCAATATTGTTAATTGGTTTATAATGGTTAATAATGAATGGCTCCTTCATGGAGTTCTCTGTATGGGTTGTATGGGTTACACTGTTTTTTATTGAATAATAATAATAATAAAAAAATACAAATATTTCTGTTAAAATTCACAAATTTGGTTTAGTTCCTGCTGAGTATTACTGTTGACCTCCCTTTTGTTTATCTTTCGTTATGTTATTGTCTCATTTTTGTTATTATTCCTCATGTCAGTACAGATGCTGTTTCTCTAATCCTTTGAATGCAGTTTAAAGAGATTTCTGTGAAGTATATCTTGCAATTCTTTTTTCTTTCTCTCCACCCCCATATTTGTCAATTTTTGCAAAAGGGTCCTCGTAATTTCCTGTTGTTGTTGTTGTTGTTGTTGTTTTTTTCATGTTGATCTATCATGTCTCATCTAGCAGTTCAAGAGTTTGGAAATGATTTGCATTATCAGCACAGGCTCCCATGCCTTTTTAATACAGACGCAGTACACAATGCACTTGGAAACACTTAAGGGGAAAGTAGGGGGCACTGGCTGTTGTATATTTCCACAAGAATCACATGATTTCGAGTGTGTTTACCTCTCAGCCCTCAGTGACAGTGAGCAGTGAGCAAATGCGAGTTTTAGATGTGCCTAGATGTGCATTCATCCTGCCAGCCTCAGGATGTCAATAAACTGTGAGAATATGAGATATTTTGAAACGTCTGTCTCGGAGCAAGTTTAGTGAGAAAAATGGACAATGTTTCCCTATAACTCTAAATCACACGAAGGAACATAAATATATAAAAAAAAATTCTGTGTATTCTGTACATAGAGTTCATAATTAATTTGGTTCAACTTAAAAGTGAAGAAGAAAGCGGTAATCATTGGGGTCCCGTGCTTCATAAGATACCGCAGACATTAAATGTCATCATTTGATATGTCTAATTTAATTCACAACGATCATTCTTGGACTTGCCTATATGCTTATATCTGCAAAGCCATGGCTATTTTATCAGACTGTAGGAAGCACATTGAAGTTAATGCTCTACACGCTGCACCATAGGACATATTAAACAATTCTTGAGCTTCTGATCTTCTGGTTGATGGACCTACAAAATTTTAATGGCCTGAGTTACTATACAATGTAGAAAAAATCTAATTCTGACAATTAGGCAATTGTAGAAAGCAATGCTTTTCTCAGCATGTGGCGTTTGGACTGTTGACCTGCACAAAAGGTCTCTTGTACTTCCGGACAGTAATAAAAAAACTACAAAAAATACACAAGTCCGCACACACTGGGAAATCGATCCAACATAGACTTGCCCCTGTTTGCAGATATCTTCACAGACTTAACAGAATGAATTCATTAAGCATTTTTCATTGCTGTGTCAGAGGTGGTTGGTGAGCAGAAGGAGTCAATAGCAGGATGCAAACAGGGTTCAATAAATAATAGTCTTTAATGAAGAGCTATCATACGGAGCAAGGGACAGAGGCAAAGACATGGTCCAACAAAACAGTTCAGGGTCAGAGCACAAGCAAACAGGACAATTCAGGTAAAGACAAAAGCCAAATCCAAAACCAGTCCAAATACAGATAATTGAAAACAGGGCAATACAGGCAGAGCAAAAACACTAAACCAAATTCAGTCCAAAATCAGAATACTGGCAAGCAGAACAAAAGGGCATTCACTCTGCTCCTGCTCTAGGCCCCTCAACCACCCTCGCATCTCTCCAGTAGTTCTTTCTTCCAGACTGGACTGTTTTTGTATTGCATGCATGTATATATATATATATATATATATATATATATATATATATATATATATATATATATATATATATATATATATATATCATTACAATATTCACCCACTGTCAAGCTACTGTGGTTAAGTTTTAACCAACCAACTTTTAACCAAACATATCGCATTTTTCTTAGAAGCAAAGATGAAGGAAGACTAAGTATAATAATAGTATAATGTAAAAGCATACTGAATAATAAGGGTCAGAGTTCCTGCTGTGAAATTACTAATATCAAATTGCCAACACTGACACTGTAATACTTTGCTCATTATTTATTTTAGCCTTGCTCAGTTGCTATGAAATTGTGTAGGCAGTATCTGCCTGGGCTTCTAATTTTTGTGGAAAGAAAACAAATATATAACTGACTTTCAGGTACAGTATACAATGTTGGTGAATGTGTGTGTGTGTGTGTGTTGTGTCATTTGGAGAACTTGAGTATGAATGGCTAGAATTTAGAAAGCTGTGTCCCTGAGCTGACAGTGTCAGGGCTTGTTTTACTGCCCATGAGTGTTTATCACTTGCTTAAGTGCCCTCGAGCACCAACCCTAGCACTATAACTCTAATGGAAACCAAAGTTACAACCAGCTTTCCAATAATGCTTCATGAAAGAATCAAATATGGATAATGAAACAAACACACACACACATACACACACACACACACACACACACACACACACACACACACACACACACACACACACACACACACACACACACACACACACACAACACACACACCAAGTAAAAAAGATGCAGCCTTTTCCCGTAACAACACATTTCTTCTTGTTGTCAGCAGTTTTGGATATACTTATATTATATTGTAGCCACACTAGAGCTGATCTTGTTGTAATGATAAAGTGTTGATTACCAGATTCAGGTGGATGGATTTTTTCATGCCATATAACATCATTTTGTGAAGTGTTTTGATCATTTGATTTACCTAAACAGTTAAGTATACTTAACCATGTGGTGGATGAAGTTTTTTTCTGTGTGTTACTTTACTGCAGTCATAACTTGACTCATTAAATGCATTGGGGATTTTCTTATAGCAAGTTTCTATTTTATTTTATTACCTACTTATTATTATTGAATATAAGGCAATAAGGAATGAAAAATCTGCTCTACACTATATTTATCTCCAGTTATTAGCAAACATGGGCAGCTCTGAGACAGTCACTAAGTAATAGCACCAATACACAGAATACTTTATTGCAACACACACACACACAGACACACATGCACAAAAATCTTTCAAATACATTTGTTTTTATCTCACATTTCACAATGTGTCTAAAATCTGTTGTACTTAATGTGTTAAGTCTACCCTTGAGCGCCACTGTCAGTGTCCCATTTAGTGTATCATCGTTTTCTTTTCCAATTTATCCGGCTACAATAACAAAAGCTCTTTTTAATTTAGCAATTTAAAAGGCATTTCGTTTTTTTGCAGCACAGTCAAATGTAATGAAATTGCTTTTTGTGTTGACAGTGTAGTAGGTGGAAGAACATTTCCTGTATTTATGGCCTGAAAACATATGCATGAGCGCACAGATCAGGGACATTAATATCAGTGCCGAGGCAATGTTAATGAATAAACAAAGTGGATCGTAGAAAACCCACTACAATCAGGAAACACTGATGTGGCTCAGGAAGTAAAGGAAGATGTGGTGGTTGTTTGAGAGGAAATCTGAATGTTGACCACAGGCTTAAAGAACAGTGGGATGGGATGTAGATGCTCACTTTATTGCTCTTTGGTTGGATAGTATAGGGTAAAAGAATGAAAGGTGCACTCTCACAGCTGTGTGTGAGTGTCTGAGTGTGTGTGTGTGTGTGTGTGTGTGTGTGTGTGTGTGTGTGTGTGTGTGACATACAGAGAAGAGACTGAAGATGACCATGTTAATGCACATAAAATCCATCCTTTCCTGTAAAAAGCATTGCCAGTCAGACAGCTGTAGTGCAAACTCCACTGCTTCATGTAGTTTTATCGAATACTGTGCATTCTGTGCACTTAGCTGATTATATGTCAGCCATCAGGTTAATTCATTAATTCATTCAGTATCCCTTTTCATGTAACTTAATCTGGTAGATATGCAACTTAGGTGGAAAAAGCAAAACTTTTAGAGTTTGAACCTTTTAAAGAGATCTTGCTACAAGCCATACACCAGTTTCTAAATACAATAATGTTGCTCACAAAGAAATAATACAGTGTGTAAAAGTAAGTGTGTATGTGTGTGTGTGTGTGTGTGTGTGTGTATATATATATATATATATATATATATATATATATATATATATATATATATATATATATATATATATCTATATATGGAGTGTAGTAATGTAGTTATATTACATGTGGCAATATTTATTTATCGGTTTATTTGTTTTAGGCCTATTATACCAGGGGTAAACTAATCATTTATTTGCTAGCCACTCTTGGCAAGTGAACAGTCAAATTTATAATCCATTGTTTTTGTCTCTTGGAAATGTAATTAAAGAAAAACTTCACCCAGAATGACATTGCATATCGATATCGATATGTATTATTCATTTATGATTATTGACTAACCTGGTTCTCAGAGCAGCAGAGCTTTCAGTCTGTCCAGCTCTTCCACTTTCTCATCCGTTCGAACATGGCGGCGAAGCTTAAGCTTTCGCATTAATACCACCGTCAACTCTGTCGTACTTGTCATCTTGTAAATTAGTCATTTAGCTCTGTCATGGGACGTCAGCTTTTGCTGTCTGCACCGCTTTCTCATTATAACGACATTAAGCGCTCAAAATGGTGTGTGAAAAGATGCTTTTGCTCCGTTCTTAGGAGCGAACAAGACATCTTTTTTTCTCTTATTTCACCTAACACCATTGTGCTTGCGTTGTCCTAAGGTTCTCACAGGAATAATATAATTGCACTAACACCAACTGACAGATTAGCACCACATTTGCTAAGCACATCAGACGTATTTTATTATAAACATTCAGTAGGTGAAGTGAAAAAAAAAAGTAGGGAATGGCACATAGAGACAAATCATTTCATAATGGATAATGTATTAATCAGCTAAAATAATAATGCATAGAAAATGGCACAGGGTTTGGTTACTGTCTGTGGTTCTAGATAGTACTGCACTAAAGTGACAGCATGACGAGGAAATTTACTGTAGCATAGTGTGTAATTAGACTGCTATCGATTATTATAAAAGTTGTGTAGACAAGCATCTATTCCATTGATTAATCGAGACATCGGATAAGAAGTACTTTTTTTATTTACATTTTTGCGGTGGAAATTACATGCAAGAGTATCTGTGAAAAATAAACACATTTAATGAATTTACAGTAAATGACATATCATAGCAAAATTCAAATATACAGGGAACAAAAAAATCAATATGGTAAGGCATTTTTTATCTTTTATATATTAGTTTGAAATGATCTCTTTTTTTTGGAAATGTAGGACTAATTGATAATTAGTGTTGGAAAGAGAAGAAAAGCAATGCTATATTATATAAGAGCAGCTGACTGGACTTTATTGTTCACTGAGTGGCTATGAGTAAAAAAATCATTACACTCTCAGACATAATTTGCCTTTCTTGGTTTCTCCGGCTAGTTAATTTGTTCGCCGAATGCAATTTGGCTACTGGATTAGTGTGTGAGCGTAATACATTTTTTTTTGCTGGGCATCATGAACTTAAGCAAGAAACGAAATAATGGCTTTCTAAGAATGTCACTGCTGAAATTCATTACCTTGAATAAACACTAATAAAGGTACTGATGCTTCATTAGCTTTGTGCGCAGACACACAGATACACACACACACACACACACACACACACACACACACACACACACACACACACACACATAAGCACGAACACACAAACAAAAGAAAACAAGCACACACATACACAAGCACTCGGGCACAAACAGCATAGCATTAACTTCTGCATCAGTTTGAGCTACAGTCGGTCGGATCGTCGGTTGGTTCGAACCACACGGGTCAGCCTTCTCTACTCATATGTATCACTGAGCCTTGGTCTCTCATGACCCTGTCCACTGTTCACCACTGTTCCTTCCTTGGAGCATTTTTGATAGATACTGACCACTGCAGACAAGAGCTACATTTTAGTAGATGCTCGGAGTCAGACGTCTAGCCATCATAATTCAGACAAACACAGTTCACAACTCTTTCCTATTTTCCTACTTCTAACACATCAGTTTTATGAAAAAATGTTTGCTTGCCACCTAAGATTCCACCAACTGTCCAGTGCAGTGGGGAAGAGATAAACAGTGTAGATTAACTGAGATAATCACATGTAATATAACATATAATATATAAACATTCTGTGTGTGTGTGTGCACGTCTGAATTAGCATCCTTGTAGACCCTTCCATTGATTAATGAATCTAATTAATGCCATGACTCTACCACAATCTAACCTTGACCTTAATCTCATTAACCAAATGCAAACATTTGGGTAACTGCAGTTTTCCCTGCCAAATGTCCCTCCAAGGTCAAAACTGACAACTATTTCTGTCTTCGGGCACATTAAAGTTATTTCTCCACTTTTAGGAGGACCTCCATCTGTTATGTTGGACCTGGTCTGCTCAAAGAAGGTCTATAATGTCCACTTGTATCCTGCATGTACACAATCTCTAATGGGACACAAAGATTAAGATCCAGGCATGGCGAGAGTGATGAATCCGCCCCATCTGCACTGTACAAAGTCAAGGACGTCCTACCAGCGTCTCTCCTCTAGACAAGACGTTTGATTAGTGCTTTTTCACAGCCAGGGTCAGCCATTGGACAGGACAGAGATACCAGATACATAAGAAAGAGAGAGTGTAAAGGCATCATCCATCATGCTTTACTCTCATTGTTCTGGCCCTGTGCACCTCCGAGGAATTTCTTATGGGACTTCTGTGACTGTAAGTGGATCTAGAGAGTCTCTGTTACGTTACAATAATCACTTTTACAGTGGTGCTTTCTCCTCCAGGGAGCAGGAACTGTGCTGCAATACGATCTATCAAGGCTTTTCATTTCTATTATCATATCAGGAGGGATTTTAGTGATAGGACCATTAGGGCATAGATAGAAGAACAAAGCGGGGGAGTTAAGGGTCATTACCCTTAAATAGACCCTATATTTAACAAATAGATTCAGAAGGAGGAGTGTTTTATTATGGATCTATATTTAAAGCATTCATTTTTGTTTGCAGTGTACTCTGTACTTTAGAAACATCCAGCATGTTATAAAGAAACTTGGAATGGCTTGGTTTTTTTTTTGTAGATTTTAGATGCCAAATGAAAACTAGGTTATACACACACAAGATGTTAGATTGGCACATAAACGACTGGGGGATTTCACGCCACACGTCAACTATATCTGTTACTTAGAAAAAAATACATAAATAAAATCAAAAATCCAAGCTACTTGAAATTTGTATATTGTTGTTGTTCGCATAGTTATCTGCGATAACACAAAGCAGCTTTGTATAAAAACAAAAAAAAGATTATAATCTGCTCATTTCGGGAAGTATATGATCGCACAGCCTTATACAAATAATTTAACAATTGGTAGAATATCAATAATTGAATAATATAAGAATAATGTGCACTAAATGTGTCAGCAGCCGTTATTTGCTTATTTGCAGTCAAGGCTTAATTTTTGTGGTTGCAATCATTTATCTTAATGTGTTGTTTTTATTTAAAGGCCATTAATGCCTTTACTATACAATGTGTTTTAATTGCATTTACTCTGTGTATATTTTAATGGACTCAGATTGTTTATCAGTGTACACCACATACTGTAAGCTACTGTCTGTCCATGTTTGATGAACTTACTCAGACTGACTTAGGGCTCAATTGGGGAAAATGATGTCTTTAGGTCTTGCACACTGCACATATATTTTTTTTAATATTCCAAATCACATCTGAGTGCCCCCAAAAAAGCTGTAGACTGGAGTAGACTAATCCCAAAAGACCTCTGCCTTTCAGCCTGACACCATTACTAAACAAGTGCGAGAAGTGTTTTTGAAAAAGCCTTTTGACTGACATCAGTAACAGATTTTTTTTTTATCACCCAATCTACTGGCAAATCAAAAAGATCTAAAATTAACACTTAAGACTGTGTACAAAATTATAACTCTCTATTGAAGTTGCATATCTAATATTGTGTATAGTTTAATAGTATTTACTCTTCTTTATAGGCTTTGTATGATATTTTTGTCTTTGGAAAATTCAGTCAAAAAAAGACCACTGATGTGATCAGGCACTAAGTTTGCATTCAGTGTTCATTGTGGTTGAGGGAATGGCTTTGTTATTAGTATGATTTTTTTTAGAAAAATAAAGCAGAATCCCTTTACAGCAAACTCATCAAACCTCAAAGTGTTCACTTTGGCATTGTCATGTTGAAAGCAGAAAGAATCTTCCCAAAACCATTGCCCCAAAGAAATAACAATTACTGGAGGAAAAAAAAAATAAAAAAAGTCTTTGCATAATGTAGCATTAATATTACCTTTCACTGGATTTAAGCAGCTTTGCCAAAACCCTGAAAACAGTTCCAGATTATTATTTGTCTCGCTACAAACTCTACTGTTGGCACTATGCATCTGCCAAACACAGATTTGTCCATCAGGCTGCCAGCTAGTAAAACATCACTCCAGAGAGCATGTTCTCGCCACTTACACCGAGTCCTTCCTACTCCAGCTGACACTTGGCATTGCGAAGAGTGATACTGGCCTTGTGTGTAGCTGTTATTGTAACCCTGATGTTACATGCAGAGCCAGTATGGGACTTTGATTGATGCAACAATTAATACAACATGTTTTTTACATGCTACACACTTAAGCACTAAACAACCCTTCACTTTCTTTGTGTGTTCTACCACATTTTAGCTAAACTAGCTAAACATTAGCATTAAAGTTCATGTTCAGGATCAGGAAGATCTACCGATGCAGAAATGGCATAAATGACAATGTTTATGCATATCGCTTTCTACAGCGTATAAGTTTATTAAAGCGGAATAAAACCGGTCCATGTACTATATGTCTGTCATAACTATCGTTAATTTACTTATTTCTTATTTGATGTCCCTAAAAATCTCAACTTTCCCTGCAGGAAGATCTTACAAATCCTTGGAATGACAATTTTAATTGGATACTTATTGAATACTCATGGACATTCAGGCAGCAGATCATCAGTGATCAAAAATGCCACAATAAGAGGCATTAGTTAAACAAAATGTGCTCTTTTTATTGTTCACTTTTACTTACTTCAGGTTTCTCTGTAGTATTTCAAAAAACAAGATACCGAAATGTCGATAGCCAATCAAGCCAGTCTAGCACTTGACTGTAAATCAGGTCCAAAATTAGAGTGAAAATCACACAGGGTAACACCCGAGTTAGCATTAGCATGTCTTTTTCTTCTGTTTACTCAGAATGCTTGCAAAAAGAACAAAGCACACGCCTGATCAAGGACAAAGTAAATGTATTTAAAACGTTGTGAAAATGAACTCCTTAAGTATGGAAAAATATTGTGAAGTGTGAATAGTGTGAAATAATGAGCACAGGATCACTTTCAAAGTCCTGAATGTGTGCTGTGTTTTTGACTTGATATATAAAGCATCCTAAAAAAAAAAAAAAAAAAAAAAAAAAGTTTTTACCCTGGAGCTCGGATGAAATGCATAGTTTGATTTATTCATTCATTCATCTTCTACCGCTATATCCGATCTTCCTCAGGTCACGGGGAGTCTGTGCCTATCTCAGGAGTCTATGGGCATTAAGGCAGGATACACCCTGGATGGAATGCCAACCCATCGCAGGGCACACACACACACATTCACGCACACATTCATACACTAGGGACAATTTTCCAAGGTGCCAATCAACCTACAGTGCATGTTTTTGGACCGGGGGAAACCGGAGAACCCGGGAAGAGAAAAACCCCCTGAGGCACGGGGAGAACATGCAAACTCCACACACACATTCCCGAGACGGGAATCAAACCCGGATCCTGGCGGTGTGAGGCGAACGTGCTAACCACTAAGCCCCCTAGTTTGATTTAATCAGAAAGATTTGTCTTTTCTCTGCTTCCATTTAATCAGGTATCCAGGCATTCGTGTTGAAATCCACTTGTAGCTACAGATGTTCACAGAAGTATGGAATTACGACTCACATTTACATGTGCGCACACACGCGCGCACGCACGCACGCACATAGCTGATGGCAGTGCAGCCCGCTGACCTGTGTGTATGCATGATGAATTGTTTCACAGCATTAGGCCCCTCGAGCTTAACATACGTGGCATCACTTACAGCACTTAATGTGTCAGCCGTTGCACAAAAGCAAAAAAAAAAAAGAAATTAAAAAATAGATGAATAAATAAAAGCAACAGTGTGATGGAAGTCCTTGAAGGGTTGTACATCACTGAAATTGCTGTTCCTGTCCCTTTTCCCAGCTTGAAGGTTGTGCGGCGTCTATACGTGCGCGATGAGGACACTTTATCAGCCGTGATGTGAGCAAATAAATCAGTGTCTCGCTGTAATGCCCATAGTTATTTTCAGATCGTCGGTTAGTTGCTGCCGTGGTCTTTGCTTGGGTCGCTCCATTTAGCATTGTGCAAGAGAGCCAGCTTTTCATGGTCAACGGTGTGCTTAAGACATCTCGGCACAGTGCTGAATTATTCCTCGTATTGACAAAGATGCAGGAGTATTAGGTTACAGCGCACACCGCAACACCATCGTCGTAAGCATGAATGCCTTTATAAGGTTGAGGCTCGCGCAGCGCTTGGACCATGTTAGTGATATAGATTGCTTTCGTGCTACAAAGAAATAACTAGAGCACCTATCTGGAGAGCATCGATACTGTTTACTGGAGATGATGTAGCACCACTTTTCATTAAAATCCCCTTCGCAGCCTCTGCAGTTAAAACATACGCTATCATAGTAAATGGCTTGGTGTTGATGTCTGGCAGAAATAGTTTTTTTGTTTGTTTTTGCAAACCAACTTAGAAGACTGGTATTGCAAAGGTAGGTTGTTCAGGTGGCGTTATTCGTTCTCTTTCTGGCGCACAGCGTGTCTGGCTTAGCGCTGTGTTAGTATAGTTGGCAGCTGCAGCACCGTTGCCACAAGCAATAGAGCCAGAACGTGTTAACCTTGCACCCTGCTGGGGCATAAACCCACAGCCTGATATGAAGAGGTGGCCGCTTCAGAATTTTCCATTCTATCCTTCACTTTGCCACGGCCCAAAATGGACAGGTCCACACCGGAGTCCTCCTGTCCTCCCCACCCCCCCACTCTGGTATTGTTAAACATGACCACCTTTTGGCACAGGTTGAGTCAGGCACAGTTCCAGCTCTATTCGCATGTCCCTCCTTCTTTGTAGACCTCCTGCAACAGCAATCAGCTCTTGATTACCTGAACGGCTGTAATTAAAGAACAGTAGCAGCCGTGTGGCGTGAAAGGTCTTTGTTTTTGACTCCACTTTTCTTTTTTTCTCTCTCTCTTTCTTTCTTTCGTTCTAAAATAAAACATAGTGAAGGTCATGGCCGGAGGTAGCGCTGCAAACCCTGCCGCTCCAATGAGCTGTCAGAGTGCACCGTCTCTAATTATTGTCCTCTTTGTGAACTCCCTGATTATGCTCCTTATTTAGTCATTAGTTTAGTGTGCTTCTTAATTACAGGCATTCCCTCAGCCCATGAACGCCCCCCCGTTACAGAGCTGCGTAAACACGACTGCCCATGAGCCCATTTCATTATTCTCTGGATCAAAGGCTTTCAGAATGGCTTTCATGAAGGTCTTGTCAGGGAGTTTCTTTTTTTTTTTTCTTGCTTTGTTACAGAACTAGAAATTACAACCCATTATCATCATATATAATATATTTATGCTGAGGTCATTCTGTTCGAATGCAAATCTCTAGTACTTCAATGCAAGCAGACCTATAAATAATACTAGCTTGTCAACAATGTGTTCCTTTAGTAGCTGGCTCAAAAAATAGCCAATATATTATTATAGACATGTGAATAACCTGCCCATTGATAGAATTGTTGCCAGTGGGTTGTGTAATATTTTTTTATATAGTTGCTGTGATGTTGACAGGATGTTAAGTGGAATAATCCTTGAAAGGATGGCTGTATAGATTACTTTAGAACCAATAGACAATACTTTGTATCAGACATTGTATGGACAAAAGTATTGTTTCTATTATCAAATATCAATATGGATAAATATCATTTGGATCAAGAAAAAAATTGGATCCTGAAAATAATGTCCAGGCAAATCAATCTAATATACATCAAGTTTATGACGCCTTAAATACGATATTTTTCTTTATTTCACCTTAACTAATGCTCTTTATTGAAGAGCTTTAATCGAACAAAAAAACAAAAACAAATGGAAGAAGTAAAGAAAGAATTGAGTCCTGGTGAAGGCCTGCCCTTTCTTTCTATCTCTTTTGATCTTTCAGTGGCTGCTGTTGCTCTTGTGTTTGACTGCTGCTGTGCCCTCACATGCGGTGTGCAAGAGTTGGGTGACCTCTGTCAGAGCTTCTCACCCTATTCATTAATCTCCCCCTGGGCCCTGTCAACACTGTGTTTTCACTAACATGCACCCAGCAAAACACACACGCGGATACACCGCGAAAACAAGTCTTATGTTAAACAGAGGAAATATGCTTTTGTGTTAAATAGTGGATATATATATATATATTATATATAATATATATATATATATATATATATATATATATACACACACACACACACACACACACACACACACACACACACACACACACACACACACACACACACATATATATATATACATGTAGAATTAAACGGCAGTTTGGATTTGTCAGATTGTCTCTGCAACTCGTATGAGCGCAAACAAATTATATATGTGCGCGTGTCTTTCCCTGGCATGTGCCCAGTCTTGCCAAGACAAGCCCCATCGATTCACGGTGATCGATAGAGCCGGATTAAACGATTAACAAAGAGAATGAATAATTGAAAATGGCGCTGAATAATCCAGGTGGTGTTTTAACAAACATTACTCTGCGCTTCACTAATTGAGCCTCGACCTGCTGGCGCTTCTACATTCGTTTTCTTTGTCAAACGAAGAGAATTCTTAAGTTGCGAACACTTGCTTGATGTGGTACCTTTTTTAACTTAACACATTTGGGCAAGGAGTACGATTCAAACAAAGGTTGAATAAAAGATGATGTCATTATGTTGAACTTTGAGTAAACAGTTCCCTGTGGACTGAGCGGTAAGAGATATGCGATAGAACTTTGCGGGCGCGCAAGGTTACTAATTCCGACTGATAAATCGATGCAACATGTATGTGAAATTGAATTAGTTTGTGCGTCGTTTAATGCGCGCCGCCTTGATTGCCCGAGCATGCCGATAAATGCGCTATAAATTATCTTGTTGAACTTGTGCCAAGTCGAGCATCTTGGAGAGCCGGGGCTGTGCACTTCGGCCGGCTCCGAATGCGCATATCTCACGCTGCTTAATTCTCTCTCTCAGAGAAGCATCCCAGCTGAGTGCTGTTGACTTTATCCTCTCCAAACAAGACAAATAACCTGGGCAACAACGGAGAGTGCTATCTAACACACACATCATACACACTGCTTTGCACTAAGAGAGAAGGGATTATGGAAGAGAAGTGCACGGCGCAGCTCGGAAAACACGCTGCTTCAAATCACCATACTGCCTGCAAGGTGGTAAACTGCATGTATAGTGGCTTAACACTTCAGCTTGTCCGTATGCATCGCTTCCTGTTGGCTGGTATATGGGATTTTTTTTTTTTTGCAGTACAGATCAAATAGGATTTTATGTCTTTGCACATAACGCAATATGTTTTCCAGTCTGTAGGTTTCGTATTTATTTACAGAAAATGTCTTTCAAAGTAAACGCTGTTGTATTGCAGTGAGGAAAAGAAGATTCAGCTGACGAAGTGAACGCAATGTACTGTAGTTGTGCACGCTATGCATTGCCGTACATTTTACTTTTTGCGCAAAAACAAACTGCTCGACATAAACTGAACCAATAGAAAGTGCTGAAACCAAAAAAAACATTCAAAATGCTATGAAAAGCTTAAAATCCAGGCATTTATAATGATCTAATGATCTCTGCCTTCTCGGTGAATTCTGACTATCTCTGGTCACTGTTTGTTTTGTTATTGTTGTCTATGGCGAATGAAGGATAGAAATGTATTTCAGTCCTGCACAAACTTTTTTATTTTTACCCGCTGTGGAGAGCTTGTTGACTCAAGAAATGAAAGGCGTGCGTCAGTTTGCGAAGGGGGAAAAAAGGGAAAACGACTTTATTTTACCATGGCTACTTTTCAGTCTTAATGCATACGCACATTCAGACTGCTCTGTGTGCCCACCTCACTGTCGGTCTCTTTCTCTCTCTCTCTCTCTCTCTCTCTCTCTCTCCTGGAGCACTTCTTTTCTGCTTTCATTTCCACGTAATTACCATTAACACAAATTTCACTCTTGTGTAAAACCCTAACTATCCACATTTCCTGACTTTATTCGCAAACCAGGAAAACTACCTTCTACTGAGAATTCCAACTCAGATCATTCAAAGAGTCAAAGTTTCCCATTGCATTATTTCTGCTGGTCCACTTATACAAATAAAGGCAACAATCTGTACCTACCTAATGTTTAAAGCAGCCTGGTTCTCCATGTCTGTGTACTCAGCGATTGGCCTGAACCGCGTTGACATTCTCGGACCCCGTTGCAAGGCTTTGCCATGTTCTACACAGGTTCCCTCTTAACACTTGACTCGGAAGTGAGGTGCAGGGTGTGTGTTACAAGCCACATCATTAGGGGCGAATGGTGAGATTCATTCTGGATTGATTAAGACTGGCTGCTGCAGCTGAGTCCCTTTGCCTCAGCTGGACGTGGCTAAGGAGTGTGTGTGTGTGTGTGTTTGTGTGTCCTCTGTGTCACCAGACATCTCTATTAAATCCTATTTGGGCATGCATGGCTTTATTATTCTGATTTAATACAACAATGCATCCAATATCCATTCTGCTTCCTTCACTTTTTATTTATGCCACTTTGCCGGCGTTTCCCTTCCTCTCGCTTCGCTAGCCTGGATTGCAGCACAATGGATATTAAATCAGATTTATTGTGAAGATATAGAATAGTGTGTGACCAGCAGCACAGCCATCTCCTCTCGCTCTCTCTTTCTTTCTCTCTCTCTCCCTCGTTCCTCACCTCTAGAACTGAGGGGTGACAATGCAACAATCGCACAATTGATGGCCCCTCAATTTTCTCTGCGGAATTGGTTATACTCCGCCTCGGAATGACACCGGTCCGAAATGGAATTAGGGACAGAAGGCTAAACATGTCGCGTTAGAATAACCAAGGAGACCACCGAATACTTAGGAGCAGAGGAAAGTGCTCGTCTTGACCGCGGCTGCTTATCAAGCTGTCATGTTGATGTGATTGTGGAGCGGCGGCCCGGAGAGACGGATGGGGGTGAAGATGGGGGGAATGGAGATAGAAAGCAGGTGCCTACGTCACCTGCGGTGTGTTGCATCAACTCATGCACACGAGCAGGCTTCAATTTCACATTTCGATACACTGTGAACAGGGATGATGCAGTTTAAATGATGTGACATGAGTATATATAAGGCTGTGCCACTCGACAAATGATCATTAAAAAAATTATCCTTTTATTTCAATTTCGTCTACTGTTAATTTGACATTGAATACGGAAATGTTGATGAGCCCTGTGACCTTATTTTGTTTTTCGGTTTTTAATAACTATTATGCATAATGCATATTCATAAGTATTCCAGTGGCTAATAGACACAGGGCCATATTCATAACATTAGCTCATTTATGCTACATAAATGCCAAACGTTTTCTTAATAATGGCATAACGGTTTTTCCATTGGTTTCCAAATGGTTTTTCCATTGATTTAGTCAAATAATTGAAAGCACGAAAAGTTGTCATGTTGCTAAATGCATCATTTTTTATGCTTGTTTTTATTATATAGCCACATGTTTTAATATTATTTCTTTTTAGTCTTGTCTCCACCCCTGTAATGTTATTGGTGGTTTATTTTTCCTAATCCTCTTCCATCTCTCTGTTTATCCCTGTAACTTTCTTGTGCCCTTATATGGTCACACAAACACACACACACACACACACACACACACACACACACATATAGAGATATATATATATATATATATATATATATATATATATATATATCTATATCTATATATATATATATAGATATATATATATATATATATATATATAATTATAAAAATATAATATATATATATTATAAAAGCTAAACATATATAAAAACAATAAAATAAATGTATAGTTTATACTTTATTCCGAACCCCACGATATTTTAGGGTTGACTACGTTCACGTTTTCTATCGAAACCACACACAGTTCATTACCTTAACTAAAAAAAATGTAACAAATAAGAAATGAGACATCGTGACACACCATGTTCAAGGAAAATGTGCAATTATGGTGGTCTGACATGAAACAAACAATTCTTTATATTTTAAAGTACAACACTTTAACAACACAACAACACTTTAGTAGTTTTACATTTTTTTCTTCATTAGATATAATATGTAATAATAACAATATTATACTGTATCTTATTATTAGTGTTACTATTATCGTTAGAAACTCATTTGCACATCACAAATTATGCATTCCAGCATCCCGTATGCACTTAATCAGCACCACTATACAAGTAACACATTTTCTGTGTGTCCTTGTGAAGCATTTGTTGTCGAATCTTTTTTGGGAAATATATTTTTTGGAGAAGGAGTGTTTTTTTTCTTTCTTTTGGGTAGGTTTTTTTTTTTTTTTTTTTGGGTTTTACTTGTTATAGAGGGAGGTGGGTAGCTCAGTGGTTGAAGGCATTGGGCTCTGGACCGAAACGTCACAGGTTCGAGTCCTAGCTGAGTTGCAACTAGTGGGCCCTTGACCAAGGCCCTTAACCTCCGATTGCTCAGTCGGCCCGATACCTGTGCATTCTTGATGGCGGTTCCAATTGTGGATAGATTGCTTTAGGGCGGGCATTCAGCGTAAAAACATCCGCCAAATCTAATACCATCTACCGTGGCGACCCCTAACGGGAGAAGCCGGAAGAGAATTTTACGAATAAATAAATATCTATGTTTATATAAGCCATACATAACATGCTCTCAAACCTCGAACATTGATGTTCTGCACAAATGTAACCATGCCCACTTTCTTTTTACTATGACCTTTTAACTGTGTAAAATGAAAGAAAGTCTAGTGCGTTTTGGTTTCTAAAATTTCGTTGGTTTCTAAAATCTCATTGGCTCTTTCAAGTGAACATGTTAAAAAATATAATAATTAATCACTTTTACATAATGTGCAATTATCTGTACAAAACACACATTTGATGTGCATTATGTGTGTGTGATATTACTTGAAGAGAATGAGCATTTTGTTTTTGCGTCTATTTTTCCTCTCCTTGTGAGATTGTGGGTTTGCTTTCTAGCCGAATTTTGCTCTGTCCACTAAACAGCAGCGCAACACATTCCTCTCAATTTAATCAATGAACAAACAGTATGTCCAGACTCAGCTGTAATATCATTATACCGAAAGCTAAAATGGACAATAAATATCAAATGAACGTATCTGTGCAATTCTATTACATTAGGATTCATCCTGTGCATTTCTCCTAGCTATAGTGTGCATTATCTGATGGTTTAAAGCACTGAACCCCAGAGGAGAATGCTCTCTGTTATGGAAGCTATGTGCTGCTTAAAATTCAGTGAGTGTATCGAGAGAAGTCTCAGTGAGAAAAGGGACAGAATTCTCTTTCTGTGGTATCTCAGAGCCTAGTGTGCACAGCCCTGCCTTTACAATGAGCTGTTTTTTTATTTATATAGTTATAGTTTACAAATCTCCCTGATTTATGCAAATGTCATAATTGTGACTTTTTACGGCTGTCCGGTATGACGCGGTAATGATTTCTGTTTGGATGAAGCATTTGTTATTGATTTTGAAGTTGAAACCAAGCTCAATGCGCGTAATAAATAACCTCTCGAAGCGCAGCACCGCTAGCATGTTAAGTCTGTCCGAGAGCTCTTTATTATCCAGACACCTTCTCGTTATTGTCGCTCAGTTCTTTAACACCAATATGTACGTAAACACGAACAAATCCTGCCTTTTTTTTCATCCTCGTCCTTTTTACATAGCTCGCCGAGCACACATTTGTTTTGTGCTAAGTGCTGCAGGTAATATATCCTCTTTCTTTGCCCATAATGCACCTGCACCAGGCCATCATGTGCCATTATGTGCAGCAATTGCAGCTGCTTAACACATTAAGCTAGGAGAGATGTGCTTTGGGCTGAGCATGGCAAATGGAAGAAGATTAGAGTCATTACATGAATAAAAAAAGGAAAGAAAGAAAGAAAGAAAGAAAGAAAGAAAAAAGGAATCTGTGCTTGCCACAAAGCCACCACTGAACCTTGCATGATGATAAGGACTGTTATGTCTCAGTGCTTGTGCAGTTTAGGTAGTGACAAATGGCATTTAGATATTGTGACTAATGATGGAGATGGGAGTAAATATCAGGGTAAACGGTGTTTTGCTTAAGAAGGTGACGTTTTACATGCCGGAAGAAATAACTGTATAAAAATCCCTCTCATCAGTCTCTCATTCTTGAGCAAGATTTGTTCACATCCCATCATCCAGACCTGAGCCAGCTTTCCATTTTCTATATGCCTTATTTCTAGTAACTTGCTTTACTGCTTCAAAACATCTCCTTGGCCTGAAATAGAGATGATAAAAGTGCTTAAAAAGCATGTTTGTACATCCAGGATTACAGTTTTAAAATATGTATGCAGTATTTTTTTTAAAGACGTACAAAGTTTGCAAGCTGTTACTGTTTTTTTTTTTTTAGTCACCCCTCCCCAAAAGAGTCAAAGGTTTTCTTCTGCCGTATCTATTGAGAGGAGTTATGCTGTTTTATCGCAGTGTTTCTAAGGGTAAAGAGAAAATTACACCCTGTGCTCTGACCCAATTCATCTTCATCGTTTTACACCATTTCTAACATTAGCTCAGCAGAAAAAGGAAAGTGTGGGGGGGGGAGTCAAATAGCTGTTATTTCTTTTATATCCCATACGGCTCTAAAGTATAGTGTTTCCAGAGATAATCTATAAATTTTTGCACTGACAGATTTTCCTAGCGAGTTCTGACGCTTGTGCTTTTCGCACGCCGCCGACAGCAAAAACACGATGAAATCTCCCGTTTTTTTCCGAGGAGCGCTAGATACGTTTTGAGACAGCCTCACCTTTCGCGGAGCCTGATTGCCGTCGCCGAACGGCTCATTTAGGGGGATATTTGCATCCAATTAAATTCTCGATTAATTGAATGGGACTGGTGCCTGAAAGAACTGGATAACAAAGACAATATAGAACCCGATTAGATTAAATGAGAATGCATGGTGACGGGGATAAGCGAGATACGATACAATACGAGCAGGAAAAAGGGGTTCCAGGAGGGAGAAGGACTGGGTGGAGGCGGGGAGAAAGAGAAACCCATGGTTGTATCAGCCTTCGATTAATATGTGGATATTATTACTGAAAATGCATCATCGCCTAAGAAGAGTCCAAACATGCCAGTAAGGGGCATGTGGATGACTCAGTGACTCTATCGCCAGGGTGGTAGTGACAGTGATATATCAACCCGTATCGAAAGAACTGAGAGACCTCAGTGCTAAGTGACTATAAAACGGAAAAGTATGATTGGTTAATTCACCAACGGCATAACCGAGAGGTACGCGTAAGTACTGAAGTCTGAATTGTACGAAGTGGGGAATGTAATTATGTGTAATAGGCGTGCTCTAAAAGTAATGTAGCACTGGTGTAGATAAATAAAAACGACTAAGCTGGTTCACCGGGTTACGTCAGTACCAGAATATGTGGTCATATGATAAAGGCTTCAGAACAGGTGTCATAACAGGTAAGAAATTTTAATCATGAACATCATGAATAGAATGGTGAATGGCGAATACTGCATAATGTAATGTATCTATCTGTATTTACATGTCAGTTTTATCCTAGTGATACACAACAAGAATGCGCTCTGATAATGGTAATAGGTGGCTACATCAAGATTGAATTGACCATAAGGTTTAATAAACACGACAGAGCAAACAAGATAACTGAATCATTAGCTTAAATAGTGAATACTAATTAATACTATAAGGCAATCGAGACCAACGATGTGGGTGGGGGGGGGTTTGTACAAAAGAGACAGAAGCGTGTCGAGGTAAAAAATAAGCCAGTTACTGGTATTGGAGCAGAGCAACCGGTGAACTAGGTAGTGGATACCAGAGACTAGTGTACACAGGGTGAAGGGTACATGGCATCCTACGCCCCCTATGAAAAAAACAATAGAGGCCACTAATGAGATATGGCAAGGCTGGGCGACCGGAACAGGAAAAAACGAACAGGCACTTATGTATAGCACCCTGATCACCCCCCCCCCTCCATCCCAGCCGGCCCCTTCTCTCACGTATTAGGGGATTATAGAATGCGCGCTGTGGGTGGGCGAATAGGTGTCGCTAATGTATATAGGGCTGATGCGGACCAACGGCAGACATGCGATGAATAACATTGGGGCGGGCAGAGCACAGAGGGTTGCTGCGTGATAGGAATTGTGTCCATCGCTCTCGCACTGTATAACTACGGGAAGCACGCGACAAATGATTGTAGGTGACTTCATTCCACTGCTATAAGCTTGCCGATCCCCAAGACTGAACGTGCGAAGCGAGACAAGACAATCCCGGTGATGCCGAGAGATGCGTGTCTCGTTTGGTGGGATGGGTTCATACTGCAAAGGAAACAAAAAATAAAGAGGTGAAATAATGTATCAATTTTATGAAGGGTAAAAAGGGGGGAAATTAGGATAACTGATGGGCAGTAGCAAAAGAGCTAGAAGGGAATAGGGAATCGTGAAAAGCAGTACCATGCGTGCGGAATAAGGTGAGTTAGAGGAGGAATGGAGACTGATAAAACGCAATCAGGGGGGGGTGGCCAAAAAAAGAGTAGGTACAAACAGTAGAATGGGCAACATAGAAATTAACGGGTGGTAAAGAAAAAGGGAGAGAATGTGTGACGAGCTGTTGGGGGGTTGTGTTATAGGGGTGGACTAAATCCATAGCAGGGTGCAGGGGGGTGGTGCGTTGTGGTGTGCCATATAAATAATCTCCGTGAAAGTGAAGAGGTACGAACTTCGCAAGGTTTACAACAATGATGTGGGTGTTCGTTACTGACTTGTGCACTCTGCAGGATTGGAGAAAGTTTGGTTCACTTTAAGTGAAACAGCAGCAGATAACAACTATATTTTTAACACTACGATGGTGGTATAGAATAAAGACACCGTAACCATAGAAGTGCAGTATGAGACCGTGCCGAATTTGGGAAATTGTGTGGTGTGCGGGCAAAGCACAAAGTAAGGACCTTAACATTATCTAGAAATCTAAAGAAACCAACGGAAATTAGGTAATAGTGAATTATTGACATGTCAATAAATAGACATGGAGACAATGATTCATTGAACATCGGAATGGTGACAGATCTTGCGCATTCATGCGGGGGGGGGGGGTATACTACACTAAGGGGGGCGTATAGGAGGGGAGACTGCTTCGGACTGCTTGACGCCTGAGGGCTGGGAGGTGTGGAACCACGGGTGAGGGAGCGCGTGTGCCCGATAAATGGAACGTAGGCCGTACTAGAATGTGCATATAGGAGAGCTAGGATACACACCTGTGATGGTAGTATGGTGCACAAACACCATAGCAGGTGCCTGAAACGACCACACACACTCACACACACACCACACATTCACACACACACACACTACACACACATCACACACACTAGTGGCACAAAAAATGAATGTGTCACAAGCGAGGTGTCCAATCTGGAACCGCGTATCTGGGAAAAAAATCCTTGGAGTGGTAAGTTTTGAAAGCCGTACGGTTGGAGGACCGACAGATAGCCGACTGAGAAAAAACAACCCCTTAGCAACGGGGACACAGTGCAAACTCCACAGACACATGATGAACCAAATATCGGTCATACAGCACCACGCATGCTTTGAACAGGCGGATACTTGCTAACGCACTATCAATACACACGGGCCCTGTAGAGATTATAAGTACATATAGTATTATGTTTTAGTGGGGTTGATATACTGTACGAGAATGAAGTTTAAAAACCCAACACACATTGATATGGACAGAGTGGTTACTACGAGCTAGGAACTTAGGACAGGTAGACAGACAGAAGGATATAGGGCTTAATCACAATCCGGCTGGAGTCAGGGTAAGCGATATAAACAAGATGGGACTCTACTACAATACCTTAAGATGTGATACCAGGAAGTGGGGAGCACACATAAATAGAAGGCAGGCATAGGAAGTTAAGAGAACAGAAGCATGATAAGGGTGGAAAATAAAAGAGGCGTAAAACCAGAGAAGAAGTGGGGGGGGGGGGAAGGGTGTGAGTGGGTCGGGTGTGATGTAAAGGGAAGTGAAGGGGAGAAGAAAGAAAGGGGGGGGTTAGGAAGTAAGATGAGAAAAAGAAAGGAGGGATAGAAAAACTGAAAGAGGGAGGACCAGTGGAAAGGCGAAAATGGGGCTTCGTCGGGGCGCCTCGCGGTGCGGCGATGTTAGCCCTCGGTGCCGGCTGGCATTGTGTTAAGATATGAATTCGGATAGGGTGTGTCGAGAAGGGGGGGAGGTCATAAATTAGAGTGGAAAATCAATGCGATTGCTGAGCCCCATATGGTCTGGCTGGGGAAAGGCCACTGGGAAAAGTGACTTGTGAGACCAAACTAAATGAGCTAGTGGCTGGGGGTCAACACAGAGATGAACGAACGAGCCAAGATACTGTGCAGTCAACCTCATTCGGGTGGCTGGGGGAGATAATCGAGAAGAGATGTGCGTTTAGAGTGCATTTAAAATCCCAAACTCCTAGAATGGGCTTACAAGGGGAAAATGTATTTGGTCGTACAGTAGGCGAGTTAATGCAAAGAACATGACGACCAAACAAAAGATTACGGCGGGGAAATAATGTGGGTATGTTGGGGGGAGGTTAAATATGGTGAGTGACTAGGAGTGAATAAAAATTGGGGGTGGGCAAGCACTCAGATAGGTCGGTCAAGCGCCACAGGCCATGTAAAAGGAATAAAAGGATGCTCAGCCTGGAGAGGTACAAAAGAGAAATGAATGGGGCTAGCAATTGTGACAGCCTGGGGGACATGATAGGAAATAAATATGTTCGCGTAAAATTGTCCTCAAGTTCGGGTCATAATTGAACCAGGAATAATCGAGTGCAGCGAGTGGAATATCGACGAAGAGGAACCAAAGCATGGTGTGCAGACACAAGGATGGGTCTGGATTCCCGAATCTATTATCCAGGGCTGGCCGTACTTATTGGGGGTTTACAGAATGAGGGCGCGGAGAAATTGAATGGCCGTATAAAAAAATCTGTCGCAGGGCAGACACGTGTTTGTGAAATTTCTAGCCATTTTCCTGCCCGTATGATAGGCCGGGTTTACAAGTGAAAAAAAATGTGCGAAATGCGGGGGTGAGATTAAGATATGAATTTAAAATGTGTTAAGGGGCGGGAATCTGCACCAAAATATGAACAAACCCGGAAAAAAAACAATGATAAGAACAAAATACGGAGACATACGACGGAGTAAAGGCAGTTAGCAAAAGGCGGGGTGTGAAAAAGGGTCCTAGATAAAACGTGGGGAAACTGCGGCTGGTGCGGTGCGTTTGGGCTAAAAATGACAAGCCGAGCGGGGCCGTCATTCAATGGGGCGAAAATGCGGGGGTGACGCAGTGTGAGGAAAATAGAAGAGTGGTAGGGAAGCGCGGAAAATGCTAGGAAAGGCGGCGAAGTTAATGGCGCGCGCAAGAAGGTCGAAGATAGGGGAGGTAAGAAGTGGGAGATGGGGGGGGCGGAAAGCCAAAAATAAGAAAGCAATCCCTCAACACAAGGGAAAAAGGAAAGAAGAAGAAAAGGAGAGGGGACAGAAAGGGAGAAATAGGAAGGGGGGAAGGGGCCGGGGTAGAAGCGACACTAGGCAAAATGACAACTCAGCTAGGACTTCGAAACGGGTGACTTTTCGGCGCCAGAGGCACATGCCTGCACACACTGAGCGACCACCTTCTCCCTTCGATAAAAGAAAACAAAAAAAAACAAAAAAAAAAACAGAAAAAAAAAACCCGCGGCCCACCCAGTGTCGCAACCCGGTCTGCCCAGCCCGAACGTAAGACGGGGGGGTCGTGCAGATAAGGAAGGAAAAAAAAAAGGAACGAAGCAGACAAGAAGTAGTGCGAAAAGAAGGGATCACGGTACCAGCAGGGCGGAAGGAGGGAGGGTCCTAAGCCCCCGTTCCCCCAGTCCCCCCGTCCCTGCCACATTCCGCCTGCGCTCGGGCTTTACTGCCTCCCTGCGCTCTCCTTCCTAACACTCCTTTCACCATCTAGTCTAGCTCTCTCATGCTTCGAGGACATAAAAAAAAAATCACAATAAGGAATGATTGCCTGCCACTTTTTTCCCACCTTTACTTACTTTAGTGCACTTTTCTCTGTTTTATTTCAGCCCAGTTTTGTTGTATGCATGACAAAAAAAAAAGAAAAAATAAAGCCACTCATAATGACAGTATTGGGTTAGTAGGTCGAGTGCAGGTAGAAATAAAAAGACAGACCATGGAGAGCTGATGTACTATTTGTAATAACATATGTGCCAGGGTGTATATGGCATAGTATGTGCACTATTGAGTGACGGTTAGGTGATAAAACATGCTTTGTCAGGTGTATGATGCAGTAGTTCGTTCCGAGTGAGAAATGACCATTACCTATTAGTCATGCTATATTGTAAAAAGAGAGACTGGAGCTTGTTTCACCCATCGCTGGTTGGCCGAGAAACTTTTTCACCAAGTAATCACAATTACATCATCGTACAGTTTGGTTAAGAATAATACGATTTTTTTTAGGTAAACCTAAAAATAATGTCCACATGAAACCTTTTATTAAAATTAGATTTGTTTTATATGTATAGATGGGGTAATATACATATTATTCGTAGATTTTAGCCCTATCCAAATGTTTGAGATGAGCATTTTTTACAGAGAGAGAGAGAGAGAGAGTGCAAGCATGTGTCTGGAAATATTATAGCATTTTTTTTTTTATGTTCTATAAAATGACTTGTTGAAATAAACCCCAGGTTATGAAGTTCCTCTCTAAATTGAAAAAAAAAGGAATGTTTTATGGGGGTTTTTTCATTATAAAAACGATACAATACGCTAGAAGAAGCACTTTTCTCCACACTGAAACCAAAGTGAAAACAAGTATGAAGTGAAAGGGGGAAAAAAAAAGTAAAATATAGAAGAAATTTAAAAAAGGATGTGTCGAGGAAAAGCACTTCTGGGTATTTTAGTGTAGGTTTGTCATTCGTTTCGGAACAGATATACTACCATTGATCATGTACGAGTTGGTATCTAAAAGTTTTGATCCTTGATCCCGACCTTCATAAGTCAGTGTGCCAAAGACACGGTCCTGACTACACTGGGAACTGGTGCAACCGGTGTTATTGTAACCATGTGCGTTACCATGGCTGCTTTTCTCACCACATGTGCACTTGCAGAACCATAAGCTCACTTCAGCTTAAAAGGTCACCATTTTGACACGACTAGAATAATACTTCAAAATCAAGCATCTATCTTCAAAATCTATCTATCTATCTATCTATCTATCTATCTATCTATCTATCTATCTATCTATCTATCTATCTATCTATCTATCTATCTATCTCATAAGAGCGGAATCAGAATATTGTTGAACTGACGGTAACCCAGACATGACAATCATTTGAAGAACCATTTCGTCAGCCTGCAGGCAATCCATCTTAGCTATGTTTTTTTTTTTTTTTTTTTTTTTTACCTCCAACCTCCAAGCACACTGCTGCTTATATGAATACATTTTAAGAAACTTCTGAAGCATCCGTCATGCCGTTATTGCTGTGGAGATTTAGGTAGCTGCTGGATATCATGTCATCACTAATATACCAAGCAATTATCTGGAAAAAAAAGGTTGCGCCTCTGATCACTCATCAGTCCTCTAGCTTTCAGTAGAACAAAGCAATAATGCTGTAGGTGACAGTCTGAGGCATATATACAGACGTAGACAAAATTGTTGGTACCCTTTGGTCAATGAAAGAAAAAGTCACAATGGTCACAGAAATAACTTTAATCTGACAAAAGTAATAATAAATAAAAATTCTATAAATGTTAACCAATGAAAGTCAGACATTGTTTTTCAACCATGCTTCAACAGAATTATGTAAAAAAATAAACTCATGAAACAGGCATGGACAAAAATGATGGTACCCCTAGAAAACACAGAAAATAATGTGACCAAAGGGACATGTTAATTGAAGGTGTGTCCACTAATTAGCATCACAGGTGTCTACAACCTTGTAATCAGCCATTGGGCCTATATATATGGCTCCAGGTAATCACTGTGTTGTTTGGTGATATGGTGTGTACCACACTCGACATGGACCAGAGGAAGCAAAGGAAAGAGCTGTCTCAAGAGATCAGAAAGAAAATTATAGACAAGCATGTTAAAGGTAAAGGCTATAAGACCATCTCCAAGCAACTAGATGTTCCTGTGAGTACAGTTGCACATATTATTCAGAAGTTTAAGATCCATGGGACTGTAGCCAACCTCCCTGGACGTGGCCGCAGGAGGAAAATTGATGACAAATCTAAGAGACGGATAATCCGAATGGTAACAAAAGAGCCTAGAAAGACTTCTAAAGAGATTCAAGGTGAACTTCATGCTCAAGGAACATCAGTGTCAGATCGCACCATCCGTCGTTGTTTGAGCCAAAGTGGACTACATGGGAGACGACCAAGGAGGACACCATTGTTGAAAACGAATCATAAAAAAGCAAGACTGGAATATGCCAAACTACATGTTGACAAGCCACAAAGCTTCTGGGAGAATGTCCTGTGGACAGATGAGACAAAAATCGAAGTTTTTGCCAAGGCACATCAGCTGTATGTTCACAGACGAAAAAATGAAGCATATCAAGAAAAGAACACTGTCCCTACTGTGAAACATGGAGGAGGCTCTGTTATGTTCTGGGGCTGCTTTGCTGCGTCTGGCACAGGGTGTCTTGAATCTGTGCAGGGTACAATGAAATCTCAAGACTATCAAGGAATTCTAGAGAGAAATGTACTAGCCAGTGTCAGAAAGCTTGGTCTCAGTCGCAGGTCATGGGTCTTGCAACAGGACAATGACCCAAAACACACAGCTAAAAACACCCAAGAATGGCTAAGAGGAAAAAATTGGACTATTCTAAAGTGGCCGTCTATGAGCCCTGACCTCAATCCTATTGAGCATCTTTGGAAGGAGCTGAAACATGCAGTCTGGAAAAGGCACCCTTCAAACCGGACACAACTGGAGCAGTTTGCTCATGAGGAGTGGGCCAAAATACCTGCTGAGAGGTGCAGATGTCTCATTGACAGTTACAGGAAGCGTTTGATTGCAGTGATTGCCTCAAAAGGTTGCGCAACAAAATATTAAGTTAGGGGTACCATCATTTTTGTCCATGCCTGTTTCATGAGTTTATTTTTTTACATAATTCTGTTGAAGCATGGTTGAAAAACAATGTCTGACTTTCATTGGTTAACATTTATAGAATTTTTATTTATTATTACTTTTGTCAGATTAAAGTTATTTCTGTGACCATTGTGACTTTTTCTTTCATTGACCAAAGGGTACCAACAATTTTGTCCACGTCTGTATATATATATATATATATATATATATATATATATATATATATATAGATATATATATAGCTATATATATATTTAAACAAACACAAAGACAAATTGATGCTTTTAGCTGCATCCCTTATGAGAACGAGTGAGAGTGAGAGTGAGTGTGAGAGAGAGATAGATAGAGAAAGAGAGGTTTGTTTTTTAACTCAAGCAAAATAACACATACATAATGACAAGGGCAGAAAAGAGAAAGAAGTGCTGACAATTCATACAGGAAAAGTTTGATAGTTGAGCATGAAGAACAGTAACCTATATGTGGTCCCGTTCATGCATTTCTAAGGTAGTTCATGTGGATAGAGCATGGGGACGAATACGAGATCATGCTGTGAGAGCATGCCATGATGTATGAGATGGTAAATGCAGCAGCCCATCCTTTTACTAGTTACACACCTATTTCACAGCAGATGTTACTTCTGTTTGCACAGATATTCTAAACGGCTCCTTTGGTTGCATTTTGAAAAGATTAATAATTTGTATTAAGTAATTTAATCTACAGTATATTGTGCCAGTGATGACAACCTTTTGATCATGTACAAGATTTTGCATTGGTATTTCATGGAAATTAAATGAATAATTATTATTATTTAGCTATTTTTTTTTTTTTTAGGTTAATCTCATTAGTTTCTAACTCTTCATTTTGCCTGACATTTCACCACAAGAAAAACTCCTCGTGAACGGGATGACGTCATTCGACAATGACAGCAATATTGCTTGTATAGCAATGGGGATCTTTTGACCTATGTGATATTCAGTATGCTGCAATGCATTTATAAGTTCATATGTATTTATAAGTGCATTTATACATTTACACACTCTCACTTTAACACTGCCATATCCGCCACAATCACCATCTATTATCCATTATACTTTTAACTTGTAATTCTTATCCTTATACTTAATTCATTCCTATTCTTTTACACACACTATTTGATTCGATTTTTTTCATTTTTTTAATTTATTATAAATGTCTGCACTTTTTCTTTTTTCTTTTGTTTACATCTTGGACGGTCGTAAAAAGCATTTCACTGCGTGTCGTACTATGTATAGATAGATAGATAGTCGTATAAATATGCAAATGTGTGTACAGAAATAGATAATGGAATGTGCATCAGTAAGAGTACAAAGTAATGGCAGTATGTAAAAAAAAATGTATATATTTATATGTGTGTGTGTGTGTGTGTGTGTGTGTGTGTGTGTGTGCGTGCGTGTGTGTGTGTATGTTTGTGTGTATGTGTGTGTTTGCAACAAGAGCTTATGGTAAAAATAGTAAAGAGCAAAGTATTATAAGGTGTATGTAACGGTATGTAGCAGCACATAATGCAGATGCACATATAAATGAGAAAACAGTGCAGATAAGTAGTAAGGCACATTGTGTATGTATGTGTTTGTTTGTTATGTTGTATGTGTATGTGACAAATAAAATTTGAATTTGAAATTTCCATTTTTTTATATGGTAGCTGTACAGAACTGGTTAGAAAATCGCATACAGAATGTCTGTTGTTGAGCAGTATACTCCTGTTTCCATGACAAAAGCAGTATAATTGTGTTATGAGGTTGTACATAAATTTACACATACAACAGAGATCAATAGAACAGAGGACAGACTGTGTTTAATTTTCACTTCCTATTGAAGAAAGATATGCGATAATTATTCATATATCTTTTCTTTCCTCGTTTTTTGCCGAGCTTCAGAATTTGATTTGAAAACCAATCCAAGGTTGGAAAAAGAGCTAATAACAGTAAAATGAGTCATTTAGACATTTTGCTGTCATTTAATAAAATGGTATTTAATTATTTTAGTTGGGGAGGGAAATAAAGGCAAAATGATTCATGCTCTAAAACAGATGCATTTTCAATTGCATTTTGAATTTAATCATGTCTAAAGTGCTGAGTCACCACAGGCACTAAATTTAACGAACGAATCCTTACTGAATCCACCCCGCACACCTTTCCATAAGCAACAGTGATTATTCTGACAAGCATATAATGAGACTTCAAAACTTTTGAAACATGCATTATGCTATTTCTTGAGATACAAGAGAATTCAGTCATTTAGTCATTGAACCATTTATTCACGAATAAGTTTTTTTTTTTTAATGTGTAGTGTCTTTGGATGCTTGAGTGTTTGTGAATGAATCTATAATAATGATCCTGTCATCTAGATAATCCTCTCCATGTGCAAAAGCCTTACATTTATTTTTGTACTATTTTTTTGTAAGTAAGATGAAGCGTTTAGTATTTCTGCCGGATTGTGGATTTTTTGAGCTGAATCATGTCTAAGGCACTGTTGGGGAAAGTAGGAATATCAGAGATTAATGAAGTGCTTGAAAGGTGCAGAATGCACTGCTTTGCAGTTGGAAGAGGAAAAAAAAGTGCTGGCTTTTAAGATAAGCCCTTGTTATGTATCCCATTTGGATGCAATGTTATGGAAATTAAGAACACTCCAGGGATGGTGTAGAAGATAAATTATGGGCATTATTTTCTATTTGCTGTTTCTACATGGAAATGCTACAACTGTGTTCTTTTCTGCTAAAATAAATCTTAACAAAATGATTTATCGAAGAGGTTAGATATCTGTTCGGAGTGTATATAGTTTTTTTTTTTTTCGTGGCAAGTTTAGCAGTCTAGTACTGTAGATCATGATATAGTGTGTACGGTAACATAAAAGTAACATAAAAAAAAAGTGCTTGTTTATTTGTGCTTGCGATGCTCATTACCAGTGGGTGGTAATGAGAAATGAGAAATCCAAAGATTTAAAAATAAAAAAAAAAAAAAAAGAATAAATAACAATATTAGTAGACAAAGGCATTGCAGAAGGGAGAAAATATTAAACGCTTGAAGCGCTGAATGAATCCACCTCAAGGTTGTGAAGGCCATGAACCTAAAAGCAAGTATTCTGACTCCTACTGTAATGGTAAATGTTAACCTGACAGACTTCACAGATACAGATTCACAAGGATACAGTAAGAAAAAAAAAAGAAAAAAAAGGAATTCAATAAAAAGCCTGCTCGGGTATTACACGTTAGTTGAAAGTTTACCCAACGCTGACAAAACTACAAACGAAATCGCTTTTTTTTTTTTTTTTTTTTTTTTACCCTGAAATCCATTGACCAGCCGTTGTCAATTCAGTTTCTGTTGAAAGAAAGAAAGAAGGGTTGCCGCATAGGCCGGAGGGCTTATTGGCACCCTTGCCCTTTAAACTGATAAATGGAGCCGGGTCTGGATGTGATGTTGAGAAGAGTAGATAATCGAGCATGGAACACAATTGTTCAGTCTGAGACCTCTCGCTCTGTTTCTCCCTCGCACAGACAACCCCTTGTCTAATCATTTACTTCCTGCCATTCCAACCTCTCCGTCCAATATGAAGCGATTGAAAACGGCAACAATCTCTCTCTCTAGTTATTGAACTCCGGATTGTGCCGTAGATGTAAGTCGGGTCATCAGACATAATGCCCGATAGGTGCCGGTGCCATCAAGTTTCTTTTTTTTTTTTTGCTGGTGGAGAATCAGGAGTCAAAACAACAGACCTCCAGGAAAAAAAAAGCTCAAGTAGTGGCAGATCTATATGCTTAGATTAGACTGAGCGATGAGCTATTAAGACCCCTGAGCGGGTGCTTTGTTAGGATGCTGCTGTGAGCCAGGCTCCTGAGATGACTGTTAAGACACGTTGAATAAGAATGTTTGGGTAAACATCAGTGGATATTGTCACGCTCCCAAATGTTTCTAAAGCTTTAGACAACTGTTCTGTGGGTGT
Organism: Kryptopterus vitreolus; assembly: GCA_030449085.1. Classification (NCBI taxonomy): domain Eukaryota; kingdom Metazoa; phylum Chordata; class Actinopteri; order Siluriformes; family Siluridae; genus Kryptopterus; species Kryptopterus vitreolus. Next base: position 14,675,147 of record JACRUU010000019.1, on the reverse strand, counting down.
GATGCACTAGAACAACAGTAAAACCAGGCAAAATCAATTGACAAAGTGGCAAATTTGCCCTTCAGAAAAGAAATCTTTTTTTTTATTATTCTTTTTGTCTATTAAGGCGTCCTTGCTAATATTGTGTGTCTCTAGATTTACGCGAATCTCAAAGGCTGCATGAAATTCTCAAAGCAAGAAATCGCTCTCTTTCTTGAATGTCATATTTGTTAAAATTGTAGAACCTGCATTATACCTTATGGTCAGATGTTTGCAGGCATCCAATCATAAGGTTCGTTTGTGCCTTTTCATCATCTCAACTCTTACAGTACCTTCACTTATCGCTATCGCTATTTAAGGAGTGTTATAGTAGAAATTTGTTCTCCTTCACCAACAAGGAGTAAATTCACATAGTCAGTTTTCCAATTCATCCCATTCATTCATTCATTCATTCATTCATTCATCTTCTACCGCTATATCCGATCTTCCCTCGGGTCACAGGGAGACTGTGCCTATCTCAGGCGTCTATGGGCATTAAGGCAGGATACACCCTGGATGGAATGCCAACCCATCGCAGGGCACACACTCACACAATCACACACACACATTCATACACTAGGGACAATTTTCCAAGGTGCCAATCAACCTACCGTACAGGTTTTGGACCGGGGGGGAAACCAGAGAACCCGGAGAAAAACCCCTGAGTCACGGGGAGAACAAGCAAACTCCATACACACATGGCCGAGACGGGAATCGAACCCGAACCCTGGCGGTGTGAGGCGAACGTGCTAACCACTAAACCACCATCCCCCTACCCAAAATGTATTAAAGTCAGTATTGAGCATTTAGTGTGGAGGTCAGTTTTATTCCAGACCTCTCAAGATCTTCTAAACCAATCCATGTAAACCACCTTCAGTCCTCATGTAGCTCTTATTGTGTATGGGAGATTTTTACGCTTGAACGTGTTTGTGTTCTCCTTCACATAAAGGGGAAAATGGCATTTTCAGAGACATTTTATTGAGCTCTGTGGTAACAGTAAGAGGAAGAACCACCTACAGCTGGAACCGTCCACACATTTTTTTGTCCATATGGTGCAATTAATTTATTTCAGAAGCGCATAGATGTAAATATCTAATCTTTTGAATCAAATCCATTTTGAATGTGGTCTTGTATTGTATGCATATTGTATACATGTGATAAAAGGCGACGTACTCGAATAGAAAGCCTTTATTTGTCATATATACATTACAGCACAGTGAAATTCTTTCACTGCGTATCTAAGCTTGTTTGGAAGAGGGGGAGCATATGGAAATTGGGCGGTACGGCGGCCCTGGAGCACAGAGAGTTAAGGGCCTTGCTCAAGGACCCAGGAGTGCCAGCTTGACAATACCAGGGCTCAAACCTCCCCACTTTCCGATCAGAGCTACACCCCCTCCTTTTTTTTTTTTTATTCAGCACGCACATTTTAATATATTGATGGCATCATCCTATGTGTGGAATAAACAACAGCGGTGGGCAGTAATGATAATTACTGCTATAATTGCTACTATATTAGTAATTATATTGTGGGGAATATTCAGTGATGTACCCAGTATTTGTCCAGAGTTTACTTCTGGAAAGGTGTAGTGTTTGAAAAACATCAGTAGGAAATGGAAAAGCACAGAAATCCATTAATCTCTTTGTCATTGTCACTCTGTGAAACGCCACGTGTATGGTCAGGGAATTGTGGGAAAGATGGGACACAAGTCCTGGAAAAACTAACACATACACACGACCATATTCACTCACACTTACAGAGGGTTTAGCATCGCTAATCGACCTACCTGGACAATGAAAGGGAAAACACTGGACCCACTCAAATACAGAAACCCAGAGTTTAGGATTAAACTCTGGACGCTGGATGTCTGAATTGGTAACATGCCCGAAAATACTCTCTTGTACACTCTCTTCTACACCTTCTTGATATTATTCCACCTTCTTGACCTGATCGTGTACAACCGGTGAGCTGTTACCCAATCTCCAGAATCAGATTTCGAAACATGCTTTGACTATCAGAGCATTGTTTTGTTTGTTTGTTTTTTTTGCTTTCACCGTGATAAATTGTCTGACAAATGTCGAACATGATTTTTTTTCCCCATTGCAAGAATCTTGCAGAACTGATATAGTGCGCACGTGAGACATTTCAGGGGACAGGTGTATTCGCATGACAGACAGATATAGGTCACTTCGAATTACAAATCTAAACTATCGAGCTAGATCTGATCTGTTTACTCCTTATTCTCCTGTCGAAATACATCATCTAAGCACTCAGGCAGGTGATTTTGAACCTACTTATGGCCTGCCTATATTCAGGTACTTGAGATTCAGGCTGATTGATTCTGTTGCAGACCGGCGGAGGTCACTAAGGCTCAGTCCTGCATGTGTTCTGACCAGCCTCAAGCCATCAGAGCTGGCAGACCTGAAGAGACATTCATCTCATTTCTCTTTCCACGAATGAGAACATCTCGCTGGCTGGTTATGAGAGTGTCTGAGTACAGAAAAATAAGACGGTTTTAGCCAGAGATCGGCAATGTTGAGAACTCGACTGCAGAATGAATTCACTCTGAATTGTATTTGTATAGACATTATTGCAACTCGGCTTTACCAGAGCCCAAAGCTAGATGCTGAGTTACATTTTTAATACGCGAGCCAATTGTTGAAAACTTGTTAAAAAAAATCTGTGATGAAGAAAAGTTCCTCTTGAGATGAATTAGACTCTGGAGGGAGCTCAGCGTCTTCTGGGGGACTAGTAACATGTCATGAATAGCATGCATTTACAAATCTTATCATCTCGACCATTTTTGAGAGGTGCACTCAGTAATATATGTATCCTGAATTAAAGGTCTGTACCTAAACCTTTGCTCTGGCGATCATTTACATCAGTATGTCTTTGGGCACCCGTATGACTTTGCGTTTTATGGCCTCCCACATAGTGCACACTTTAGGTGGTACAATGTCAGTGAGCCCGAATTTCTCAGAACCTATATTGCGTTATTGATTTCCTGCAGAGCTGACATTTACACCAGACTCTGTCAAGGAGCTTTCTCCCTTCATCAATGAAGTCAGTCCCTTAATGGCATCTGTGGCCGAGACACCTACGTATGTGATCGCCATAGCTTATATCACACTCATTCTGTTAGGGCCATGTTTGTTTTCAGCTGTATTATAGTATTGCAAATAACAGCATATCTTTTCTTTTAATAAAATTCATCATTCTTTCATCTCCGCTTATTTTTGTAATACCTGCACCACTTGATTTGCAATTTGTATTCTATATTTGTTCTATTTTTTTTTTTATTGGAAATTACTGGCCAGTATCTATAAAAATAGATGACTTTAGCACTCATATGATGTGATGTACTGGAGTGTATCTCACAACATTCATTTCATTCATTCATCTTCTACCGCTTTATCCGATCTTCCCTCGGGTCACGGGGAGTCTGTGCCTATCTCAGGTGTCTATGGGCATTAAGGCAGGATACACCCTGGATGGAATGCCAACCCATCGCAGGGCACACACACACATTCACACACACATTCATACACTAGGGACAATTTTCCAAGGTGCCAATCAACCTACCGTGCATGTTTTTGGACCGGGAGGAAACCGGAGAACCCGGAGAAAAACCTCCTTGAGGCACGGGGAGAACATGCAAACTCCACACACACATGGCCGAGACGGGAATCGAACCCGGACCCTGGCGGTGTGAGGCGAACGTGCTAACCACTAAGCCACCGTGACACACTATCTCACAACAATTATGAAAAAATATGCTTAAATGAATCCCACATAAGAGGATATTAAATTTGCACAAACCCGTTTGTACTATTTAAAGACTAATATACCACTTTATTAGGGTTTTACAGGAAAAAATATACTAATGTTTTAAAATAAACAATTTCTTGAAACAATAAGTATGCAATTACCACTGGAAATGTTCACATTAACAACAATGATGCCAACAGTATTTAAAGAGGAAATATCAAATTCTTTTCACTCCCAACACAAGGTAAAAAACAACCTTTTTAATATTTTTAATATAAAATTTTATATCCATTTTTCAGGTAAAAAAAAAGATTTTTTTAAAGCATATAAAAAAAAAAAATATATATATATATATATATATATATATATATATATATATATATATATATATATATATATATATATATATATATATATATATATAGTGGGGCACGGTGGCTTAGTGGTTAGCACATTCGCCTCACCACCGCCAGGAGTCCGGGTTCGATTCCCGTCTCGGCCATGTGTGTGTGGAGTTTGCATGTTCTCCCCGTGCCTCTGGGGGTTTTTTTCTCCGGGTTCTCCGGTTTCCTCCCGGTCCAAAAACATGCACGGTAGGTTGATTGGCACCTTGGAAAATTGTCCCTAGTGTATGAATGTGTGTGTGTGTGTGATGTGTGAATGTGTGTGTGTGCCCTGCGATGGGTTGGCATTCCATCCAGGGTGTTTCCTGCCTTAATGCCCATAGACTCCTGAGATAGGCACAGGACTCCCCGTGACCCGAGGGAAGATCGGATATAGCGGTAGAAGATGAATGAATGAATATATATAATATATATATATATCTTGATTATATATATATATATATATATATATGTATTATAATATATATATAATATAAGGATTTTAACAAGCATTGAAAATGCAAAATGCTGTTATTTGCACTGAAATGCTGCAAATCGCCAACTCAGTCTGAATGAGTCTAAAAGCGACTCAGTGACTCAAGTAATCATCTGAGCGAGAGAGAAATGACTTTCAGTCATTATACTAAGATCCAGTCACTCACACTGATCCACTGAATGACACAGATGAGCAAATCACATTTATGAGTGAAAAGAACTGACTACGTAATAAAGATAAATAAATAAAGGTGCAGAATGCAGGCTAATGCAAAAAAATACACCTAGGGCTAACATACTATGCCTTTCTAAGTTCAGGTTTAGTGCACACTGGTATGAGCTAAACTCTACTGGTGGTCAAAATGTCCAGAATCTCCCAATGTCCTGCTCTTTAAAATGGAGAAACTGATTTAGACAGTGCCGACTAAATGCCTGGCGCAGTGTAACAGTTTCCATTATAATCCATCCTGCTAAGCTGTACTCAAACAGTGTAGCCCTGTGAAAACATGCCAGAGGATTTGATATAGTTGTAATGGTACACAGTCTTTCCTTCATTCCTGAGTGACTTTTTTTTTTGTTTAAAAGCTTGCCTTCCTTTTATACTCCTGACATTTCTCTAATTAAGACCGATCACGTTAGCTACAGCGACTTCAGAGCAAGCGCTGAGGGTTTCCCCTGCGCCACCCCTGTTCTTTCCTACTTTTATCCCCCTACAGTAGGATTAAGGTCAGATGGTCTAACAAGAAGTTTAGGCAGATTGTGACAGAGTAGGATTACAGCACTGTATGACAGCTCTTTTCTTCATGCCGCCTTAGATAAAAGTGACGGGATGGGCCTTGGTGAACCTGGAGTTTTAGTTGGGGGAGAAATAAAAGAGGCAAGCCTTTCATATCCCAGCCGGGAGATCTAGAGTTCAGAACTGGTCATTAACTGGCACAGAATTCTTAATAAGTTTGGATTTTATTGATGCACATGGGAAAAACAAATGATTAAATGTGTCCTGTTCAGTATATCAGTGTAGCCCATACGCCTTGTCCAATTTTTATATGCGACCACTCCAGTTTAAATTATTAATAAATCATAATAAGCATTCAGACCACGGACAAGATTGAACTCCGATTCCCCTAGGCAGAAGTACAAGACTCTGCTCTCACCATGGTAAATCTCATAACCTGACTATATATCTTAGTTAAGCCTTGTAAAGCTTCATATCGTCTCTCCTCCTCACCTCTGCATAGCTCACATGCTTTCATCTTGGCTTCGACTTGGATGTTTGCTTTTGCTGTTTTCCCGGGCATGTCCCTGCTGTCATGTTATTGTCTCATTATTCCCATTTACTCGAACGCTCAAACCGTCCCATTTCCTCAATATTTTCTCTCGGCGGGTTAAGCCTTTGGTTCCTGCTGTAAGGGCATGCCTGAATCAAAGGCGGCTTGTTAGAGAGAATTAAAAACGTATCTGTGTAGGACAGTAGGGGGGGCATTTTGCAATTTTCTCACTTCTGTCCCTTCAGTCAGTCTATCAGTACCAGGCTCCTCGACTGTGCTTAATATGGATCACACACTGAGCGGAATTATTACAAACTAATGAAGTCGACCGCAGTCGGATTCGCCGCAGTAACACGCGCTTTCAAATACACAAAGCCACAAGGAAGAAAGAGGTGGCGTTTGTCGGGGAGAGCAGATACATAGCAGAGGAGCGATGCCTGAATGTAGGAGGTTCCCTGTGTCCCGTGAGAATACAGTACTCCCAGCTGAGATCAAGGCAGGCCTTTCCAATGCACATGTACATCCATTTTTTTTTCTCCCTGACATTTGAAACACGTGCACCTATCTCTGTGCTCTGTGTATCAACATATCACCTGAGACCTTTTCACACTCGTCATACACTGTACTACTGTTTCTGTTCACCATCGCTGAGTCATGACTCCCAGTGTCGGGGAGTAGCTCGTTATATGTATTGTAATTTAATTACAAAATAAAAGTAACAGTAGTTTGTTACTGTTACAGAGAAAACAAAAACGTGTAATTAAATGACAGTTACGTGTGAAAATGTTAAAGATCCCAAACCCCAAACACCACCACTCAACAGGAATCCCCCCTCCCCGTCAAAATTAGAAAAATATAACCTATTTTTTCCCCGAGGGTTTGAATTTTTTTTCCCCTTATAACGTTCATTCCATTCCATTTACATTTACAGCATTTGGCAGACGCCCTTATCCAGAACGACTTACAAGTGAGCAATTGAGGGTTAAGGGCCTTGCTCTAGGGCCCACTAGTGGCAGTTTGGTGGTGGTGAGATTCGAACCCATAATCTTCCGGTCCAGAGTCCAACATCTTAACCACTGGGCTACCACCTCCCTCCCTCCCATTAGCTGCCACCTTGTGGACAAATGAAAGTAACCAAAAAGTAATCACATGTAAAATCACATATAAAATTACTTTTATAAAGTAATTAAACAGTTACACTACTTATTACATTTTGAATAGGGTCATTTGTAATCTGAAATCTATTACATTTCCAAGTAACTCCAAGGCACTCTTTTCTTGCGGTAATTGTGCCACGTTTCACATTTCACATAAGACAGTTGTGGCGTCTCGAACTCACATTACCGGTTAATATTTATCTGTTTGCTGTAATATGTATTTGCTTCTATAGTAACTGTCTCAGAGACCCGCATGGTGGAGGATAAATCTAATCGAAAACTAATAATACACAGATTAATATGTTGTCATTTACTGTATACAGAAAGAGAGAAAAAACAAAAACATCTCAGCTGTGAGGCTGTGTACATTCACAACGTTTGTGTGTTGTTGTTTTTAGCTTTCTTAACAGTAGTTCATGGCTTTATTAAGTAATAACAGGAGCATGTAAAAATGGCTCCAAATAGCTCAAACGTGTGATTAATCTTTTAAACTTAACATCATTTTGGTGGTAGAATAATCGTAACGTCACCTCAGGCCTCGTTATGCTCCCCAGTTACCGTCTCACTTCTTATTCCGACATTCCCCACTGTGGTGTATTCCTCATATAATGCAGTCCTTCTTCACGAGAAAGAATATGGGCTTCCCATACGCCTGCTATTAAAACGATAAAGATGTCGTTCTTTACAGAGTAAACTTATTAATGTCAGCGTGGTCTTATCGTTGCGTTCTGCTTTTCTTTGCTTTGCCTTTTCCATTAACTAGCCTCATGTTTAATAGTGATTACTGCCCTTCACTGATTGATGGTAATGTAAATACCAATGCTCGTCTGGCGGCGATAAAACGAAGGTCCTCTCATTCTCTCTCTCTCTCTCATATATACACACACACGCCAAATGACTCTCTCAGTGATAGTTAACACTGCAGCAACGCAAACATTATGGTTCTACTGTGTTAACAGAGATACACAAAATATCATCTTTCCTTTCCTCTCTCACATAAAAAGACGTCTAATTAGTAGTATTGCTCAATTTGTCCGTAGTGTTCATGCAGATTCTCAGTGGCGATATGACCCTTGACATCTTACTTTTGTCCCAGCAGTGAGAATTCATTCTCAATATCGTGTCCTGGTATAGGGCTGTGACGGTCACCGTGACAACCGCGTTACCACGGTGGTCTGTTGCCATCACCGTCGTCTATTGACACCGGTAGTGTACTTGACGTCACACACTCTAACGTTAACACACAAATTTCCGTTCCATTGACGTGTCTGGCTTTGCGGCACGATTCAGCCGCGGATCTCGTTGGAAAACCAAATGTTACATCGAACCGATCAATTTGGAGGCTTTGTGGCACAAATATCGGTTGCACGGTGACGTTTCATTGACAGAAGATCATAAATAAACATGCATTTTTGATGTTTTAGCATCCTTTGTTTGTTTTTATCATTCTTCGATATAGTACAGTACAGTGAACTCAGACTTTCGGTGTCATACACATAATGCTTGTCTTTTGTTGTGAAATCATCTGTTGCCGGTTCCGGTTATACAGTCGCGCACATCAGGAAAACGCGTCCAGTGAAACAATAACAGCAATTCTTATTCTGTCACGGTTTATTTTAAGGCACCAGCATCACTGAATGCTTCTGGCATTATCGATTTAATATGTTCTAAAGATCAGGTTAGAATGTGATTATAAGATAAGCGTCGGATCCATTGCAACGGTTAAATAAAACGGTACTGAGGATGAACGAATGCTATGCTGTACAATGAGACAAATCAACATTAATGTTTAGAATTAAACTTTCCAAAGATCTGCTACGACATTTGGAAGAAAAGATGATTTTGTTTCCCTGCATTAACACGGGGCAGTGTAGCTTGAAACTACAGTTAATTGAACATTCCCACCCCCTGGCAATCAAAAAGTGTTATTTATTTTTTGATAGAGACTCAATGCACTTCTGTCCATCACTCTGGCTCTTTTGTAGGGTATCCTATGTCACATGACCTCGGCACTTCATTTCTATGCATTGTTAATTGGCACTTATATATAGATGCACTTTATCCACTCTCTTTATCTAACATGTATCAGTTGAGATGATTTTATTTGTCCCGTTCAGGCTATGGTTCTTTCTTCTTTCTTGTGTCTTGCTTCCTTTTTTTTTTTTTTTTTCTTTCTTCTCTATTGCGCTAAAAAGCTACACTTGCATCGTTCTTGTTCCAATTTGAATGATTCTTTTTTTTTCTCCTGCAGGGTGCCATTGACTGTTTATTTGCTAGATTGTAGGATAATCGATCCATACACAATATTTAAGATGCTTTATGCAACACCTTTGAAATTCAGTGTTGTTGATTTGTCCCCCTCCTCCATACATTTTATTTGGACAAAGTTTGTATGGCACATTATGACACATTATATTATTATTATGATTATTATGATATTATTATGACACATTATATCTCATTATGTAAGAAAATTAGGTGGTGGAGATTTTTTTTCTAATTATGTCTATTACTAGTACTTACAACGTAGGATGCTAAAGAAACTTCTTATAAAGTTTTATCTGATGGTGGGATACTAATACGGATACTTATTATATTACATATTAATACTAATATGGAGCCTGGTTTATGTTTCGGTACCAAGCCTTTCTGAATCATGTTTCCACAAACAGACCCACATGGACAGCCAGTTACACAACAATCACTTTACAAAAAGGACACACACTTTGCTGTATCTGCGACACATACCTATCCATTGTATTTTTATTTGTATCTTTATTATTACTATTTTTTTCTATTTATTAATTATTATTTTCCTTTTCATGTTTACATGTTGGACGGCCGTAATAAGCCTTTCACTGCATATCGTACGCTGCCTGTATGTGTATGTGACAAATAAAACTTTCTAGGTTTTAAAGTAGAAAAACACTGCTTGGGTCTGTCCAGTCCGATCTTTTTCCAAAAAAAAAATGTCTAGACTCTGTCCTCCCTACTATTTCTGTAAGTTTCTTCCATATGTTTGTACTAATTAAGAGTGAAGCACACCAGCTGTGTATGAGCAAAGCCTGAAAATGTGCAGGAATCTGGCATCTGGCTGGCCACATGAGCCTCTATGTCTCTTGTGCAGTTCCCATTCAGAAATTCTGCAAAATCAAACTAGCATTATGGCAGAATTGACTGATCTCTTAATTGCTTCACTGAGCATTTGACTGGAAACCAGCTTTAAAAAAAAAAGTCCTTGTGAGATGCTGAGCATCATTAATAAGATGACAAAATTGGAATTTGATATTTTTTGGTTATTCACTTTTACTTGCAAAGCCATGCAATTTTCATTTGCAATTATACAAGTAGCTTTGTTAGTAATAGTATTCATACACTATTAGTCTAGTTATTTTCTGTGTTGGTTTTTTTTCCCCAGGCTTAAAGTGCAAATAAAGTGGTAGCTCAGCTGGAGTTGTGCAATTCACATGTTTCTGGGAGAGAGAAAAAAAGACAAAAACTATAAAAGTCTTATTAATATTGTAAGGGGAAAAAAAGCCATTTCCAGCGCAAGCTTGTCAAGCTTGTGGAACTCTACAACGCTTCCTAATGAGAGTAATGGTTTTTCGAAGCATATATGCAGCCATGCTTGTATCATTGTCAGAGCAAATTTGTGCTTCTTCCTGTCTAAAACAGGGTGATTGATGGAAGACAGAAACAGGTGTGAAGGAGTAATAATGGTATCAGGAGCAAAAAAAAAAAAAAAAAAGAGGGAGTGCCAGTAAGAAGGACAGATATGGTCGCCATGCCTTCAGGGGCTTCCACAAAACCCTCTCAACCACCAAGCTTCATCCTGATGTTGAGCAAAAAAAGGTCCCAGAACAGTTATTCCCACTGGCTTTTTAAAAAGTAGATGATTACTTTTATCTTTTAATGGGGAATGGCACTTTACTGAGAGGAAGGCAACCACAAATTACTATAATTGATCCATTCAGCTTTCTGCACAAAGCCAATGCTCTTGCTTCCTGTGGAAAAAAAAATACTGTCACTGCATTGCAAGGAGCAGAGAAAATGAACTTGGTGATTAATTTTAATTACAACAGTCTACACTGACCCAGCAATGGTTAGTTTAAGTCTTATATCATTATGTGGCGGAAAGCATTTACAGTCAAATTACATCACAAAATAAGAAGTAAATTGCACAGATCATTAATAGATTCCCAGAAAAAAAAGCAGCGACGTGCATACGTCTTCCTCTCACCGAGCTGGACTGTAAAGACAGTCGCTCTTGACTTGATTTGCGGAAGAAAATACCATCTTATGTGCTTAATTTACCATGAGAATAACTCATTAAGAAAGCCCCATGCGAATATGATCAGCCTACAGTTTGAAATTAAGCTGTGGAGATAAATTACAGGATTGATTTCTGGCATAAGTTATTTTAGGGCTAATTAGTGTGTGTAGATGGTAATCACCAGCAGCACAGCAATCTATAGGATTGTGACCTCCAGGAAAGAATTCACATGCCTTATTTATTTATTTATTTATCTTGCAGATTGTGTGTACTGCAGCTCAAGAAGAGGTGGGAGAGGCAGCGTGCACACCTGGCTTCCAGGTGAAGAAGTACCATGTGGAGTATGATGGAGGGTTTCTGAAAGATCAACCTCTTCTGCAAGGTAGGGAACGGTCTTAGATTACAGATCCTGTTTAATAAAGTGTAAAATTCAATTTCTAAAAAAGATTTGGCGCTGCCTCTAATTCCAGTCTGTGGTTATGGGTACATTCGAAGATTCCTATTTATGCGCACTTTGTACATGGTTGGTTTGTCGCAATATTGCGCACATCTTGCCCAAACTTTATAATGGTAAATTATAAAGCGTTTTTTTTTTGTTTGTTTGTTTACTGTTTAACAGGAAATTATTGGTCAGGATATACATAGGAATAAAACAATTAAATCGTAACTTGTAACTTACGTAACTTACGTAACTTACGTAACTTGGTATAGATCCTTTAATTTCTTTAAAAGTTTAAGCCTTGTGTATTACTAATACCTTGTATATGTATTATTATTGTTTGTGGACAATTTGATACAGAAACAATATTGATAGTTGGGTTTAATGTTGTCCTGTTTCAAATAGACTTGTTTAAACAATTTGTGAATCCAGACATTATTAGGATTTTAGCTTTTAGCTCACCGTATGATTCATTTTCGCCACCTTAGATTCTGTATTATGCAAATATGACTCACGAGTGCCTTTTTAAAAATGATTGTTGATAATTTGCTAACCAATGATTTGTTGTTAATATCATTAACCTTCAAATTGTGGAATTTCAGGCTTGTTCCATTTCCCCCCCCCTTTTGAACAGGAGTGTGTATAGTAAATGTTCAGTGCCAATTTTACCATAATGTGAAAGTGTGTGTGTGTGTGTGTGTGTGTGTGTGTCTGTGTTTGTGTAGTTAGCACATTCCGATTTTCTAATTGTGGTGCTTGTGTTGTTGGCAAGTTATTTCCGTCTCGGAGCGAAACATCGCGGTGCAAGTGAGATTTTGTTTCTGTCCCATTTTCTCCCAAATTTGGTCACCCATGAAATTACCTACCGGGATAACACATGCATCTTCTGAAACATGTGAAGTCAAACACTTTGTGTTTCAAATAGATGCTCATGCTGTAACACACTTGTCAGCAAATCGCTACTTTTCTGCACTCGTGAATCGACGGATGCTCAAGTATCGCTGTAATGGAAAGGATGCCACATCTCCAAGAAAACAAAGTCATATTTGCCTTTCTGGTTATTCTTTACCTTATGCTGCCTCAACAGAAGCCTCAAACTGTTACGAATTGTTACAATGGAAATAAAGTAAATCAGTTGGTTTTACACTTTAAACATGCATAGCAATGTTCTCAGGAGTCACGAGTACGGACTGAAAATGCAATAAGTATGATTAAAAATGCATTGGTGTACTCCCATAAGATTTTATCCTCCTTTTCATCCCTCTACAGAATCTTTCTGATTCTAATTAAGCCCCGTCAATCTCACAATTCATTTTCACTTTTTTCTGATGAAAGGATATTTTGCACAACGGTTGCGTTATAACCCAAACACAAAAGTACAGAACACACACATGCAAAGTAATTAGGCCCAATGGCTATAAACATTGGCTATTATTCCTGTATAAAATTCGCTATTAAAAGATTAGTCCTCACCATTTAGTTTTGGATATGCTATTATAATTGTATTGGCCTTTAAAAATCTGACATGAATTGAAGTGCATGTACACTTTTTTTCCCCCTATTTTGATCAGGCTTGGGCGGGTTTGTTAACAAATTACCCGGCTGCACTTAAACATCATGTTCGTGTTTCACTAAATATTTCTCTGAGCCCTTAACGAAAGGTGACTGTGTGTGGGCGGGTGTGTGTGTGTGTGTGTGTTTATTTTTTTTCTCTTATAAATCGTCTCTTACCACGGTTAGAAAACAAACCCATAGAATATTCCTGTACTCATAACTTACTCCCTTTGATTTTTTTTTTCTGTTGTTTACAAAGGCTTCTGTGGCGTCTCACGCTGCATCTGCTGAAGGGAATTTCCTTCTCTTTGACTGAATCTCCTGGGAATCAGATGTATTTGTCAGGATCGCACAGGGAGTTTACACCTGCCTGAGCGCTTTCAGATTTCACGTGCGTCACGCGCTTCGTGACAAATTCTCGGTGATTTAATGCGTCAGTACATGCTTCATGATCGAACGACTCGTGCGTATACGGCAACGTTAGACGGGTTACTCGATCAAAGTTACTTGTATGTAAATTAAACATCTGATCGCGTATAAACAGGAGATTTGCAGGAGAATGCCTTGAGCACCAGTTAGTGCGAGAGAAGAATTACAAAAATAATGCCAACTGTGGCCAACTGGCTGTAAGTTAATTGCAGTTAATAATAGTTCTTCTCCTTAAAATGAGTTAAGCGTGATTTGACTGGTCAGCAAGCGCGGGCTCCCTCACAGCCTTTTTCTTAGTGAAGCCACACTACTTGCTCCCTACTGTGGAGCAGTTTGTGTGTCAGAGTTGTCACAATTCAGTGGGCTGCAGCTCCTCTGAGATTCACTGTAATGTCTACGAGCACATTTTAAGCTCCTCTGGGTAATGTCTTGCTGGCATCGAATTGGTTTCCCAGTGGGAGACGAGCTTTCCTGCCAGAATTTTGTTCTCCTCTTCAAAAAATTCATAACCATATCAACAGGTTTCACAACAAGGTAGAGAAGAGATGGATTTCCAGTGTCAGCCAAGAAGGGTAGCAGCTATTTACCTGAGTTTCTTTTTTGTAGGTGTTTGTATTCCAAATGTCTTATGAATGTTTATATATATATATATATATATATATATATATATATATATTATATATATAGATATATATATATATATATATATATATATATATATATATATATATATATATATATATATATATGGGCTGTCTAAAGAGGCCCATTACGGATGTTTAATAAATACTTATTAGAGGGAGATGTGTGCGTATATATATATATATATATATATATATATATATATATATATATATATATATATATATATATATATATATATATATATATATATATATATATATATATTGAGGGCTGTCAGTAGATTAAACATTTAATCGCACATTTTGCACAATACTTTTCAAATGTCTGTTTCTCTAATTGAAACAAATTTCACACAAAATCCCTTCAAATAAAATGATTAATTATATAATGGTTATTGCAATTCGGAAATTATTCTTTTAATGTTCATTTAATGTTTTTAATGGTCATTTTAATTGTTAAATATGGTATGTGGCTCCTTTAATATTTATGTTCCGGTTTTGGTTGCTTTCCATATAAACTGGTGATACGTTTAGGTAATATACAGTAATATAGTGAGGAGCCTGTTCACCTGTTGTGAATGAGCAGCTAGTAGGTGTAACATCAGTGAAATTTAGGTATATATATATATATATATATATATATATATATATATATATATATATATATATATATATGTATATATATAAAATGGAGCACATTTTTTTGCCTATTGATTTTTAAAACATGTGCTAATTTACATACAGTATGGACTGAAAGGTCTTACATGCACCCTATGATTTGTGTATAATGTGATGGGTGATTAGCTGGCACTTTAGGGTCTGTGGTATACTGTAGTTCAGAAGGTTGAGGGCTAGCATCATCAAGCTGCTACTGTTAAACCCTTAACCTTATTTGTTCCTGGGGCGCTGTGACGTGGCCAACCAGCTCTCTACTTATATACTGACATTAGGGTTTTGCCTCAACTATAGCAAGAATGTAGAATGCTGCATTGGATCTATTGGGCCCAAGTTTGTTTCAGCATGACAGTGCCCCTTTAGGCGAAGTGAGACCTATAATGACCCGATTTGCAACGTTGGTTGCGCAAGAACATGACTTTGAACACACTTGGAATGAACTGTAAAGCTGACAGCACCCCAGGTCTTCTCACCATATATCATCTCTTGATCTCATTAACACGCTTGAATGAGTACAAATCCCCACAGCCTAGCTCTAACGTCTAGTGGAAAGCCTTCTCAGAAACGTGGAGGATATTATAACAGCAAATGGAGGACTAAATGTGGAATTAAAAACTTGTCATTGTCAGGTGGGGAGTCATTATTCAGTACAGAAATCCATATACACAGAGGCATTGCAAAGTTCTGCTTTACTGTGATGTGATTCTGTTACCATCATGTACTCACTAGTCACACACTTAAACACCATAATTGTCATCAAGGTCATGATATGAAACAGCCTGACTTTATAGTATTACATTTATCTATGTAGATTTAATGAGGGGGAAAAAAGTGTCGCATTTCCACATCGGGAATGTTCTTGCCTTGTGATTTAATATCAAGTCTCACTGGAAACACGTTCCTGGTGTCGCACGTGGCTACTTGATGCATGCAGATTTATGTAAATGTCTTGCTCCTCTCTCTTTCCTGGGCCAGGCCTGCTCTGTAATTATGGCGGTTAGAAGGTGGACGTCATTGCCGGACGGGGCATTCCAGGTTACAGATATTAATACACCGTATTTAGAGGAACGCACGAGACGGAGATGGAGTAAACGTGGACATTACAGAACAATCTTTTGCACTGGCTGTCCTTTGTTAGCGCCCGCCTGCTTCCATGCTGTTCGACAAACACATTAAATCCAGCGTCCGGCATATACATCCGGATACCTTGACAAATATTGTTATTTCCATACGGACACGCCTGGCTTCATGAATAATAAGCGAGTATGTGCACAGGTGAACCGCGCAGTAGTCCTTATGAATGCTGATCAGGTTATCTCTCCTCTCTGTCAAGGCCCTGACCTTGTGTCGCCGCTGACTTTGTGAGCAGCATACTTAAAGAAGTCCAAGACTAAAACAGTGCTCCCTGCACACCCATAAAGCTGAAGGCATTTTCATATCGTTTTCTTTTCCTTTTTTTTCCCTTCTTCTTCACAACCTCCATGTAAGCCGAAGCACAGCAGGGAATAAAACCAAAATTAAAACATGATTACTTTCACGCCAGCCAAGCGGATTGCAGCGTCCAAATCAGAAATGGCGTTCTTCTCAGTTTAACCTGCTTGATAAGCGCGAGCAGTAACAGAGATGCAATGTTCCCTCAAATAGGTCCCTTTTTTTTTCTTCATAGGACTAAAATTTAAATCAAATAAAGCGGGACGCTTCGCAATCTGCGTGTGGCTCGAGCAGTTCATCGAAGCCCGATAGTGTTTCATCGTGCCCCTTCCTTCCGGAAAGAGGTACACCTTCTCCTCGCGCCGTAATGAGGAGGAGAAAATTGAATGCAATTTTATGAAAAGCCAATGAGATTGATCCTGTCATCTCTCCAAGCCACCAACCACTAATTCGACACTGGCTTCAATTTTGCACGGGCATCCACCCCCCACCTTCCCCCCCACCCCACAACCGGCAGAGAAATGTGGATATGGCCCAGATGCACACAGATGGACATTCCGGATTCTTCATCTCTGGGAAAATGAGAAAAGCAATCTTAGAGAGGTGAAGAAATTAGACAGCTTGCGCGTTCTTAACTCAAGTCTTTTCATGCTGAATAAAATCTAGGCAGCTTATATATCAAGGTTTTAATTCTTTTTTTTTTTTTTTTTCTTAACGCAAGTAACCACCCTGGTTGTTAAAGCGCTGTAGTGTTTTCTAGATTATGAATGCATTAGCTTAAGCAGCTTTTAGGAACAAGATGTAAAATTAGGACACTACTTGGAATTTAAATGATGCATATTTTTGTAGCCGTCGGTGGTATATTTCCCCGCTCATTCCTGTTCTACAAAACTGCTTTTTCCTCAGTGTTGCATCATCTGAAATCAGATCTACAAGCCTGTTGGAAATGATTTGGGAGTCAAAATTGCAATTTATAAAGATTTTAAGGATGTTGTTATTTTTTGTGGGTGTGTACCTGCTAGTACAATCTAAACACACTGGTTGCACTGACATCATAAGCCTGTTTTACAACAGTGAAAGCTCGGAGGACTGACTTCGAAGGGTCCGACCTCGTCTGGAGCTCAGCCAATTGCTTATTAACTATATTAAGTGAAGAAGACCTCTATGCTGGAATGCCCACTTTATGCCACCACTAGCTCCGACCTGAGTATCATTACGTGAAACATCTGGCCTCTGACACAACCTAATGCCTTTAAAGCAATTTGATTAACAGTCGACACTTTATCATCCATTTCATATTTCTTTTAGGGACTTTGGGAATAAACGCGCGCACACAAGCACGCCAGCGCGGAAAGGATGAGTCACTGCGATACGTGTTCGTTAAAGCAAATGCATTTGATGGCGGAAAAAGGAACCTCCAGGCCTTCGTTATTGTATAAAAATAGCTGTTTTACCGACTGTAAAATTAAAACATAGACTCATGTTCAATGAAACAAATCAGGCCACTTTAGAGTAACTAAGTTAAGACACAGTGGGGAACTGTGCTTCTCATTGAGGCATTTTGATTTTTTAAATTGATAATTTATTTATTTATTTTTACTATGTTCTTCATTTAGCAGTGATGCATGAATGTTCTACAGCATGCCATATAAAGCACCATGAAAATCGAATCATTCTGTAGAGTACAACTATACTGGTGGCATTTGCAAGTCAAGCCACTGCGATGCAATTATACTACGCATAAGGAGATGATTTTGTCTTGTAAGGAGGCTTGGAACAGATTTAGTTGCAAAAGACATTTGTTTATTATAAGGGCAAGTCCAAAATATGATCCAAAATCCCAAATTAGAAACTGGCAGAGGTCAGGTGATGGGAAAATAGACTGGGATATACATAATAGAAAAGCATGGCTGTGTATAGTCACTTGCACACTTGTAAAGGCTGAGTGTGTACTCTATGAATGAACATAGGATAATTGCACGCATAGGATAAATGCATTTATGCATGATATATGTATATATTATATATATATATATATATATATATATATATATATATATATATATATATATATATATATATATATATATATATATTTATATATATATATATATATATGATAATAATGGAGAGCATGGTGTTTTCGTGGTTAGAACGTTCACCTCACACCACCAGGGTTCCCGCCTCCCCGTGTCTCAGTGGGTTTCCCCCCCCGGTCCAAATGCACGGTAACATGCACGGTAGATTGATTGGCACCTTGGAAAATTGTCCCTAGTGTGTGAATGTGTGTGTGTGTGTGTGTGTGTGTGTGTGCGCTCTGTGATGGGTTGGCGCACAATACAGTGTTTGTCCTGTGTTGATGCCCGATGACACCTGAGATAGGAACAGGTTCCCCCACACGCAAGAGAAAAGTCGGATAAAGCGGTAGAAGATGAATGAATGAATGAATAATAATAATAATGATCAAAATGTCAAAATGACCAATAATGCATTAACGCAAAATGAATTTTAACCGTGCTAATTTTATTAATGCAATCAAAATGCAGCACAAAGTTGTTTAACCATTATACTAAAAATATAAATCAATTAATGAATACATGAATAAATATACCATAAAAATAAACCTTCAATCCAACATTCATTTTTTTCCACAATGTCCTTTCATTATTGAGATATTACTGGTTTTACTGATGCACCAGGTCTCAGATCAATTCTGTTTCGTCCTGTTGATTTAAAACACCCTACTATTATTATATATTTTTGTCTTTGTGGTCTATATTGAGTTTTGTTTCACTGATGATAAACATACCTTTCCATAAAGCATCCTTATTTGTCCGTGTAGATTATGAGTATTAAAAACTTTTATGACAGATAAAAATGTGCGATTAAGTTTAGTACAATCGCCATGACAATCGTGCTTTTAATCATGATTAAATATAGTAAGAAAATATTACCGAGAAATCATCCACAAAGTTTGCAATTGAAACAACTCCAATATTTATTTATTACACCCTCTGTTTTCATGAATAAAGCTTTATGTTTGTCTAACTTGCTGTATTAAATATACCGTGGCTCAGAATAAGTCATATTTCTTTTTTTTTCTCTCCGTGCTCGGTGGAGGAAAACAGCTGAATTGCTATAGTCTTTTTCAAAATTATACTTCTGTTCATAAAAAAAAAAAAAGAAAAAGAAAAAGAAAAACAGCTGACCAAAATATAACTTCAAATGCACATTGAGCATCTGAATATCAAACACCAGCCTGCTGAATCATCTTTGCTGAATTTCTAACAGCATGGCCACATTAGTGCCGGAAACACCGACCGCTGTGAACGCTGCGATATGGATTCGCAGACGCACACAGCTCCTTAAGATCCACACAGAGTTAGAACAATGACCTCGTCACACCGAGCAGCCCCGGGACTGTTCGGAACAAGTACACACCCGGTCAGCACAAATTGAGACTCAAAGCATCTAAGTGCAGATACTCTACCTTTCATGAAAGCAGCAGATATGTTGAAAGTAACGGTGCGTAATCATCAGACGCGGCTCATTTGACCTCTGGCACAGCGGACCAATGATAACGAATAATAAAACATCACAAACAATGCCCAAAACATGGAAAATAAATTAAATAAAGAAAGGGTAGCAAAAACAAATTCCAGTGAGCGTACTTTTAAATGGAATACTGGGCCGAGTTCCCAACCCACAAAAAGTACATTACTGGATATACGAAATGACTACACTCCCAATAGCAGTATTAGACGTACTACTTAGTGCATGCTATGCTTTTTGGGATGCAGACTGGATTTCTCATTGAATATGTATTCCCTTGCCACTGGCAACCTTCAGAATAATTTGCACAGGAAAGCAGGGCACAGCACAACCCACAGACACTGCTTACTCACAATCGCAGTTTTTTTTTCCCCCGAACTGGGGAATGCTTCAAATCACAACGTCCTCGACATTTTCCATTTGATTTCTTTAATTGATTCTAATAATTTACTCATACACACATAGAATAGCCTTTATTTGTCATATATACATTACAGCACAGTGAAATTCTTTCTTCACATATCCCAGCTATGATACGGCGCCCCCTGGAGCACAGGGCCTTGCCCAAGGCAGCTATGGTGATACCTTGGGCTTGAACCCCTGACCTTCCATTCAGTAGCCCAGCACCTTAAACCATTGATCTACACCACTCCCCCCCCCAGTGGCAGTGCTCTTCTCTGTGTGCACTAGGACAGATTTAACATTTTCACCCCAGTTTCGACCATATTCTGTCCGATCAACAAAGCCTGTGGTCTGGAGCCACATTTTTGCACCGGAGCTTCCACGACTCCGCTGCAGACAAAAGTTCCAGGTCCTCGGCACTCGTACAGCCGTAACAGCATTGCATTAATCACTCTCTGAACACACAACAGGCTGTACGGGGCCGTTTTTTGGGCCGGCTTTAATTGACTATAAATCATGCGCACACTTGATAAATGACAGTAATTACAAAGGCTCTTATATGACGCGAGGATGCACTTTTATTCCTTTTTTTAAATAAAGATCGGGCGATCTGCAGATCCTGAGACCCGTTAGAGAGCGCCAGAACGAAGGCGATATTTTCTCTGCAGCTCCGAGTTGTCTCACGGCGGACTGGAATGCCATGGGAACTCGGATCACATGCTGCCAGAGAAGACTTCCTGATGGCAGTAAGAGGAAGCAACATGGTACGGTGTTGCCAAGGGATTGGCGGAAACTATATATAGAGGGTGTTTTTTTTTGTGTGTGTGTGTTTTGACACATTATGGGTAAGAGATATAAGAGAGAACCATCTGTACCATCTCACATGCTCCCAGTTTGACAGTCTTCGGAGTGTTCGTATTGGGTAGAAAAGTTGAAGTTTCGGCTGTACCCAAGAAGTTTCAGGAATGATGTACCATCCGATGTTTCCATTAGCACAGTTATGTATTTAGGTTCAGGGGTCTATACACTGCGCACCAGTGATGTTCTCTGCTACTTCCTTTCTTCCTTCCAGGCAGTGTTTTACTGGGCCTTGACATACCTTTGCTGTAATGGGAGGTCATGTACTATATGACAGGATAAGATGAATCCACGAATGGGAAATCATTTCAGACAGAACCATAGAAAGGCCAAATGTTCTACGCAACTGATATAGACTTGAGGAATGAGGGTTAGCGCACTAAGATGTTGGCCTAAACCAGTGATGTCTAATCTTGTGTGGGTGCAGGTTTTCATTCCAAGCTGATAGTCTATTGAAAGCCAGCCCTAATTGCACAGATAGAATCAGAGGTGGCTCCTGCTTGATTGGAATGAAAACGTGCTCCCCACACCAGCCCTTCGCCGATAAGATCGGACACCCGTTGCCGAGACATTAACATTCGACGCGAGGCTGCACGACGCCTCGACTTTAGTGGGATATTTTCTCGATGCGCCCTTCTCCACTTTCTAACCTACTTACAGGAGGAATTTACATTTGGAAATCGGAATACATCAGCTAGGACTCGCGGGCACCATTTCAAACACTGCAGGAGAAAAATGTACCAAGCATGCTCCGATTAAAATCCGCGCTTTCACCCAGGCGCGTTCGTCAATTAGTAGCATGATCTCTTTAGTTGCGGCTTTGAAGGCGAATTTAGGAGAGTAGCATTTACCGCGCACACCCAAAAAAACGTCGGAATTAATGGCCTCCTGCATGCGAAAGTTAGGCACCGTGAATTAATGCACGCTCGGCGCGCATCAGAGAGGAATCTGCAGAATCTCTGCTGCCTGAAAGGTCAAAGCTAAACTTATCCATTTTAATGAGCACTCGGTATTCAAGGCTCGGCCATTAATTTGAATAACAGTTGTACAACAGGAACACTTTACAATTATAGCTGAAATCACTCGAAAGCATGGCATCCCTGAATGCGTTAATGTTTAGTGTGAGACGAAAGGTGGGGGTGAAGTCTGTTTGAAGCAGTGCAAGACAATGGGCTAGGTGTTTACAATAATTCCACACTTATACATTAACACCTTTATTTATTCTGATATTGCACGGATTCTACTGTGGCATTTTTTTCCTAATGTGTGTGTGTGTGAGAAATATTATTTTTACACCTCTTCACGTCTTCAACATTACTTAACACCTCTTCACATTCGCAACCTTCGCATAATTATAAAATAATTCTCAATTAAGCATCGGGATGTTAACGATGTTATGAGCGGTGTTAGCAATAGTGTGAGCAGATTCCACAATTAACCATTAAAGGACCCACTTCACCCAAACATCTCACTGAAGCTTTTTGATGCAAACTTATTTTGCAACACTGCACATTATTCAATGGTACGACGGTGCATTCGGCGAGGTGCATTTGGAAGAGTTTCCCCGCCAGCATGTTATTGATCGCTGGGAGGAAATCAGTGTGGAAAAACATGAATAATGTGTTGTGTATGTATGCAGCTCGTGTGGTAGTAATGATAATAACAAGTCATAGGTAATAAGATATAAGTAATGAGGCAATAACTATTCTGCATGGGAACGATAATTGCAATATACTGTATCTAAGAGTGCATGAGTTAAAACACGTGAGCTATGGAATGACACCATTCATCATTTTTTGTCGTTATTTAACATTAGCCATTCATCATTATTATATCATTAGGTTATTTACATAGCCATTCATCATTAGTAGTATAGCACTATTTAACCTGATCATTACAACACAGTTGGATTTGTGCAGTCTCTCTCTCTCTCTCTCTCTCTCTCTCTCTCTCTCTATCTCTCTCTCTCTCTCTCTCTCTCTCTCTCTCTGTTTCATATATATATATATATATGTGTGTGTGTGTGTGTGTGTGTGTGTGTGTGTGTGTGTATGTATACATATTTTAAGAAAAATAAATTTAATGTGCTCATAATGTGATGTGCTCATTTAGGAGGCACGGTGGCTTAGTGGTTTGCATGTTCGCCTCACACCTCCAGGGTCGGTGTTCGATTCCCGCCTCCGCTCTGTGTGTGTGGAGTTTGCATGTTCTCCCCGTGCCTCAGGGTTTTTTTTCTCCGGGTTCTCCGGTTTCCTCCCCGGTCCAAAAACATGCACGGTAGGTTGATTGGCACCTTGGAAAATTGTCACTCGTGTATGAATGTGTGTGTGTGTGCCCTGCGATGAGTTGGCATTCCATCCAGGGTGTATTCTGCCTTAATGCCCATAGACGCCTGAGATAGGCATAGACTCCCCCGTGACCCGAGGGAAGATCGGATATAACGGTAGAAGATGAATGAATGAATATAAAAGAGCACATCCTGTTAATATATTAAAAAATATATATATATAAAATAATAATAATAATAATATATACATTTTTTATTGAGCACATCATATTAATAAAATCTCTTCTCATTTCAATTCTGTTATGAACCATGATTTTTAGAAACGGAAAATAAAAGGTTGGTTCCTGAGATGGTGCCCTGAGGTGCAAACACATGAATATAATTTGCAAGTCACTTTATTAGCAGTCCAAATCAACAGACTCAAATCAACACACAGCAACACACAAACTCAAAAAAAAAAAACACAAAATAAACAAATAGGGGTTGAATGTCTGTCGGAGTAATACAGGGTAATCAAAATCGACACATAGATCAGAAGGAAACAGTCAGCAAGGAGGAATAACGAATGGAGAGAAAAAAAAAACACTTTAGGAATGCGCTCTGGAATGATAAACACATGAAAGTTAATGAGGGTTAACAGGAAACTAGTGAGTTGAATAGACAGATGAGTGTGGTTGGGTGTGTGTCTGTGTGTTTATGCAATAGAGAGAGAGAGACAAAGAGAGAGAGAGAGAGAGAGAGAGAGAGAGAGAGAGTCATTGATACGCATTTTCAATTTGTGGTGGATTCTAAATGCAGATATGATGAATGGGATGAGAGTGAGTGACAGAGTGAATATTAATTTTCCATCCATATGTGGTTCTTTCCCCCATTGTTGGTCAAACCATGAGATAAGAGGCACACTATTGTATTTGGGGTTGTTTGGATGAAGTAGTATATAATATTCTCTTCATTTTATCTAAGAGACCCACATCATTACAATGCTCCTGTGCATAAAGCCAGCTGCATGAAGATCTGCTTTACACTGACTGCACTGGAAGATCCTGCTATAGTGCCCTGCTATAGCGCTCTGATCTAAACCCTATTAAACACCTTTGGGATGGATTGGAACAGTGGATGCACCTCAGGCCACCTCACCCCTACCGCAGAACCTTACTTTACTAACACTCCTGGGCACAAATCTCCTCAAGCACACTTGTAGCACCTCTTCCCAGATGAGTTTAGGTTATTATAACCTTAAATAGGTACTACACGTTGTATGGGATACTCAGAAAGGACTTACAGATCTTAGAGTTGGGTGTTTTTGTCTGTATACTATTTTTTTTTCCCCGAGATGATGTAACGTCTTGATGTACTTCTCAAGGCTTAAGACCCTTACGGAACACTCATTTATAAGTTGTGCAGGATGTCCAGCATGCTGTGAATGTAAATCAGGGCCTAAAAGATTAACTAAAGTAGGAGGAGGTTTTATAACACAGAGAATGGTGCAGCTTTTTGATCAGACTGAGAAAAAAAATCTATTTAGCCATTTAAAAAAAAAAATGAAGATTACTGCAAACAAATCTTCAAAAGAATTTTTTTAAGTGGCCCACACAAAATTTCACCCGATTTGTTTATCTTTCAGAACTATCTTTTCTCGGCTTTATGCTGCATTGAAGGCTTGGGCTGTCTGTCTGTCTGTCTGCCGGTTTGTCTGTATGTCTGTTTTAATGAAACGCTAATTGGTGACTACACTTAATACTTTTTATTTTATATCTGGCAAAAGAAAATGTTAGTTTTTACAGTTTTTCTCAGTTGCTTTGGAGCATTTCATGAATCATCTTTAATAATTGCAAACCAGATTTTGCAAAACAATTTGAACCAACACCAATACATGTTTTGGATCCCTAAAAAAAACTATTTGTGTCAATGAATATATCATTGCCATCCAAATAAAAAGTCCTTTTGTCATTGTTTGCATTCAGTCAAAATGTGCATTCATGTTGTCAGTATGACGACTCAATATGCTTCCTGACATAAACTGCGGTTTGGATTCCAGTTGGTGCGTTTACATTGGGCATTGTAATCGGTTTAATCCAATCCGAATGAAGACGTTCATGTAAACATCTCAGTCGGAATCAAAATACAAGAATCGAATGAAATTGTAATCCGGTTGAGAGGGGTGGGATAAACCCTATATAAACCTAAACTAAATAAAAAAACGCGCCGTGTAAACCGATTACTTTGCATCTATGTCAACAAGACATAAAGCGCTTCCTCAAATCTCTGTGCAATGCCTCCGTATCACCTGCTGTCCATATCAGATCTCGTATTAGATAATCTCGGATTAGATAACGTCTCATGTAAACAGTACACCAGGGGTCACCAACGTGGTGCCCGTGGGCACCAGGTAGCCCCCAAGGAGCACATGAGTAGCTCTCAGGCTTGCTATAAAAAGTGCACAACTCATCAGTGAGATGCGTCTATAATGTAAAATGTAGTTAATTCGTTGTTGATAGTCACTGTCAAGTGTATTTACATAGATAAATGAGTATCATTAATAATAATAATAATAATAATAATATATAACTAAAGGTAAATTTGTTATTTCAGAGGAGTATTTCAAACTGGTAGCCCTTTATATGACTCGGTGTCCATGTAGTAGCTCTCAGTTACAAAAAGGTTGGTGATCCCTGCAGTACACCATGTAAACAGTTGAATATTTGATTTACATTGACTGGCAAGAGACTGGACAGGATTGGTAGTTTTACTGTACTGTTAGGTTCTGTATATTTTCTTAAAGTGTACTAGAAATTTAAGCTTGACACATTTTGAATAGCGGTTTAATCATGTTGCATTCCATGACTTATGCAATGACCTGATTTGAGAAATGCTCCTAAGCAACTGAGAAACACTGTATACCCTACTGACAAAAACAAAGGAAATGTGACAAGTCTTTTGTGCTTTGTGCAATAATGGCTGTGTTAGTCATGTATATGTCATATCCAGTCGAGCACTCCTGTGCAATGCGTGTATGTTAAATGTGCAAAAGGAACCGGAGGCATATTTGTACAATAAGTGTGTTCTGATTCCGAGTCTGATTCTGATAACATTATAATAATCCACTTATAAAAATACCCATATGTGTATAACAATTCAGCAAACATTTCCACCATTAATCTTAAATGACCTTTCTGAAGTAAATCATCATATTCTGCCCATTATACTGTTCAATTGTGCAGTTCATATAATTATTAGAGGAATTAGTCAAGCTAACTGGGAATGTGTTTTTTTTTTTTTCTGAGTGATGGCAAATGCATTAATTAATTTTACACTCCTGATGGAAGACGTATACACATTGATTGTGATGTCTATGCATTGACTGACTTAGTACTGCCTGGGGTCTTAAAAGTGCCATATGCTGTCAAGCTAATGTCGAGTCAATTGTCCATTGTCTATAACTTAGGTTACAGTCCTAATGGATGGCTACAGACAGTGGAGTCTATTTTAGCCGCCTGAGTTGGTCATATTAAGTCTTCAATTTGACTTCAGTCATTCAGTGTGAAAACTCAGACTTTCACGTTACTATTTATGATAGCCCATTTTTTTTCCCAAAGAACATCTGGCAGAGCGAAACCTCAACCTCTCGATGGAATTCCCCTGGACATTAATGCTAAGTGCAGCTCTTCAGGCTATCTGGGTTTTCAGTTGCTTATGCGGCTGTATTTCTCCACCGCGGAGCCGTCGGTTGGCATTTTGGTTGGCGAGTGTGAAGTCTGATCATCGAGCTCTCATTGATCCGGCGCGCTGAACTGCAGTAGGGCCATTCAGCGGGGCATGGGAGAGACTGACAGGCTTCGGATTTCACCGTTAAGGGCAGGTAGAAAAAGATCTTTTTTCCATTTAAAAGGTCAGGCATATGGTTTCCACACAACTTCCTTCTCAACACACACACACACACACACACCACTCTATATACAATTAATGACCATAATGCGTCAAAAAAATAAACCAATATATTATACCAGAACGGTTCTCAGTGCATATGAACGAAACATGACATACCGTTATACCAGTTATATCAACAACGTTTCTGGGGGAGATTTTTTTTTTAACTTATATTTTTTTGTGAGCCATTCAGTTCATGTTGTTTCAGATATTAATGCCAAAAAATGATGCAGGTATGTTTAAGGATGACGTACAGTAGCTGATGTGGAAAGTGTTGGCATTTCTGGGTTATTCCAGTATTTTATATTGGCAGGTTTTTCATTAGGTTTTAAAAAAGAAAAAAATAGACCAAAAAGATAAAAGTAAACAAATATAAATGATCATGCCACTCTCAGTAATCACTGCTGGAAAGTAACATGGCCAAAAACCATGCACCAGGTCACTAGGGGAGATCTGTAGTGGAATAATTGATATGCAGTGCTGTTGAATACTTGAGGCTACGTGTGTGTATGTGTGTATGCGTGTGGGTGGGTGGATTTATGTGTGCCTGCCTGAGACATGTCGCTCTGACCTGTTGAGAGAAATAATGATCATCTGCAGGACGAAAGCCGCTTATTTTTTCATCATAAATGCCACACACAAACACACACACACACACACACACACACACACACACACACACACACACAGCCACCTTGGCACTCACACACACACACAAACACATTGCTATGTCTTGTCCTCGTCACCCTAGTTTCCAAGCAGTTATTTTCCTCATAATTGTGTTCCCCGGTCTTGACTTTGTTTTGTTCGTACTTTGCTTCTTTGGATTTGGTTTGTTTTCCCACGACCGCTGCCTTTTCTCTGCCTTTGCCTTTTGAATTGCTTTTGGAGTTTTTTTGGCCTGATTATTTAAATAGAGCTCAACCCGCACGTGCATTTGTCCCCCGGCGCTTACCTTCTAAATCACTTGATTTCTACTCTATAAAAGGATTGCGTCGGAAAACACGAGCGACTCGCTTTTATATTAAAAGATGTAAAAGATCATAATGTCGTTATGCCGTATACGTATTCCTGATGGTTTATAAAAATACGATATACTACAAGCCAACGGTGTAAAAGCGAAGGTTATCTCTGAGAGTTCCACTCTCAAAGAAATCTTTGTGGGATGAGAAACAGTATGTGACCCTGAGGGAGGGGTGGGCAGGGGGGAAAGAAACATAGCAGGAAAGAAAAGGAAACCTTGCGTCGAGCGACCAGAGCTTTGCTTCTCGCCGATGCTTTCTGAGGTTTGTTTTAATAAAAGATTGCGTCAAACCCAAACAGGAGAGTCTCGCAGCATCCCTTACAAAGATGTGATGAAATCAAGCTTTTATAGACAGTACATACTGTACAGGATATAGAAATGTTTGTGAGAGGGGGAAAAATACTGTGTTGTGTTTCACTACAATGCAACAAAAGAAGAGAAAGACTTTTTTTTCACTCTTACGCATTGAATCCGCGTCTTGTAGCTATTCTCAAAACATTTATTTTTTTTTTTATTAGTTTGATTTGTGGCGATTTTATTACTCCGCTGGCTTTTTTCCCCCCTACATTGCATTGTGGACACATAACCGAATATCTAAACAAATAATCAAAATCCAGCAATTTCACTAAAAGATTTTAACGGGTGCAAAAAAAAAGAAGACACTTTCTGTCTTTTTCAATTATTTATTTATTTTTATTTGCGTCTGAATTTGAGAGCATGACAAGTCCTTTTGTGTGCCTTAAAATTGATTCACTCTTTTCTCATAACAGAAACAACAGCCCGAGTTTATCTGCGCTAGCGTGCTTATCACAAATGCATTTTTATTGTCTAATTAACTCTCAGTAGATAACCCGGGAAAAGAAAAAAAAAAAGATGAAACAAGAGAAAGAAAATAACATTTGTGTACATAATGCTGGTTCTTTCGTTCCCCCCTTCCCGATTCTTCTCAAATATACTCAAGCATGTTTACTTCCTGTGAGCAGTCAGAGGTCATTGTTGGTACATCTGTGGGTTGTGTAGAATCACGCTGCTTTCCCTCAGAAGACTTTGTGCCAGGATAGAATGCCAGCCCTGCTGAGGCACTTTAAGAGGTCCTAGAGGTGTGTGGTGTCCAACAGGAAGCGGTGCTCGTTGCCATGGCACAAGGATTGAGAAAGAGGAGTGGAGGACAGGAACGGGGTAAAACCTGAGGTGCGAAAAAGGGGGAATGAGACAAACTTTCTTTTAAAGGTGAAATCTCTGTACTGTGCTGCGCTGGCAGATCCATCTCTATCTCATGCTTTAGTTATGACAGCCTCTCCTGTCTGACATCTGTCGACTGCCATGTTAAAGGGCTCGTCTCGGCGTCGCTGAGGCAGCCTAATATCCCCCTCACTCACTCTTACCCCTGAGGTGTGTAATTTCTGCGCCTGGGAAGTGGCAGGAAAGACGCATTTTCCTGTTTACGGAGAAAAAAAAAATGAACAGATATCTCGGGGGATTTCGAAAGGCTCCAGGCATCAAAGTGCGTTCTGACGGTGTTCCTGGTGAGGACTGTGCGTACTTCTGCTTCTGTGTCAGAACGAGTTGTTATTACAAATGATTACTTCAGAATTTCATTAACCTTTCACACACGCGGCGTTTCTTTCTCTCCTGTCAAGATTCGGTTGACAATGCTGTTCCGTTTTTCCAAAAGTGTGTTCTGTATCTTCTGGTGAAAATAAATAAATAAATAAATAATGCTTGTGAACAAGAGTGTGGAAAACATATTAGGAAATATACCAGTAAGACATCATCCAAAATTGCCTCTGAAATGGAAATGTATGCACGTATGAGACGTACTTGTAATGGAGGACGCCGCGATATCAGGCGCGAAGCGGCGAAATGTACTTCAGAGTCTGTATTCGTTTATGCATACGGAATAGACCCGTCCCCATCCTTAATCTATGAAATTTTGCTATCGAGCTACACGTGCACAATAATCATATTGACTTTGTAGTGACATCCATCAACCAGTGACGCGATTCAGATCAATCTTGCTCGCTAGCTGCTCATTTCCTGTCGTATGGAAATGTTATCTCGTATTAAAGCAGAGGGAAGCAAGCTGCATTTTCTCAGCTGACTATGTTTGGATCCTTCCAGCGCTTCCAGAGTTATGAGTTTTAAAGCAGGGAATATCGACTGATAATAATTAGGGCAATGGAATATTCCGTTGAGATTGGCCGTCCGTTCCATTTATTTATTTATTTATTTTGACGTTTATAAGGGCAGCAGGGATCAGAGAGCGAGATAGAGACGGGAAGAATCTCATTGACTGCGACTTCAATGGCTGCGTGCTGATAACAAACAGGAGCAGGGCTTCCCATAGGGGAAATACACAAAGCAATTATGGCAGGCGAAAGTTGCCTGGAGAACCTTATTAAAATTTAATAAGCCCAAGGTTCTTTTTTAGTTGGTGTTTTGTGATGAGAGAATAATTTTTTTTTTCTTTTTTTTTTTACATTTTCCAGTTCTAAAATAAGATCAGGTTGTGAGGTGACGAGAGGTTGGGGATAAAATCCGAGAGGACACTGTGTGCTTTGTTGTCAGTTTCTTTTCTATCAAACCCATTGGTCTTGTTTTACTATGTTCAGTCTTCCTTTTAAAATACCCAGAGAATATTTAAGCAGTTATGGGAACAGCTTATGAGGAAACCATATATTTATCTGAAATGTGAGTGTATTTATGACATCATGACATTGTAGTAGTAGAAACTCATAGAATCTGTAATGGGAATTGTATTGGAAACTTAAATGGTCCGTTTGGGTCTCTCTCTCTCTCTCTCTCTCTCTCTCTCTCTCTCTCTCTCTCTCTCTCTCTCTCTATGTATATAAATATGCACAGGGTTGTCCAAAAAGATGTTACCACTCGTATGGTACTACATATTTTTACAAATAAAACACTTTGCACATGCATTGAGATCCAAGGAGTACAGGTCGAGCACTAGCTTCTTTTGGACTTGTGTACGTAGTGTGTGTTATTATGTTATTAAAGTAAAAGTCAATCCCATATAAGGGATATGTTTTTGGACAACCCTGCGTATATATGTATATATATATATATATATATATATATATATATATATATATATATATATATATATATATATATAAATAACAACTTTGTCTAGTCCTCAACTCTTGTATTTTGTAGCACTATGTTGTGTGTTGTGTGGCGTGAATATGTTGTTTTATGTAGTCATGTAGTCATTTCACCGTGTACTGCGTCAGCTATATATAGTTGAAATGACAATAATAAAAAAAAAAACTCTTGACTCTACTGGTAAATTGTTGCCTTTTATTGGTGAAATGTTTTGTTTCCTGCACACCAGGAAGGCTAATAGAACACTGTTGGAACCCAGTAGGGACCATCAGAATATCATTACAGTTGCATTGGTTTTTTTAATAATGATCGAATCATATATACAAAAGTGCAATGTAGTGGAAACCATTTGAAACAGTTTAACAGCTGATCATTTCTAATCGAGTTTGTAGCGAAAAACCATCAGAACATCTGTGTTGGGAATATTTTGCATGTTGTATGAATCAAATCCACATATTTTATATGTGCAATTACAACTCATACAATACATTTTCATTAGACTCATCTGTGATGTAAAGTGTTTGCCATAAACATCTGTCTGAATCAATTGTTACTATAGAGACAAAAGATAAAAAAAAAGAATGAGCATGAACCTGTTGGTATAAACCTGTACTTTATCTTGCAACAAGCTCAATTAATTGGGCTGTACTGCAATACAAACTTCTGAACAACCAGAATTCAGAATTCTTCAGCGCTGTGGTATAATTAGTAGTATTTAGGCATATTAATAGCATATGTCCTGGGAGAAGTGTGTGACTGTGAGACTATATATATGTGTGTGTGTGTGTGTGTGTGTGTGTGTGTGTTTGTGTTAGATCACTATTAATCTCTATTGCATAACATATATTGTTCTTCTTCAGGAAATTACCAATTAAACAGTCAGATTGGGACTGGTGCACTGATATACTCCATCAATGTATCATTTGAATGGCCTCATATGAGAATTCTGCCTGTGGAATGTATTATTTATTTAATTGTATGTTTGTTTGTTTGTTTGTTCAGATTTTCTGCAAACCTGATGCACTGGTGCATTTTCCATATCCTTGGCAATCAGCTTCAGACGAATGTACTGGGACCCATAATTAGTGTACTACGCCTCTACATGGGGCTATATGTGTCTTTGCGTGGGTGTGTGGATTCATGTGCGCCTGAGTCGTTTTGCGTTGACCTGTTGAGAGAAATGCAGAGAGATGATCATTTATTCATCATAAACACTGTATATAAATGTGCATGCACAGACATTATATATATATATATATATATATATATATATATATATATATATATATATATATATATATATATATATATATCTGTGTGTGTGTGTGTGTGTGATAGATATAGATATAGATACTTATATATTCACACATTTTGTTGGAGATGTAAAGAGTTATAAAAACACAGTTCTCTATGCTTGTTTAAATTTGTATATCGAGTATTTCTACTTTGAACACTGATTGAACACCCTATCATTACGAGATTAGACTCCTAATAGCTATAATGATAGAATGTTATGCAGGATTGAATATACGAGGGGCGTGGTAATTGATGTGTCTTCTCAGTTAATCACATCATCTGTCGCATCACATTTAAATGCTATAAATGTGCAAGAGTAAAATCATTATTATTAAAATGATTAAATACTAAGCAGAAGTATGCAGGTTCAAGCCCTGGTATTGCCGAGCTGACACTGTTGGGGCCCTTGAGCAAGGCCCTTAAGCTCCCATTACTCCAGGATATGACTGTGCCTTAATGTAGATTTGATTAATATTAAGAACTGTTTCACCTATACATTCGGAGTAAATGTTGATCAGTGTCGTTTCTTTATACACCCTATTAAAGTAGAAGGGCTGATTGCAGCTCTAAAGTTAAGAGGCCACAGATACTATAATATGAGGAAAGCTTTAGCATGTACTTTAGCATTGTTGTGGGTGCTGGTGGTTATTGGACTTTTAGAATCTACTGATCTCCTTCACACAGAGCAATCATTAGAATAGATAAAATAGTGCAAATCTCAGCATGCACAACAATCACACTCACCAAAACTGGACAGGTAAAGCTGGAGGGGAAACAATATATATATATATATATATATATATATAATATCTGTGCAAGTACTAATATAATACTTTTTTACTGCGCAAGTGAAAAACGGCAACTGTATAAACAGAACCCAAAATAACATTAAAACGGAAATAAAATAAACAAATCAAACTGAGCATGAGTTAACAAGTATCATGGAAAAAGACAAACATGAGAAAGAGACAGCTGTGAAAGGTGATATTTATAAAAATTTGATAATTACGCACAAGGCATTTCAAGCATGAGTTAGATGAGACATGTACACAAAGAGTCTGAAAGAAAGTGCAGTGGCTTCTGGGAGAATATTATATAGATATATATATATATATATATAATATCTAATATATATATATATATATATATATATATATATATATATATATATATATATATATATATATATATATATATATATATATATATATATATATATATATATATATATATATATATATATCTATATATATATATATATATATGAATCTTAATGAGAGAACTTTAACCTGGCCATCGTGAAAATATGGACAAAATCCAGAATGGATAGACGACAAATAAAATGCGGGAAAAAAAGGGTTGGTGAATGTATAGAGTATACAGTATATAAATATACACATATACATGAAGTGCAAAATAAAATACAATTAGACCGAAACACGTGACATGGGACAGTGGTTTATGGGATATATAAGCTATAATTGTGACCGTTTTGTTGCTTCTTAACTCAAATTCTTGTTTTCTTTCAAGTCTTAAGAAGAACAAAACAGTAAACATATCATTTTGGTCGATATGGTCAAAGGGTAAATATTTAAATAGAGATATGTTCAGTCGAGAAGTTTGCAATCGAGAAGAATACAAGTTTTTATTTAATTATTTATTTATTTAAGTACACATCCTCTATAATTTGATTCTTACAATAACACAAAGCAATTTACTTAAGTACCTTCCACATCAGGCTGTTCACAATAGCTGCTCTCAAGAACATTATATTTTGAGCCAGTGAAATTGCGCATTGTTGCATTCAAACATTTGGAGCGTGGAATTCATCCGTCAATGAGTCATTCAATGCTAGGTAGACCGCACTTGTGGACGTCAGGCTAGTATTACAATCGTAATACCACAATCGTACCACAATTGCTTCATTTTCAGAAAAAAATACCAGCATTTCACCTTTGTTTAGTTAATGTACATGGAGCCATGCTAATGCTCTTACAATAAAAAAAAAAAAAGCTCACTGTGAAGCTTTCCGGGCACAAAACGAATGAACTGCAGTAATGCAGTAAAACTCTACTGCAATAATGATCATCAGACGCCCAGGGTTTTTGTTGTCACGCCAGTAGTTATTCATTCAACAACAAAATTTAGTGCAGTTTCCAACGAAATAATGATAGGGGGGGAAAAATGCAAGAATAAAAATAATGATACCCTTCTATTTATATTACCTCATAGATATTGCCCAATTTTTCCGCTTTACACAGAGGCATAATCACACATCAACTGATTTAAATGTAAAAGTATATGTTCTTTGTATGCATGTGTTTGATTGCAATAAGAGTAAGATATTATTATGCATGTGGATTTACAAGAAATACACATTTTTCCAGAAAATTGTAAAAGGAATTTAGGCAGATAAAGTTTCAGATTTTTAAGCTATTAATTTAACTTTTATATACTCGCACAGAGAACAATAATAATTATTGCTGATCTATTAATCATTTCTAATCTATTAGTAATCATCCAAGGAATATTCTTTCCCTTGGGAAGAATGCCCTATAAGTGTTCATATGCAATGAGTTACATTTGTTATGTGGACTGTCAGGGTATAGAAAGGGAAGGATTTCATTGTGACATAAACGTCTATATCTGATCTATATTGACTTTCATTTAAGGCGGTGAATGATAAATAAATGATATGAATAGTACATGAATATTTCAATGTTTGATAAGTTTTGTTCTAGTACATAATAACCTACATAGCGTCTTATTGGCTTTGAAAAATTTGCTTTTAAATGTATATTTTCTGTTAAAGGAGATCTCTAGAGACTAATGTGTGCAAAAAAAATCCCCCCCGGGAGATCAGTATGTTCTAAAAAAATCCTCAAACGCAACACCCATTGAGGTCACATTGTTGTAATCTTTAAGCATTCGAATAAGTTTTCAGGCCTTGACTCTGTACGATTTTGTGTATTCCGTTGCTGCTGCCACGTAATTGGCCAACTGGAAAATTGCATAATTGAACAGGGGCACAGGTGTTACTCCTAAGCCTATACGTGATTGTACATATTCCAGAATATTCCAAAGTCGAAAACATTACTTGTTGAAAATGTCTTCTCTTATGGTTCACTGGGTTATTATTTCTTCTTGAACTTCTGTGTTCTTGCAGTAGTTACTTTCGGAGAGAGAGAAGGCTATATTTAAATTTGCAGGAACGCATTTCCCTGATTGCAAATTTGAAAACAGCTACTCCACCTTCTTTCGCTCTTTCTTTTAGTCCACGGCATGAGTGACACGGCGTGGTTCTAGATAATCAGTCGTTCAGCATATGCCTGCTGATTTACAGCAAACTTATTTAGTGTAAGCACTTTTAAAACCCGGCAAACAAAGGCTGTCGTCAAATCCTTATGCGAAGACGTTTGAAGCTGCTAGACACTGACATGTCATGAAATGTTTATCTTTGTACTTGGCTGTGCTGAATGTTTGATTTATTAGTGTCGGTGTGCCAGATTGCGGCAATTACGTTTTCTACATCACTGGTGCCTTACAATACCACCGTATATGCAGGGAGTGTTGACAGTCATTTTCTACATATTAAAACCAGCATCGTAAATATATTGTAAAGTATAAATGCTGAAATGTTTCAAGCTGTTTCGTACTTCCGAAATAAAATTAGCGTTTGATCCCAGCTGGTGGTTTCAGTGCGACTGATCAGCATGTTCTTCCTGCATTAACTCCCCATATTTCTTACAGCAGAAGTGTCTTAACTGCAGTTCTGGGAGGGCCAACACTTTAATATGGTTTACAGTAACAGTCTTAATCAGTTAAATGTCCTCAATTAGTCTCCTTTGAGCAGAGTCGAACCAAAAACCATAACAAAAACAACAACAATAATAATAATAATAATAATACTTTGACTAAGCGACAGATTTCACCTTTGTGCCTGTAAATCTCACTAAACTTTGCATCATGAAACTTTTAAGATTACTTTTATGCAGATTTTTCAATTAATTCGAATGATTTCATTCTATTTCACTCTCATAGTCCTATTTGGCGTAACGAAAGGCAAAAATAAGATGCTTCTTTGTTGCATTGCCTCAGTTTATCTCAAGTTAATCTCTGTTTTTTTTTTTGTGTGGAAATTTTGTAAACGGAATGGAGGCATTTTTATGTGTATCAAAACGAGATTATTTTAAACGATAAGAAAATCCCATTACACCACACTGTCTGTTAGAATTCGTTTCCCTCTTCTCAAGTATGCAAAACATGTATATGTAACGCAAGTAAAAAGCAACGATATAAACGATATCCAAAATAACGTTTGAACGTAAATAAAATAAATAAAACAAACGGAGCATCAGCCAACAAGTATCATGGAAAAAGACAAACGTGAGACAAAGACTGCTGTGAAAGGTGATATTTATACACAAACACGAGACAGAGTGTGCTATGAAAGGTGATACTTATGCAAAATTGATAATTACACACAATGCATTTCAAGCATGAGGGAGCTGAGACATGTACACAAAGGAGTCGAAAAAGAAAGTGCAATGGCTTCATGGAGAAGAAAGTCTCTGTCCATATTTCTATATATGAACCTAAATGAGAGAACTATAACCTGGTCATTCTGAAAATATGGACAAAAACTAGAATGGATAGACGACAAAAGACAAAATGTATATTTGGATGGATACCTAATGACTGACTTTTTCAAAATCCTCATTAAAATGCATTTCTTTTGTTGTTGTTTTTTTTTTTTTCTCTTAACAGCCATGCTTTATATCATCTTACAACGCTGACAATAAAGTGTCTTGTAAATATCTCAAAAATATCATTTTATCATCATTTTTAGGAGTGGGTTAGTTTAACATGGGGAGGTGGGGAAAAATGACAGTATATTATCTCTGGCTATATAAGTGTCTGTTGGATTTCAGTCCTGTCCGACTCCATTATGTCTGTAATTTTTATGGACTGTACGTGCACACGGGTAAGATGTCTGCATCGTATTTTACCATCTATAAAATGAACAATAAAAATAACACCACGTAATAGAACGGTAGTTTGGATTTGCATCGCCATGTTTGTAAAGGCTACATCTTATTCTCACTGGAAAAAAATAATAATGTTTACATCCTTTGTCTTTTATTTACAAGATTTGGCAGTCATCCTTATCACAAACAGTGTACAGTACATTTTTATCACATTTATACTCCTGAGCATGAGGGAGTTCAGGGTCTTCCTCAAGAGCCCAGCAGAGGGAGCTTTATGTTGCTGTGATTTGAACTCATGACCTTTTAATCACATGGCTAACGTTAACCACCGAGCTGCCACTTCCCACAGAAACAGCTTAGTCTCTGTCCCTCTGTCTCTCTCATCAAACCCAAAACACAATCACACACACTGAGTGTACATCACAGAACAACAAAATACGGAAAACCTTTCAACGAAATTGTAGTTTGGTAAAAATACACAATATATGTAGACAAAGTATACGGTCACCTTACTTTCCCAGCTATATCTGTCTCTTCTGTTATGACAATGCTGAGGACGCGCAATTGTATAAGATGTCTTTGAATGCGGTAACACAACATTTTCCCTTCGTTTAAACTGTAAACTCTATGCAGATATGTTTTGTGTGGGTTGGGGTGGAAGATCTCTTGCTATAGAGACCTGACCTCAGCCCTCTTGAATACATTTAGAATGAAACGAAACAATGACTACACCCCAGGCATCCTCACCTACATCCGTACCTGACTTTACTAACACCCTTGTATCCGATTGACCTCAAATCACCAAAAATCTAGTGGAACATCTGTCCAGGAGAAAGGAGGGAAATATGAAAGCAAATTGGGGCTACATGTCGAGTCCAATGGATGCCCAAAAAGCACATACCATAATTGTGGCCAGGTGTCCGCAAACTTTCAGCAATTAGGTGTAAAATGTTTACATCAGTGCTACGGATACATGGTGAAAGAGTTCATCAAAAAAAGATCGTTCACGAGCTTTCATTTCAGTAAGTACAAAAAGACAACAGGTTCGATACCGAGACTACGTCTCATCCCACTAGTCACTTTTGGAATTGGCAGCTATAAGGACAATCATCCAAGCAGCTACAGCTTTTAATAGCCTGGCAAGTGTTGCTATCACTCGCATATTCACCTGTGAAGAAGCTCTGCTCCAGTAGCTGCTCCAACCTAAAACTGTTTCCAGGACGTTAACAGTTATTTTTGATTTATTTGGATAGAAAAGCACAATACAGTAGAGAGAATCTTGCAGTTAGGTCCATCGACGATGGACTGCTGACCCGGTGTGACTTGGGGGGAAGGTTTTGCTTTTTGTATTGCCAGTTATGTTTGGTGTATATCTGTGTTAAAACCTGGACAGAAAAACCCGTCCCGCCTGCATCCGCAAGGTTCTGCAAAAAATATATGTTAGTTTGTCCCGCTCCTGCCTGCAATGTTTGTTTTGTCCCGCTCCCGCGCCCGTTCATGCATAAATATGTTATTTTCTCCAACAGGCAGTAATTATAGACCTTATGCCTGTATATCATTGTTGCTTTTTGCAGTAGATAATTAACAGATATGTGTGTGTGTGTAAGGGGTACGGTTGGCTCACACCTCTAGGGTTGGGTGTTCAATTTCAGCCTCTGCCATGTGTGTGTGTGTGGAGTATCCCTATGTGTCCCACCCCATACTCCCCATATATATATATATATATATATATATATATATATATATATATATATATATATATATATAATATATATATAATATAAATATATATAAAATATAAAATACAAATATTGTAAATAATATTAATATAAAATTGTGAATAAGTGTACAGTATGATTGTGAATGCAATGAATAATTGTATCTCCTGAAACCCGCACCAGTATTCCACCCTGTTCACCAAACCCGCACACACAGTGTATTCCCGCACACACAGTGTCCCCACAAGATTCCCACCAAGTGCGTTTACCGTATAGTTGTTTGGTGAATAATATGAAGCGCAGTCAGTTGTGACCCATGACATTCGGGTTGTTGCACACAGTATGCACAGTATGTCAGTATCTCAAAGGAGGTAAAAGTCAGGAACGCTTTATTTGCAGTGCCCCCCCAAATATTTAAAAAAGAAAGAACAAAAGAAAAAGACAACATTCGCAGACTCAATTCGCAGTTGAACAAGACAGTCAAGTGCGAGACAACAAGTGAGGTTCAAGTCTATAGATATATATATATATATATATATATAGTATATCAGAATATATATATATATATATATATAGTATATATATATATATCTGTGTATATAATCACTAACAATCATGCGCCAAGGTGCATTGAGGTGCAGTGGTTGATGGGAAAAGTAGTCCAGTGTCTCACTTTGGGCAGAATCCTGCTAGCTGGTAATTCTATCCCAAAACATAACACATTGATTC
The DNA here is from genome assembly GCA_030449085.1 of Kryptopterus vitreolus. NCBI lineage: Eukaryota > Metazoa > Chordata > Actinopteri > Siluriformes > Siluridae > Kryptopterus > Kryptopterus vitreolus. Next base: position 14,634,714 of record JACRUU010000019.1, on the reverse strand, counting down.
CGCCGTGGCAAATAGGTAACAGAAATAAAATCTATGTACATGCGGAAGGCACAATTTTGTGGGTACCCAGACAGAGATTTTTTCGAGTTTCATGTCCCGCAGGCGATGTGCAGTGCATATCAAGTGATGAGGAACGGATAGCGACGCACGCAGTGAGCATTTTCATCTTTTTTCAGCGCTGAATAATTAGAGAAATAGAATAATGGGAACCATGTGTTCAACTGTCACTATTCAAACACAGCTTCTTTTTTTCCCTCCTTGATGGTCCTTTGAAGAAAAAAGAAAAAGAACAATCTCACTGTAATCGCTCCTGTAGAGTGAAATGGTATGTTCATAAATAATGTTCACACGCTCAACTCATCAAGCTAATGACAGCTGGGATTTTCTTTTGAATAAGGTAAGACTGCGTTTATATGAGATGGGGAAATGTGCCCTGGGTGGAATGCATTTGAGTGTGTCCCTGCTTCAAATGAGCTACAGTAGAAAAGCCTGGCCGTCAATTGGTCATCAAGCACATATTTCCAAATGCCCTGTTTGACCTTGCACCACTGATCCCTGGGGCTGTTCCAAACGACATTTTCGGTTCTTGCCGCTTTCTTCGGCCTCCATGCATTTTCATGTAACAGTCGTTAATGTCTGCAATATATTGTTGAGGGTATGTACAACGAAAGTCACAAGATAAACCTATTTGTTCTGTTTTACTGACACGGTACTTAACATCACCTTTCCAGCTTTCTATCCATAGATGTCTTTACTGCTGTACTGAAATGCTTTAGTAGTTTCAAAACATTGTGGATTTTTGTTTTTAGATGGATTTGGTTCAATGTATTGGAAAAAATAACAATACTATACATTTTAATAGATCCATAGTGCTCGACAGCTTTCCCTTGAATCAGTATAGAGAAGACGCATTCACAATGCATCCCCTTCCATGGATTTCTTGCCATGCACTACTGCACACCACCAGCATGGCTTCTGTTTGCAAGGTAAAAAATGTATAGACGACTTTTGCCCTCTTCTGAGAAACATAAATCTGTTTAAGTCTGGTGTGTTTCACCCCGCCATATCTGCTTTACACCATCTCCTAGTACCTGCCCGGAGATTGTATCAGTAACAGGGTCAAGAGCAATGAGCAGGGCTCCACCCAGTCTGTCCTCAGATCGATAGCTGGCTCCGTGAGAAATAAGGTGGCTCGGTTCTGCACAGCAATGCGGTCTTTGTATGCTACTCTTTTCTTGTCTAAACAGCAAGCAGTGCAAGAGATTATATTTGAGGTGAAACCATCATGAAGAAACCATCATGAAGTTCAATTGATATGGCAGAGCTATTTAACTGAAGAAACGCTCTGAGCAGCATAAATCATTTGAGCAGCTGTCTGGGAAATCCTTACAAATATCAGTATGGATGGATTGATAGTCAAAAGGAGAAGAAGAAACATTTTGGTCATATTTATAATATTCCTTTTTCTTGGATATCTTGTATACACACACATACTATATATTATATACTAGTAGATATATTACTATATATATATAATACATATATATATATATATATATATATATATGGGCACGATGGCTTAGTGGTTAGCACGTTCGCCTCACACCACCAGGGTCCGGGTTCGATTCCCGTCTCGGCCATGTGTGTGTGGAGTTTGCATGTTCTTCTCGTTTTCCGTGCCTCAGGGGGGGTTTTTCTCCGGGTTCTCCGGTTTCCTCCCGGTCCAAAAACATGCACGGTAGGTTGATTGGCACCTTGGAAAATTGTCACTAGTGTATGAATGTGTGTGTGTGTGTGTGTGTTTTTGTGTGTGTGTGCCCTGCGATGGGTTGGCATTCCATCCAGGGTGTATCCAGCCTTAATGCACATAGACGCCTGAGGCACAGGCACCCCGTGACCCGAGGGAAGATCGGATAAAGCGGCAGAAGATGAATGAATATATATATATATATATATATATATATATATATATATATATATATATATATATATATATATATATATATATATATATATATATATATAGATTATATATATATATATACAGGGGCACGGTGGCTTAGTGGTTAGCACGTTCACCTCACACCGCCAGGGTCCCGGTTCGATTCCCGTCTCGGCCATGTGTGTGTGGAGTGATGAATGAATGAATGATATATATACATTTACAAGCATTTCGCAGACGCCCTTATCCTGAGCCATGTGCATTTATCTACCTATAAATATACTTCTGAGTAAGAAGCCAGTATAACCAGTGCAATAGTAAATACCTCCAGCCTAACTAAACGCTGCTAGCTAAATATGATTTTCTCGCACAGTGCCAGGATTCGATCAAGATATGCAGATCTACAGGTATGTTATTTAGCAAAATGGACCGAAGTCTAATCAAATCCGTTTCAGTTCAGTTTGTCAATCAGATAGCAGGTGTCAAAATGGCCAAGTCCCTCCTGCAACAGAGTTTGGAAATGAATCTAAATGCAGTTTTCTCTCTTTTTCAATTTGGTTGGAACCCAGATGTGGTTGAGATACATATAAAAAAGAGATATGTGTTTCAGGTCATGACAGACAGACATTGGTGGACGAAGTACACAACGCATGTAGTTAAGTTAAAGTAGAGATAAACACTGTAAAATGTTAAATATTATATATGTAAATATTATTAGTATGTAAAAATATATAAGTAAAATTAAAACTCATTTAAACTTTCAGCTGATTAAAAGGACAGACGTATTTGCTTGTAATACAAAGTATCCAAAGTTTTATGATTTATTAGTGCTTCCTATTATTATTTATGTTTCAAGACTTTTGCTTAATCAATTCAGTTTATGTGAAATGACTCTACTGCTACTTTGAGATTCTACACCAATCTATTAATATAACAAAATCAATTAGACAAACACTGATTGATATCTATATAAATGATCATGAGCCTTTAAAAGCAAACAGTGTTGTGGCAAGTTAGGAGTTAATTCAGGAGGCCGGTCAATAATTTATTACTCTCAAAATGTTATGTTTGCTGTTGAACTGATGTTGAACTGTTTGTTGGCGATAAGTAGATACCACTAAGCAGGCAATCGAAACAAGTTCAAAACCATGGCATACAAGCAAACAAACAAACAAGCAAGCATGAGCTCTACCCTGATTGGTGGCTTGCTATCTATTTTATGTGGTAAATAAAAATCCCTTGTCTCTTGATAGAATTGAGAGACCTCTGCATTTCTTGAAAATATCCCTTGGGAATTCTTGGCATCTCAAAAAACAGTGTTTTCTGACTGCCCACAGATAGTTGCTTTATAACATGTTCATTGATTTTGCTTTTATTGGACAATATAATGTTCAAATGCATCTTAATAGGGTTTATGAGCTAATATTATGAGCACATCCTATGGAAAGAAAGTCCAATACCTTACCACCTTTCTGGTAGATATTGATATCTATAGTATATATGTATATATATACTGTATATATACACATCATATGGCACAATATACTGGGTCATAAAGCCCATCAGTGCTTATCCACTTGACCCGAGTTCAAGTTACTTGTTACTAATTTGCCCTTAGTTGTGAATGAGCATTTGTATACCTCTCCATGGTACTTTTAGGGTCGACTGCATTCCTCTTCTCTAACATTCTTCTGGATCCACTGTAACCCTACCCCACTGCGTTCATTGATGACAAAAGAGTTAGGAAGCGGCACAAATTTAATTCATTTCCAGAGTAAAATACAGATTAATTAATCCATAATTTTATTAAAGAGAGCGATTTTGAGTGAAATATGTATAATTATAACATCTGCTACAGTTAGTACAGTATTAGAGTTTTCATCAATGGTACATTGAAAACCTGCGATTAATGTAAGGTTAATCATGAGTTAACTCATGGCATTTGTGCGATTAATCGCGACTGTCCGGATTCTAATGTATTTACTAAAGATGAATACATTAATATCATTTCCGTTTGTCTTTTTATGTCCTGTAAACATTCCACTTTTATAACAAATGCCCATATTGGCAATAGTAGTAGTAGTAGTAGTAATATATTGTACTCTTGAATTGTTTATATCATTTTTTTGTATCTGTAGCTCTTGTCCTTATTGTTGTTTTCATCATGGTTGTTGTGACCATGTATAATCCTCTCACGCCAATCTAGCTCAACAATGGTACAAGTATCATTTGTAGCTAAAGAGCCTTGTTAAGCAGAGTGTTTCTATTCAAGCCTACTCTATTATGTTCTCGTCGTGTTAAGGTTATACACTAAAAACACAAAAACATTATGCTTTGAAGGGCATTAACCTATTATGAGATTCAACCATGAAATTTATTGGAATATGCTTTCTCAACCAAAATTCTAATTTACTTCAAAAAAGGTCATAAATACCTTGTTTTATTAATAATGTTCACAACTCATCAAGCTAATGAGTGCACAAATGGTATTTTATCTAATGTTAAAGAAATTTTATTATTGCTTAAACCAAGGCTGTTAGATAACACAAATAAGTAGGGCATTTATGTCCTACACTGTCTAATAGAAAACACGCGGCACATATAAAGTCGGTCTGTATGACTGCAAACAGTGACCTTAGCATTGAGACATGCAGTCCTTTATGCAGACTTTATCTGTATGCATATTAATAAGATTTTATTCTATAAGCTCATTCTATAGCCTATATAAAGAACAGGGTCAGCTACAAGTGCTCCGTGTGTGATTCATTCACGACCTTCTATTTGAATTATCTTCAACACTTCATTTCAGACTCATTGTTCAGTTACTTGTTTATACATGAACACTGTCCTTCATCAATTTTATTCATCAGCTTATTTTTCAAGTTCAAGTGTTAAGGTTTTTATTATTTTTAAACTCGAAAAAAATGCTTTAATAAACAGTTTGCTCTTGTGTTTGTTTCATGGCGCCCTGGCTTTTCTGTGGCGATTTCTGTTGTGTCACCTTTTTTTTTTTTTTATAAATTAATTTAACCAACAAATGTCAACTGAAAGGGGGCACGGTGGTTAAGTGGTTAGCACGTTCGCCTCACACCGCCAGGGTCCGGGTTCGATTCCCGTCTCGGCCATGTGTGTGTGGAGTTTGCATGTTCTCCCCGTGCCTCAGAGGGTTTTTCTCCGGGTTCCTTGGTTTCCTCCCGGTCCAAAAACATGCACGGTAGGTTGATTGGCACCTTGGAAAATTGTTCCTAGTGTATGAATGTGTGTGTGTGTGTGTGCCCTGTGATGGGTTGGCATTCCATACAGGGTGTATCCTGCCTTAATGCCCATAGACACCTGAGATAGGCACAGTCTCCCCGTGACCCGAGGAAAGATCGGCATATAGCGGTAGAAGATGAATGAATGAATGAATGTCTTCATATCTTCATGTTTTTTATTCATAAATGGAAAACAATGATGATAAAAATGATGATAATATACAAATAATATACACATTTTACAATACTATATTGAAAATTTATATTTCTTCATAATTCCAAGCAAAGTAGGCAGTTGGGGTTCAAGCACGCGCCCAGGAATATTAGAGCAGGTAGTATTTTGTTTTTCATTTTCTTTTAGCTTTAGTTAATAATACACATTTTGGATTTCATAAAATATAGAAACAAAAAGTAGGAAAACATTCAAAGAATCATTTAGTATTCGTTGTTGATAAATATGCAATGAATTGGACTTATTGTCCTTAAAAGGAAGGCAAATTATTTTTGTTTAGATAATTATGTGAATCATGGGTAAATAGACTGATTAATAAAATATCAGGCGAACCATATACTGCATTCCAATGTACCTGCTATTTGTCCTAAATAGAATTCGATGCTGAGGTTCCCGATTGTATTATGTTGAAACGAGTATCCCGAAGGGGTAGCCATATGCTTTTTGTTAAAGTGTAGATCTGTGGTCTTTTTTTAGAGAGAGACAATGAATAAAATGTGTAAAAAGGAATCAAAGGTCTGGCAAATTAAATTATGGAGTATACTTTCAATAAGGAATAATAAATGAAGGAGAGCTGAATTGAAACTAGATGTGTGTTTACTGTGAAATAATTAGGCAACATCGTTCTCTCGCGTTACATGATGTGTTGGTACGTCCCAGTACATGAATACTGTGCTGCTACATAATTAAGTATGTAGTTCTTCACAAAAAAAGAGTAAATACAAAGTAGGCTAGTTTAGAAGTAGGCTAATTGGGATTCTCACACAACGACTCAATGACAAAAAAAAGAGCAGAAAAAACATTTATAGCTTGGCAGGCGGACTTATACAGAAGGACTTACAGTTTATACATCTGAGCATTTGAGGGTTTAAGGCGTTGCTCATGGGAGCAGCAGTGGCAGTTCAGGGACTGGGATTTGAGATCACAACTGATCAATCTCACTCACTGAGCAATATGGAAGCTTAGGACGAGAATACAATGAGAATACAAAGAGTCTAAGTAATATACATGATCCTGGGAAGTATGCCGTGTGATAAGTCTTCATGTACACAGTGTTTATTGCTTAAGTTCCATCTACGATACGTGCTTTTAAAATTGCTCCAGACATATCAGAACCTTTGCAAGTACTTATTTTTAAGTAGCTCATAATATTTGGCAGCAACCGAAAGTGTGATCTAAGCGGCCGAAGCGTTGCGAAGGTCTGAATGCGTATGTGGGAAATTTCCACATAATGCGCAAATAACTCACTTCTAAATATGGACCGTTGTGCATTACACTGGTCTTTTAATTGATTGCTCCTGGGTTCTAATGCAGAATATATTTCTGTGGAGCAAAACTGTACTAAATTCAGTTTGCTGAATACAGTTTGCGACTTCTGGTTCAATGGCTTCCTCCTCATGGTTATTAATACAACTTTTAATGTCTTTATAAAAAAAAATGTTTTTGTTAGTAGCAGTCGATGCACTTGTTTATGTATAGAACGTTCCGGAATAAACAGTGCACTCACAAAATACGCATTTATCAAGTATATGAACACACAGTTAGAATTTTAAATTCAATCGTAAGGCCATAGCACTTCTTTGAAGCAAAGCTCAAAGAAAAGCAATAAGCCAGGAGGTGGTGTATGTTACTGTGTATCCACAGTCTAAAGTTGTTGCTTGCTTGGTTTATTGGCTGGATTCTTCAATAATAGAGATGTGATCCATTTTAGTGCACAGAGGACAAAGGCCAAGAGATACCCATATAAGTTATAAAGGCTACGATCGTACAATCCTGCTAGACCACATGTATCTAACGCAAAGCCTTGGGCTAAACTCCACAACTCCTTTGGCCCTTGTGAACTTGGAAAAGAAGTAATAGCAAAATGCCCTGAAGTAGGTCTACAATACTGCTCAAGATTTTCACCCTCTTCGCAGTCACACTACATCACTTCTCATGCTACTTTTCTAAAACCGATGAGCGATAGCGTTCTCTTACGTAGCGGCTAACCTGATGGCGGGGTAGCTCGATACGTGTTTTTTTTATCTCATGCCATCTCACGGACTGTTTCCTTGCCACAGTCACCTCTGGCTTGCTCATTGATGATAAAATTGTAAGGAAACTGCATAGAAAAGCTTCCATTCTTAAAAATCACTACTTAAAATGAATTATATCCTGATCTGAGCATTTCCTGAATTTGATGTAAATCCTTGTGTTAAGAAAGGATCAAGAAGCATTTATGTGTTGTCAGTAATATACTGAGACACTATCGTAAATAATCAGAAATCCCAGTCTTCTGCAGTAAAGGCTTCACCGGCTCTCAACCCTTTATATTTGTGCTCTTAGGGTATATATCTGGCATTTTTTTATTTTCAAATGGGAATAATATACTGTGTGTTGTTATATAACCAGAGCATATGTCTTTATGTCTATGTTTATTGACACTTAGTTAGACAAAAAATATCATGTAGATTTTGTAAAATCCAGGAAATCTAGGATTTTGTAAAAAAAAAGAAAAGATCCGTAAAAATATCAAGAAGGATATTTATCATTAACAAGAAATAGTTTAGAATCTCTGCAGACACATTATATGTGTTGTTCCTTACCCTATTTTTCCTTATATATGCGAGCCGCGACAACTAATTGCTAAACTCGATAATAATCAGTAATGAAGTCTGTCGATGCCATTATCGATTGGTCTCGATGTCCAGGTTAGTGTGACTGCAAGATAAACCTCGTGCTAAAATAATTTTGGAGAGCAAAGTTCAACTAGCAGCAGGAACAAAGTGTCATTCAGGTCATCCAATGCATGGGAGCATTTTATATTAAACTTCATCTTCATCTTCTACCGCTTATCAGTCTGAGCAGGGATGGCCAGACTTGCCTCTCTCCAGCCACTTCCTCCAGCTCCCCCAGGGGCACACCGAGGCGTTCCAAGGACAGTCGAGAGACCTCCAACGCGTTCTGGGTCTTCCCCGAGGCCTCTTCCTGGTGGGACATGCCCGAAACACCTCCCCTGGAAGGCGCCCAGGAGGCATCCGAAATAGATGCCCGAGCCATGCCAGTTGGCCCTTCTCGATGTGGAGGAGCAGAGGATCTACTCTGAGCTCCTCCCAAGTGACTGAGCTTCTCACCCTATCTCTAAGGGAGCGTCCAGCCACCCTGCGAAGGAAGCTCATTTCAGCCGCCTGTACCCGGGATCTTGCCCTTTCAAATTCACCTTTTTGCGGCTGAGGACCATGGCCATCTAGATCCCATATGAAGAAAAAAATTTTAATCAAGGGCCATAACATCGCCCGGTAATGCGCAGCCTGGGCCTCACCCTGGAGCCTGGCCTGGCGTTGGGGCTCGAAAGAGAGAGTCTGGTGGTCGGGCCTCCCCTCATGGGGCCCGGCTGGGCTCAGCCCGAATGAGCGACGTGAGAACACCTTCCCGTGGGCCCACCACCTGCAGGAAGGCTCATAAGGGACCGGTGCAATGTGGTTCGGTAATTGGTCGAAGGCGGAGGCCTCGACGACACGACCTCCGGACACAGAGACTATATTAAACTCAACGCAACAAAACACTGTAACCTGCTTATTATTCCAATAAGCTGAACATGTGTGACATGGAAATACCACAGAGCTCCACGAGCATGTTCGTGGATTAAGGAGAAACATTCATTCATTCATTCATTCATCTTCTACCGCTATATCCGATTTTCTCGGGTCACGGGGAGCCTGTGCCTATCTCAGGCGTCTATGGGCATTAAGGCAGGATACACCCTGGATGGAATGCCAACCCATCGCAGGGCACACTCACATTCATACACACATTCATACACTAGGGACAATTTTCCAAGGTGCCAATCAACCTACCGTGCATGTTTTTGGAACAGGAGGAAACCGGAGAACCCGGAGAAAAACCCCCTGAGGCACGGGGAGAACATGCAAACTCCACACACACATGGCCGAGACGGGAATCGAACCCGGATCCTGGCGGTGTGGGGCGAACGTGCTAACCACTAAGCCACCGTGCCCCCTTAAGGAGAAACATCAGTATGGTAAACACGACGAAAATGAATATCATTCTGTCATGACTCTGTCAATACTTGTGAGCATCAGGTTGCAGATTCAGCTCTAACGCAACGTAGTGAGTCCTTTTAGACCCGTCCAAATAAACATTAAATTTAAAAGCACCAAATAACAGCAGCCGTAAAGGATGACATTTTTATTCACTGTTGTGGTTTTTCAGCTAATGGTTATGCGTTTCTACAACAATGCATATTTTTTTTTTTTGTTTGTTTTTTTTTTTAAACCAAGCCTGGTCGCTTGCTGTGTTTCTCCATTGCATTCTCTTTGTATAGCATTTTTAGCTTTATCGAAGTTTCGAAGTATTATTGCCATCTGCAATTATCATTAAAAACAATACAAGTGTTGCATCTATGTACATACTTCTTTTCCTGAAAGGAAACCCAGCATGCATGAATTTGTTCAAAGGAGAAATCTCCCATGCACTCCTCAACAAACAGCCATTATAAACTTATAATGCTTATATAATGTCAAAATAAAAGATGGTTAAGCCGAATATGTGGCTTTTGCATTTTCTAAAGTACACTTTTGTACATAAATGAGGGTGTTATATAGTTATAATAAGCGCACAAAAATTGTGTGTGTGTGTGTTTGTTTGTATACGGCATTTTTGCAGCCACCCTTATCCAGAGCGACTTTCAGCTGAACAATTGAGGGTTAAGGGTCTTGCTAGTGGCAGCTTGGTGGTGGTGATGAACCTGCGATTTTCCAGTCAAGAGGCCAATGTTTTATCCACTGAGCGACCACCTCCCTCTTACATATATAAGCACTCGAATGTAAACCGAATGCGGTGTAAAAATTAGCAATACCAAACATACGAAGATCTAAACACAAAGGATATCTCTAGACACGCAATGATAAACCTACAATAAGCCTATGCAAAATATATACACTGCTTAGTTCCTGTGTATAACTTCCTGAATGTAAGTGAACCTTTTGAGTGAGCGTCATGTCCTGTTGGGCAAAGGTTTGTTTTGCAAAGCCATTAGTCCAGTTGAGTATTGCAGCCCCATGGTGAGCTTATCCATCCACTGGTTGCTGCATCTGCAGGTCTTTTCTGGCTCAGTGACGTCTGGATGGATCAGCAACAATAGAACACCCCCCCCCATCCTCTCTCCACATCTACTGTGAATGTCAGTGCACACTACTGTAAGGTTTAATACTCCACAGGAATTCTGCACATATATATATATATATATATATAGAGAGAGAGAGAGAGAGAGAGAGAGAGAGGGAGAGAAAGCCTAGAGACTTCCAGCCTTAGGGAAAATTCCAACTGTCTCTAGTCGAGCAAAGCATGTTGAATCTACAAGGATGAAAAGGTTGCTAATGGTTTCTTTTGAATTCATGTGAATTCAATTGAACTGTTTCAAATGGACTATAAAACCAGTTGGGATTTTCAGTGGCCAATTAAAATCAATTAGATTTTCAGTACAACTGCAGCCTCTAGTCAGAACTACTCCTGGAGTTTTACCAAATTTGTCTCTATTTAATATGAATAACAATTTATTCACTTAGTGCTATTAGTAACTGCCTGAGTCGACTCAGCGCTGCAAGGTGGGATACCTCAAGACTCATCATACGCATCTTCAACACATGGCAATGCAGAGAATGTGATCCACCTTCTGGCAGAACTGTTTGAGACCAATTCAGACCCAAAATGTGATCTCTACACAGACACTAACCTCAGCCAACTGGGAACCACGGAGCCGAATTTACAATGCTACCTGCTGCACCACCCTATATCAATAGCGGAAAAGCGATGGTAGTAAATAAACAAAGCACACACAAATTTCCTCTAGGTGTGAATGCGAATGGGAATGCCTGTGATCCCTTGCAGTGGGCTGGCATTATATCTAAAGTGTATTCCTGCCCAGATTTTTCCATAACAGGCTCCAAATCCACCTCAGTCCAGAGCAGGTGAAAGCACTGCCTGAAGACTATGCAGCATGTCAACTATTACTGTCAACGGTAAAAAAGCGAGTGTGCAATACGTAATACGTTTTAACACAATACTTTGCACTCCATAATGCAAATGCACGAGTATTTCGCAGCTATAGATCACATGTTCCAAACTCAAGGTCATTTTACGTGGCCCCGCACAAGCTTAAACGGTGTACGATCGTCTTAAAATAAGGATATGCTGCATTAAAGATGAAATAAACTACACTAGAATTTTAAGTAATTTCTACAGATTATCCAAAAATGTCCAGGAAGTGAAAAATTGATGCAGATGGAAGGAACTCCTATGAAAGTTGATAAAGCTGTTTGCTCTTTAAAGGGAAAAAAACGGTATGGATTTTGTATTATGAGGTGGTGTCGCTCATCAAATGCTATATACTGTATTATAGTTACAACTGGCCCCTCAAGGACAAACATAATGCTGATGTGGCACACGGTGACAATGAGTCCTACATCCATACTATAGATATAGACTCACCTATATGTATACAGTAGCAGCGGAAAAAACTGGTAATGAGCAGAAGATGGAGTTGGAGTTGTACACAGTGGGTGGCAATTTCATCATCTTCCACTCAAATATATGTACTTCCATAACGCAGAGGTCGTCTCCAGAGGAAAAGCAGGTACACAAAAAAATGAGCTGCTTGTCTTTGCATATAGAAACAGTGTTCGTTCTGTTGTTTACAACTTTATTTCAGAAACATTGCTGTGTGGGTAACTGGTGAACTGAGAGAGCTATTTTTCATAGTGTCCATTTAGGTGTCAGCGCTGCAGTAGCTTAAACAGATAAGTCCTGGGCGTCCGGCAGAATGGGAATCTATATGGATGATACCGCATCACTTTCCTTCTTGCTCTAGTAGAGCCTGAAATGTGATATTTGTCTCACAAGCAACGTTTAAACCTTCGTGATAGGAGAAATCAGCGGTTGCCTCTTGCATGCACTCGCCGCTACAACGCATTATTCTTTCAAGGAGGACCGTCTGTGCCTGTAAACTATTTTTGAAACCGGCTGATCTGAGGAGGCCAATATAAAAGACTCGAGCTATATGGGGACGCCAGGATTTTAACGTCTCTACACAGTTAGGATGAAATGCTTGAAGCTACACTTTGGAAATCTGTCAGGCTTCAAACTATTGTCTGGCCGTCTGATCAGCACTACTGTCTCTTTAAATGGCGCAGACGCCTCTGTTCTGCTGAGCTAAATCTCGTGAGGGGCTTAATAATCACGAAAAAAAAAAACGAAAGCGTTACCGACTGGGTTCAGTGATGTACACCAGGTGTCTTTACCACATTGGAGCGCTGTGTTTTCCTTTTTCTTATTTTCTTTGCCATAATGCATAGTTGATATGGGGCACAGCAGGGCAATTGCATACACGGATACACTTGAAATACATGGTCGACCCCATTCACTGCGTTGTCACGTTGCATTATGGTCGATCTTTCGAAGCAGGGTATGTATGAGTGGGCTGGGCAGTCTCAGAAAATATAAAGTTACTGTTTTTTTTTCTTTAAGATTAGGATTTGATTTGCCATCTATCCGTCTAACCATAACATTGCTAGACAACTCCAATGACAAGCCCATAGCTGTGGTACTAAACAATATTAATGAATTACTTCGGAAAGGCATGGACTAAGATCAAGCTGAGAGGGAATATAATATAAACCTATCTCAAACAATTTGAGGAGGCTTTGTGCTGAGTTGTTAAATGCTTAGCAAATGCACTGATCTCTGGCTATTTTATTATACATATATATTATTCTGCCGGCTTTTCCCTTCCCATTGCTTTATATTTAATCATTTATTACCAATGCAAACCTTAACTAGACTTGATCATAAGTGAGATCACGCCATTTCAACCATACACTGTACAGCTGTAATGAAATGGCGTTCCTCGAATGTAACAATGATCAAGGTGATTCATAGAACAACGGCTTAGAAAGACCAGTACGCCGAGTTAATGTGGAGTGAAATGTATTCTATTACTATATAATAATATATAATGTCTATAAAATCATGGTTTGTTAATAATTGTTTGTTTAGCATGTCCTTGGAAACAGTTTAAATAGTAGTGTACAAAGAAGATAAAACGATGTAATTTGATGGTGTGACCGTGTCTATGTGTATACGAGTGTATTGGGTTCAGTCCAGTTTTTTAGTAAATCCATGTCATTAATGTGTATCAGTGGTGAAATCAGCTTCACATCACATCGGCGGAACTCACACACACACACACACACACACACACACACACACACACACACACACACACACACACACACACTCAAATTTAAGCTTAACAGAACTGAACTAGGACTGAACACATACACACACACACAGAGTTTTTACAGTTCACTATTTTGCACATTATATAACATACACAGTATGCTGAGTGCTATTTTGTGTATATTTGTCACAAGCACTTTCTTGTGTTGTCTGATTTGCACTGTTTTGTCTTGCACAGGTTGCACTCTATGTGGCTAGGACTACTTCCTTAGCTTTGTGTTGTTTCATGCAGCACCATGTTTCACAGCTATATACAGTTACAATGACAATAAAAGCTTCTTGACCCTTCTATTCCACTTTGTTCTATGTATTGGATTTGCTATAAGCTTTCCACATCAAACTTTTTGTGTACCTGTGGTTTTTGTTGCTGCCGAAAACGGTCTTGACCTCTCGAGCTTTAACAGCATTAACTTCTTCAGCAGTCTGAGCTGCAGTAGCTCGTCTGTCGGATCGCAGCCACCCGGGCAAGCCGCCACTCTTCTATGAGCTTTGGCCGCCTTTGATCCTGTCACCGGTTCATCGCTGTTTCTTCCTTGGACCGTTTTTGATAGATACTGACCAGTGCACACCAGGAACACCTCACAAGAGCTGCAGTTAAAGAGATGCTTTGACCTAGTCGTCTAGCCATCACCGTTTGTCTCTTTTTAAAGAGGTTTTTCAAATCCTTATGCTTGCCCATCTTTCCTGCTAATAACACGTCAACTTTGAGGACAAAATGTGCACTCCCACACAATGAACACATATACTCACTCAAGTCCCTTAGGAAAATAGTGTAGGTTTTAATATATATGTGTGTGTGTGTGTGTGTGTGTGGTGTGTGTGTGTGTGTGTATGTGCGCGCAATTGACCTTGTTCGTTTGTAGCACCACTGCCTTGTTCAGTTCATATGGGTATAACTGTAATTAGCATCCTTCAACTGGGAATTTAATTGGAATTGTAAAGTCATATTGACCTTTAAGTGGGAAAATATTTGTCACTTTCAGACAAATTAACTGTCTTCTGGTTCAAGCGAAGGAAAAAAATATGCGACCACATGTTTAGATATCCTAAATTAGTAGTAGGTTAGAGATCGCATCATATACAGTACGGCTGGAAAAGACGTCATAATTTTGTCTATATACTGTAGTTCTCCAGATTCCTGTATTATCATTAGCCTTTTTGTAAAGAAAAGCTAGTGTTTATTTTGTATTCTCCCACATGATATGAATGTGGTATTACTTTACCTCACATTCTACCACACATTAAAAACAAAGTTACCACCAGTAGACACGTTGTATTTATATTTGAGGATTTTTCATTTTACTTTTTTGTCACTTCAAAAGTATTAGAACACCTGACCTTTCCTGATATATGTGGTTCTTCTCCACCCTATTACATTTACAGCATTTGGCAGACTCGCTGGTCTAGAGCAACTTACAACTGAGCAGATAAGGGTTAAAGGCCCATTTGTCACAGGGGTGTTTGGGATTTGAACCTGCAACCTTCCAGGCCAGAGTCCAATTGCCTTAACCACTGAGCTACCTTCTCCAGAAAAGCTATTGTTAAGATGGAGTTGTATAGGATGCCCTTTGGGTTTCAGTATAAAACAATACCTTTAAAACAAAAACTGTTAATGCGTGACAGTGCCTCTGTGCACAGTGCGATCTCCATAACAATATGGTTTGCATGGTTTCTAGAGAAGATCTTCAGTGATCTCAAGATGAACTCCATTGGGATGGTTGGAACACTGACTACACCCAAGCAATCCTCACTCTACATCAGTATCCGATTTTATTAACACACTCCACAAGTACACAAGCACACTCCACAATCTAGTGGCTCTCCTTCCCAAAAGAGTGGAGAGAATGATACAAATAGGGATTATTGGGGATGCTCAAAAAGCACATACTGTACTAATGATGAAGTGTCTGCAAACTATTAGCAATGTACTGAGTGTGTGTGTATGTGTGTGTGTGTGTGTGTGATGTATGTATGTATATACATGTATATATTTCTGGCTTATTAATTAATTAATTTCTTATTCGTTTCTATGTAAATGTTTTTGTGGTTGCTTTAATTGTTAATTATGGTAATGGCCCCTTTAAGAATTGTGCACTTGTTTCGGTTGCTTTCGATGTAAACTATATATTGTTTTTCTATATACTTTAGGTTAAATACGGTTGCTCATACCTGTTGTGACATGCTCAGCTAGTAGGTGTATTTCAAGGAAATGTAGGAAGAGTAAGTGTGTGCACGTTGCTCGGTGTGTTTTGTTAATGTAAAGGACTTTAGGGGTGTAATTTAGTGGGATAACTCAAGATGGGGAGATATATATATATATATATATATATATATATATATCTATATATCTATATATATATATATATATATATATATATACACACTCACACTAATGAATGAGTTTTAATGAATACAAGTTTTAACTTGTTGTTTTGCATTATCTTTGACAGCCTTTATATATGTGTGTGTGTATATATATATATATATATATATATATATATATATATATATATATATATATATATATATATATATATATATATATATATATATTAGGTATAATGATCAAGAGCTTTGAATACTCTGGATCTGCTTTAAAGGTGTTAAATTATAAAAAAAAAAATGTATCACATACTGGCCCTCCGCTGAGTATTATTTATAGCTAAGCTATGAGGGGAAAATATATGAAAATATCTCAAAGTGAACACTTTCATCTATTGCATTATGCAGAAAGGTGTCAATGAGGTATTGTTAACATTGTGTTGTAGTTAAATAGTGTTTGGATTACAGGGGGAAAAGCCTGCGAGTGAGTGTGATGGTTTGCATTACCGTATTGAATAGGATTTTTTGAATGTTCTTGTGCCGCTGATTTGCTGAGAGCAGGTCTTTCTTCCCCGTGCCGCTCCTCCTAGGACGAAGGGACTCAGCCATTGTTGTCCGACATCAAAGCGTCTCTCAGCGACGTCTCTTTGCTTCGCCGCCGCTTTCTCT
Source organism: Kryptopterus vitreolus (assembly GCA_030449085.1). Lineage (NCBI taxonomy): Eukaryota > Metazoa > Chordata > Actinopteri > Siluriformes > Siluridae > Kryptopterus > Kryptopterus vitreolus. Next base: position 14,618,000 of record JACRUU010000019.1, on the reverse strand, counting down.
CAGCCGCGCGGACAACATTAGAATGCCATCAAACACTCGCAGCCCGTCTTTGAACCGTCTGACACCGTTTGCCTGGCAATTTGCATGCCGCACAGAATCCTGCTTCTTGTTATTGAAATAAATCTAAAAGGTTGTAATGGAAAAAGGAATGAACACATCTGTCATGCTTAAGGGATTTATTGAAGTAAAAAAAAAGAGAAAAAAAAAAACGTGCACAAGGCTGCAAGTGCCAAATGCCGCAGACTTCTTGGCAGAATGCTCTTGCACTTTTCATGCACGCTTAGTGCACACTTTTTAAATGAGTTTCTTCCCTCCGTAGTGGTATCGCATGTCAGTCGGAGCTTGTTTACACGTTCTACGTGTGACTGATATAAGCAGTGGGATGAATTTCGGTTTCATCACTTGCAAATAGATATCAATGACATAACCGTAGAACTCATCCTAATTACATGATTGCAGCAACGATTTCCCTGTGACGGAAAAAAAAAAAAAAACCTTGGCATCCGTATTCGATTTTCTGTGACAGAATTTCCTGTCTGCAAATATTATTCAATATTTCTAACAATTCTCAAGTGTGCGCACTTTTACGCTATGGCAAGTAGTAAAACACAGCCAACTTGTCTGTGTGTAAACAACCAGGCACGACACTGCTTGCTAAATTCAATTGTATCTTAGCATGCCAAACACAAAAATAAACAAAAAAACTAAATGATTCCTGGGAAACGCAGGGTTTAAATGGAGGTATCATTGTTTGCACTGGATCTGTGGAGAATAAACAGTCTTCAGACAACGTGCTCTATATTTTTCCCGTACAAAATACTACATAAATAGATGCGATATCGAGTCTCCATCTGGAAAAAAAACACACATTATGGACTGCCCTTGTGTTTATATCTCCAGGTGAAAGCTTTTGTAATGTGAGCTACATCTACTGCTTTATAACCAAAATGACCATGCGCAAGTGTCTATGTTGTGCCCTTAATATTTATAACCTTTTACCTAAAATGAGCTCATTTCCTTATTTGTACATTGTAAGTGTTGTCCTAGGATAATTGTGTGACTGACTACAACAAGCAGTAGTCGGGTTATATTGTTCTGCACTCGCTCGCTGTATGTAAATTTAGAACGAATGGTGCGACTTTATAATGCGGAGCG
>JACRUU010000019.1:14351845-14611845 GCA_030449085.1 Kryptopterus vitreolus | reverse complement strand
CCGAGAATGGCCTTCCGATCAATAGCTCAGCGCCATAACCATTGAGCGACACCCCACCCCCATCCCCCCATTAATTAAAACACCAATATGATGATTCAAAGATCACAACGCCAATGCTGTTAATAAAGGAATCACCACTCTGAAATAAGTCCATGTGAAAGTTTCATTCCCAGTCATTGTGTAAATATGAAACTTTTTCATCTTAACTCTACTACTGGAAGAAGTCAAAATATGTATACTGTATTTCAGGTTTACTAATCATCTTAAATAAAAGTAGTGGTTTGCTTAAAAAAAAATGCATCCCCGTATAAATGTATTGTAGTGCCATAAATCATCCTCTTATCCCGAATTTTCACTCATTGCTTCTGTTATTTGTTGCATATTAGACGCTTGCAGAATGTTCTGACCGGTGCCAATAATTCCGGAGCTGACTGTAAGTTGGCACTTGGAGTTTTGCAGAGATGACAAATGAGAGGAAAAGGTGGGGAGGGAGAGAGGGGAAAAAAAGGATGTGGAGAGAAAAGAGGGTCGGAAATGTCAAAGAGAAGAGGGAAAAAAAAGTAAAGAGAGGGGGGTATGGGACTGAGAGATAAGACAGCCGTGGACATGATCAGAGGGGATAAGCTGGGCTACTGCGGCGCTATCTCACTCAGTCAGACTCAAGGCATGGCTTACCACACACACACTCACACACACACGCGCGCACACACACATACATCCTGCAGTATATGTAGCTGGGGCTTCACTCCAAACCTGGAGGCTTTTATGTGCACAAACTATTGACCAACCTCGCAATAAAAACTAAAGGAATAAGCTTTCGGAAGTTTCTTACCACCCCACCTTCACTGTGCACTTGGCGCTACTCTTTTATCTGAATGATCGAAGGAGAAAATGAAGAGAGAGCAAAGGCCGGAATTATGGCCAGTTTACTGAACAATGGAAGCGGCTTGGCAAGAACCGTTCTCAGGACAAAGATGATAATTGTTCACTGCGGAGTGCACAGCTGCTCTCAGAACTTCTATTGCATCATCCTTTTGAAGAATCTCCTGTCCTCTTTCACCCTCTCTCTCTCTCTCTTCATCTTGCTCTTTTTCCATCGTTCAGGAAGTCAGAAGTATAATATATTTACCCCGTGTGTCTCCCAGGTAATTATAGGAAGACTGTAAGCTTTATGGCATTTATAGTGTTTTTTTTTTTAGGTGTTTTTTTTTCCAAAAATATGCAAAAATTTTATTGGCAAAGTAAAGAAATAATGAGAACAATATGATTTGAAGCTTGAAGTTTGGGAAAATGTTTAGAAGTTGTATATACACACATTACAGCTCAGTGAAATTCTTTTCTTCACATATTCCAGCTTGTTAGACATCTGGGGTCAAATCACAGGGTCAGCCATGATACAGTCAATCCTGGAGCACAGAGGGTGAAGGGCCTTGCTCAAGGGCCCAAGAGTGGCAGCTTGGTGATAACATGGTCTTAAACCCTTAATCTTTTGATCAGTAACTCAGTACCTTAACCACTGATCTACCATTCCCTTTTTTTCCCTTTTTTTTTGTTTTGGGTAATAATGCTGTTCTTTTTCCTCTCTCTGTCTCTCTCGCTATAATGCATTATAATGCTATAATGACTACATCGGCGCCAAATAATAATTTCTCTTTGTGGAAAAACTACTCTGATCTTTAAAAAGCTAACTTATACAAATGGCAAAAAAAAAGCTTCAGTAAAAAAAAAAAAAAATATATATATAAAAATATATATATATATATATATATATATATATATATATATATATATATATATATATATATATATAAATCATAAATCTTCAAAGCTTTCTAAAAATGGGAATGATCTACATGATTATTTTTTAATACCAACTTTACATTCGTTCTCTGGATTTCGTTCCTCGATGTAGGGAAATTGTTACAGCTCTATTGATATTCCCCCGTATGCTCCGTGAATATACAGTGAACAGAGATCCAAATTGCTGGAGTACAAACACTGCGGTTTTCTTTTATTAATTTATTTTTTCTTGCTCTAATCACCAACAAATTGCGGCCGAGTACGTTGATAATTAATCAGACTAAAGGCCTGGAGCAGAAGATAAAGCAGGAGAGAGAGAGAGAGAGAGAGAGGGAAGGAGTGAGAGAAAGGTGGCGAGAGGATATTTGGAAGGTTAAGGTATCTCCCATTAATGCCTCCTGATGAATGAGTCATATTTTACATTTTCTTTAAACGCACGCCTCGGCGAGCACAGAAGGGACTTACAGGTGCAGTCACATTTCCCAGGGACATGGCACTTCATTTCTTAGACAGCAAATCTTTCTTTTGCTTTTAACGCTACATAAATTACCCCAGGAAAGAACCCACGGTGCCAAAATTTCCGGGGGAGAAGTGATGAAGTGAACGTCGCGCGTACTGTCCGGTCTATTACGGCAATGTCATTCCCAGGTGTCCAAAAGTTATTCGGAAGATTGTACCATTGCTTCTCGCTGTAGTGCTAATGAGTGCTGTTTGTCTTTGTGTCTACAGTGCTGTTTGATGACTGCCAGGGGAATAAGGACGTGGCGTTTGACGTCTCCCACCCCGACTTCATGATAGACCGGGACATGAATCTGGTCCCGAGACGAGATGTAGTTGACAGTGGGACGGTGATATTTATTCACTGGCACAGTGGTCATGCTGATGACAAAGCACAGGTGGACGTTATTGGGGCACCGTCTCAATCTACCCATACACTCAGGGTAAGTGTTTGTGTCAGTCTGTCTTTTGTGTCACTTTTACATACGATACTGGCAAAGCAGTGGGCAGTTAGTGCGCTTAGTATTAACATGGAATACAACCTGAAGTGACATTTTGTTCTCAAGTCAAGTCAGGAAGCTTTTATTGTCATTCCAACCTTATATAACTGACTCTGTACACGGAGGAAATGAGACAACGTTACTCGAGACCACTGCTGCTACATAAAACAACAAGGTTACATCACACAAAATAGAGCTACATAGAGCTCTCATTATAGTCTGATTTTATTCTCTGAATTTTAGTATCTTCTATACAACTGCTACACCCTCCTGCAATAGTTACAATAACGTTTTAAGCATGAGGCAGACATGAGAGACTTTGACTTTTTTTTCAACGCTGGTGCAGTCTTTTTGCTTCGTTAAGGGATAACGTTGAATAATATACAATATATCGAATGTCTCCTTATGAGACTATTATACTTCAATTAAATCTTCAAGTGCTTCATGTGACCTATAGCTATTTACTGAACATGTCGATAGAATTTTAGATAAACATACATTTTAATGCCAAATAAGAGATCCTTAAAAATTCCATTCATGCTGCATTAACTGTTTAAAGCTGCTTTGAGATGAGGTCCTTTGTTAAATATAAATATGCAAATAAATAAGAATCGAACAGAATGCACCCAGAGGGTCCGGAATCCGGAAGGGACCCCTTTTGTTGTCAGCAGATATTTGGATCATAAAATGATTACAGTGTACACGGATAGGAGATTGGAGGGTGCCTTGAAGGTTACGTGTATATGATGTCAATAAAAGTACTGGGATGAAATGGCATCTTTATGACCACAGCATCAATTTAAACCTATAGTATTGGGGGAAAGATGAGTGTTGAACGTATGCTTTTTATTTTTTTTAAAGTAAGTCTTTAGGGTTTCCACATTGTGTCTGTCTACATCAGGAGAAAGTGAGTCACAGAAATCTCCAAACAGTAGTAGAGCATCAGGATGAATCAGGCAGGTCCGGAGGGTGAGAAGAGCCAAAGCAGTAGATGTGTTTCATGATAAGACCTCACATCAGATCAGGCAGGAAGAGTACATGTATAGCTTGACACACACACAGAGAGAGAGAGAGAGAGAGAGAGAGAGAGAGAGAGCCCAGAGATGAGAGTTGAGGACGCGGAGATGAGAGAGAGAGAGAGAGAGAGAGAGAGAGAGAGAGAGAGAGAGAGAGAGAGAGAGAGAGAGAGAGCACATTGTTATTCTACATAGCATAGAGTGTAAAAGTGACTTCACAGCGATTCTTCCAGAACAGTAGTGCTATAAAAGGAGCTGGTTTATGAAGCTGGTATAATCCTACATTCATACCTGTAAACATTTATTGTTTTTTTTTATTTTATTTTATATACTATTGATCCCAAGAGGGAAATTCTTTCTTCGCATATCCCAGCTTGTTTTGTTTTGGGGCTGGGTCGGCCATGATACGGCGCCCCTGGAGCACATATGGTTAAGGGCCGTTCTCAGTAGCCCAGCATCTTAAATCACTGAGCTAACCCCTCCCCAAAAACAAACAAACAAACAAAAAATGAATACTTATTCACCTGACACCAGACGTTATAAGCACTGTTGTGAATTTTGATGACATAATAGCTGAGTCAAGTGACATGCAGTATATTGGCAATAGTATTTGTGGACACCTGGTCAAAAGTATCCTTGCTTTTTTTTTGAGCATCGCTTTCCACGTTGAGTCCCAATTTCTTCTTATAAGTCCCTCTACATGGAAAATAGATTATTATTTATTAGCCAGATTATTTAGTGTGCTTTTGAGGCATTTTGTGTTCATCAGCCACAAGGGTATTGGGTAAATTCAATTCATGGCGAAGGTGTAAAGCATATCTTCAAGGCTTTGTGTACAGGTGCATTCAGGTGGAATAGGTGTGGGTTTCCATGTTGAAATGTGCGCCAAATGCCATGTTAACACATCCAAATGAATCCCATGGAATTGTGCACCTGGACTGCGGTAACACTGTTGAATAGATCCTCATATTGAAGGAAAGGACAGGTGTCCCAATACGTTTGTGCATATAGTGGGTTTATATAATGTCAATCTGATTTTTGCTTACAAGGATTACATGAATATCATTGTTAATGAAAGAATTGTAGATGTGATTATACTGTAAGCAAATCTCACAAAAATGGCAACAAATGCTTTATTGCATAAATTACCTCATCATTTGGCAGATGTCTTTAATCAGGATGACTTACACCTGAGCTATTAAGGGTTAAGGGTCTTACTCAAGGGCCCACTAGTGGGATCTTAGAGGCAGTGGGATTAAATATGAGATCTTCCAGTCTATAGACCATTGCCTTAAGCACAGAGCTACTACCTCCCATGATCCATCCAGAAGTGCTGAAGCAGCATCTCCAAAAACACACATATATACCGAGTAATATATTCTGCTAAGGACGATTTTGGAATCGCCACTAATAGAACACGAGATCTCCTGATAAGACAGATTTACAAATCATTTGTACAATAAACGTGATCTTTATCATTTAGCTTTGTGATCTAACCAACAGTACTGGTTTTATATTATTACCATTAGCTCCATGTTATCGCCCCAACGACAGGCTTTCCACTTTCTATGTTTGCATTTCATTGCTGCGTTCATGTGGGTTTCCTTCAGGTCCTTTGATTTCCTTCATGCAGTCCAAGCACATGCAACCCTGACCCCGGGACTGCTGAACATGATATCTTGAGGATATTTTAAATCGAGGAAACATTTTCTGTTATTTCACATTATTAGAGTATTACATTATATAACAAATATAGCACTATGTAGCACATTTCGATAAATATTTATTAAAGCTTAAATATATTCAGTTGGTAGACCATTTTGATTGTTTTTTTTTCTAGATAAAACTACCATCCAAGGTCAAGCCTGAAATGAATAATAAAATAATATATATATATATATATATATATATATCTATATATATATATTATTATAGTATATATATATATATATATATATATATATATATATATATATATATATATATATATGGGGGCACGGTGACTTAGCACGTTTGCCTCACACCGCCAGGGTCCGGGTTCGATTCCCGTCTCGACCACGTGTGTGTGGAATGTTCTCCCTGTGCCTCAGGGGGTTTTTCTCCGGATCCGTCCAAAACATGCACGGTAGGTTGATTGGCACCTTGGAAAATTGTCCCTAGTGTATGAATGTGTGTGTGTGTGTGAGAATGTGTTTGATTGTGTCCTGCGATGGGTTGGCATTCCATCCAGGGTGTATCCTGCCTTAATGCCCATAGACGCCTGAGATAGGCACAGGCTCCCCGTGACCCGAGGGAAGATCGGATAAAGCGGTAGAAGATGAATGAATGAATATATAGTTGAAATATGAAGAAATATATTGCATGCTTACATTCAGGTTATTTTTACAGGGAGAATAAAGTGAAAGAAGGGATAAATGCGTGAGGATAAATCACATCGGATCATTTTTCCGCCTTTGGTGTGATATATCAATCAAGGGAATTCCTGCGAAAAACACAAAGAAATTCTTAAGGGGGAAGAAAAGGAGAAAAGATAAAAATGAACAATAACCTGGCTGCAGAAGTGTGCACATCCAATTCTAACGATTGAACTCAGACTTAACCAATTACATTCAAACTCATGTTCGAAAGCAATTAGCATACAGCTGTCATGAGGAAAATCATTCTGTTTAAAACCCTCGTATGAGATTTGCAGTTTTATGCATGAATTTTCCGAGCATTTTCTTGCTTTCGTTCGACTGCTGAAGTAATGGTCCTTGACATGTTTGCCAACAATATATAGAATCTCATTTCAGGCAGAAAAAGGATATTGATTAGGAAAAGAGTACAAAAGAATTCCAAAGACTTTCGATAAATCTTGAAACAACACGCAGATTGTTATTAATGCACGACAAAGCAATACCAAGAATAGGTGCAATTTGCGGCAGGAATGAAAAGACATTCAACGTCCAACTTTAAAGGACTTTCTCGTGTAGTTTTCACAGGCGCAGTTTATATCGTTATAGGATATGGCGCCTAGATGGAAGCTCTTTCTTTTAGATGGGATTGAAGCTCTAGACAAGAAAGACGGAATCATGGGTGGCACCAAATTCCAATTTATTTTGGCCAAAAAACCTGCAAGGCCACCGTTAGACAGCTGAAGATGAAGAAAAATGTCACCTTCCAATACGATAACGAACCAAAGCAAAAGTCAACCAAAGAAGGGATTGTGAAAAAAAAAAGAAAGACAAAAAACCAACATTTTGAAATGACCAGGTCAAAGCCAAGATGGCATTGAAACCCTGTGGGGTCTCTTGCACAAATCTAGTGCGTTTTTGTAAGGAAGAGTAAAAATTGCTCAGTGCTGTATTTTCAGCAAAAAAGTGCATTAGTAAAGAAGGATGTGAACGCAGTGCACTAAGGACTTACTAGAAGTTATGTTTGCCTCCTGTTTTTCTTGGCAGAATTGCTTTATTTTCAACTTTGTTGTTTGCTATATCAAATTAACGGCATTTGTTTAATATTTGACGTCGCAAACAGCTGAGGAATCGAGCATCTCTTTAGTATACAGCAGGGGTCATGGTCGCCATCAAGGACCACATGAGTAGCTCTCAGGCCTGTTCTAAAAACTCATCAGCGAGATGCATCTAAAATGTCATTGTGAACTCACAATAGTTAACTCACAATACTTATTATGAGAAATCATCATTAATTATAATATATATATATATATATATATATTATAATAATGTAATAATATAAATGTATAAATTATAAATTATATATTATAATAATATAAATGTGTTATTTCAGAAGAGTGCATCAAACTGGTAGCCCTTTGTATGACTCATGAAGTAGCTGTCAGGTTCAAAAAGGTTGGTGACCCCTGGTATACAGAATAATACATTATTTATTTTAGACATCGTTCACTGACATCCTGTTTGTGTATTTATGATTATTACCGACTATCAATGATGTGCATGCAAGCTTACACTCACTAATCAGTAACAGGAACTCCGGGAAGTGTACTAACACTCGCTACCTTTTCCCCTCAAAACAGTTTTATTTATTCTTGGCATCAGCTCTGTGTTGATTGCGTCATACTTTTCAGACTATAATTCTTCCATTCTGGAAAATCCCATAATCTCGTCCACTGGATTGAGATTGCCTTGGTTTGATGCACGTGCATACTGAGATGCTTTTCTGCTTGTGTGAGTTTCTCAAGGCTTTCTGTCAGTTTGATTCACTATTCAGTTTCTGTCAGCTCTATTCACCTCTCACATCAACAACGTGTATTCAGGACCTCCCAGGAGATCAGCAGTTAAACTGAGAAATACTCAAACTAGCCTACATGGCGACAGTTGCGCTCTCGTCAAAATCCTATTCTTTTCTTTTTAACGTTTATTTGATGTAAATTGCACCTAAAGTTACGACCCACTGTTACAACGATCTACTGCACTGCTGCTACACGATTACGTAATTGTTTAATTGCATGATTTTAACTGGTGTTACAGGTGCTCAAACTATATTGCATAATTGTGACAGACATAATAATAGATGTGTGATATTGGATTAAAATATATATATATATATATATATATATATATATATATATATATATATATATATATATATTTAAGAAGTATCATGTGATCAGTGTTTGGGGAGAGACCAGTTACATGTAATGGCGTTACATAATTTGACTACATAATAAATGTAACAGTAATTCGTTATTACTTAACAATTATTGATAAATGTGTAATTAAATTATAGTTACTTATGAAAGTGTTAAAGATTACAAATAGGATTACATCTGTACAATTTCATGTGGATTCAGTGCTTTAGTCTACTGTAGTAGTTCTCATATAATAGGGGGTGGCGCTGCACAATGTAATGGGGATGGGGGGTTGGGGGGGGGGGTCTGTTATGTGTGACCCTGGGGAATATGCTTTCAGCGTCAACATTCTGCTGCAGTTTCATTTCGAAAAATGTAACCTATTTTTGTCGAGGGTTTGAAAATGTTTTCCTTAGGATGTTAAATTAAAGTGCCACCTAGTGAACAAATGAATGTAATCAAATATAATCAGTTACTTTGCTTTTATGACATATTTTATAACGCGTTACATTTTGAATAGGGGCATTTGTAATCTGTAATTTCCAAAGTAACCTTCCCATAACCGCTGATCATGCATGGCTTATGCAGGTTACTGTAAACATCCTTACATAAAGCATTACCGCTCAATTATTTACATTTCAATGCTTTTTTATTTTTCTTTCTGGTGAGACACCGTATGCTGGATGGAGCATTACAGGCCTTGGGCAATGCCTTTCTCAGTCTTGTGCCCTCACACTGCTCTTGTCTGCCATGATGAAAAGACTTCCCAGGCCTGTCATTCCTTGACTCATACCAACTATCACCCGTGTCTTTCTGGTGCTGTTTCTGTAGCTCCAGGTCTAATAAGAGGGTGCTAGAGCTTCTGGTGTGTCACCGTTCCTGCTGTTGTTTACTCTATTCTCAGCCTATCATTCTCCCGGTCTCCAGGGTCACTCTGTACTGTAGAGCAGAAATGAATTAAACGGCTTTCATTATAACAGCATAATGTTAAAGCAGATTTGGAAAGACACTAGAGCTAGCGCAATCTCGCTCGCGCATTTGAAAAAGGATTGCCGTCTCGTCCGTCCCGCTCTGAATTGCTCTTACAGGGAGCTCGGTGCAGCTTTCGCATATTGAAGTTTGCACACAATGGCACAATTCAGAATGGTGCGTTGAAGAGCGAGCGAGCGGCTCGGAGCACAGGGCTTTTTGCAGCTTGCCGTGATTTCCATGTAGCCACTTGTGGTGACAATAGCATCGACCGGATTGGCAGAAGCCAGGAGAGCTGTATTAGAATAGTCACGCATGAAGAGGCAGAATTAAGGTGTGTGTGTGTGTGTGTGTGTGTATGTGTGTGGGGGGGGCTCATTATGGATAATTTGGCCTGCAATCTCCGTCAGGCTCAGTAGGAGGGGAAAAAACAAAATGAACTTGGAACAGCACCGAGCCGGAAGCCACTAGCCTGCACTTCAGCTGGAGACCTCGCAGTTGTGTTTGTTAAGAGAATAAATGCAGCATTTGCTTTATTTGTCAGTTTTATTGCATGTTGATTATTGATAAGTGTGAGAGGAAATGGGAAAAATGTTTTTATTGGCCCCAGAGGCCAGCGTGGTCATGGGAGCTGCTGAAGAGGCAGAGCGCTGATAAATGGAGGCTATTATGTGAAGTCTTAGATTTCACAGCATAATTCACAGCCTTGTGCACACGATCGATATACGAATTAATGAAAGAACAGATTTCAATAGGAAATGCATGCAGGGGATCTGGCTCACTGTTGCTTTTCATTTGACGTTTTTTTTTTTTTGTTGTTTTGTTTTGTTTTGTTTTTTTGTCGGTAAATAAATAGAAAGCAGAAATTAAGTGTAAAAAATGGAGGAACGAAATATTAGTGATGTTCGCATTAGTAGACTTTTGCTGCTGAGACCTGACATATATTTTACTTTTTTTTTTAGTTTTCGGTTTGTTTTGGAGAACCTTATTAGCTGCTTCTAGGAATGCAGTTATAATGATTACAATATTTCATTCTGTTTCTTTACTTGGACGATTTCGCCTAGTTCTTATATAACCATATATATATATGATATATATATATATATATATATATATATATATATATATATATATATATATATATATATATATATATATATATACATATAGTACTATGGGCAGTCTTCATCTTTAATTAAGGTTTAATTAAGGGATGGCATGCAGAAATCCCAAAAGTCTTTGATTGACAGAGAAGTCCTGTTAAAACTACAACTCTGTTAAAACTATATATATATATATATATATATATATATATATATATATATATATATATATATATATATATATATATATATATATATATATATATATATAGGAAGTAATGGTACATATAGCACAAAACCAGCACAGAACCAGTCAGGAGGGAAAATTTTCGGTCATGGTCTTTCTCTAGAACTTCAGTTATTGCATAATGTTTTTTTTTTGTTTTTTTTTTTTTATGACAGAGAGCTGGTCTAAAAGCAATCTGTATCTCATTTGTGTTCTGTATGTCATTCAGTACTCCTACCTAGTGTGTCTGCTGAATAATGGACCTGGAAATGAAAAATTTAGCACCTCTTTGCTGTCCTCCCTTCATTAGTACTGTACACTGTTATTATGTCAGTGTCTGTCATTGTGTTCTTAAGCTAGCGCCACTGTCACTCCTTATGTCGATAATGTGCTCCGTGGCAGCTGTTATAAAAAGCTCAAATGTTCTTTCGGTCTCTCTCCCTCTCTGCCTAAGTATAGTATTAGTGTAGTGTATCTATTAGAGGTGGGATTCTGTATTCCGGTACCGGCCACTATACCGGATATCTGATAATCAGCAATGCAAAACCATGGCTCGGTTTGATGTTCTAGCAGCACTATGCTCCACAGAGAAATGACATGTCAGAAATAACTAATGACGCATCTCAAAATAGGAGCGATCAGTGAAGTGGCGGAATCAACAAGGACAGGATACTCGTTTCAGTATTCAGAACTGTGATGATAACAAGTGAGAATCCTGTTCCTGGCAGTTTGGCTCTTCTCCATCAATGTCCTTTGATACTGTAGCTCATCTTATGAGGGACAGGACGTGGTGGACAGTTTATTTTTCATTTCATAATTTCCTAAAATATTCCCAAAAATATATATTTGTAAAGTTGGTTAATGGTTATAAATGTCAAACGCTAAAATTATCAGTAGAAAAAAAAACATGCATGTTACATTCTGGGAATGTTAGTTTTGGTTACAAAACATCATGTATGGAATGTTTCTAGAATGTTATTTTTTGTTCAAATATAACGTTCCCAAATGGTAATGGTATGATAATTTTTGGGGAACTTTCAGACAGCCACATCAGATGATTATACAGGGTAACACACTATTTGAAGAAGAAAAGCCTTTATTTGTCACATTACAGCACAGTGAAATTCTTTCTTCGCATATCCCTGACAGTTTTTGGAATCTGCAGTCAGAGCGCAAGGTCAGCATTGATTTGGCGCCCCTGGAACACAGAGGGTTCCAGGGCTCGAACCCTCGACCTTCCGATCAGTAGCCCAGCACCTTAAACCACTGATTTACCCCTTTATAATATATCAATTAATATTAATATATGATCTACTATTTGATCGTCGTTAGGATTAGTCTTTTAAAGCCAGCGACACCAAAACGGCCATAACACATTAGAAGAAGTGGCAGAAATAAATACAGACACTGGTGCAAAGAATGTTAATAAGGTGGTCTTTCCCAAAATGCCTTTGGATAACATTTAAAAAGCAAATTTGATAAAACACATTATATATATATATATATATATATATATATATATATATATATATATATATATATATATATATATATATATATATATATACACATTACTATTATACTACATTACTAGAGATGACATAACTGCCAATTCATGTTTTGTTTGGGATTTAGAGGAAACACGCTAGAAGTGTAGCACAACATTACGTACTTAAAGTATAAAAAAAAAATGCCGATGCACACGTCCTAATATTTTGCCTCATTCTTATTATGCCCTCTGAGAGACCTCGTGATAAAAAACGATAGAAACTTTCAGAGGTATTGATTGATTTTTTTCTTTTCCTCAGCCTTCCTATCTCACATTACAGCCTGCTGCCATGAAGTAGGAGGTCTTTAAGCACATGACCTCCAAGCTCTTATTTGCAGCAAGGAAATTCCCCCCCACACACACACAAACGCGTCTTCTTTTAAAAGGAATTTGGTGGATTTTTTTTTAAAGAGAAAAAAAATAAAATAAATTGTAACTCACTTGGGCATAGTATAAAGAAGTGTTTAAGGTTTAAGTGCTAGTGGTATAATTTGTAGCCCCTTATAGAACAAGATGAACGTGACCTTTATGTCCTACAGCCACATATCAGACAGAAACACGCGCTATACGGTATGTATGTACATTCCATACATTCCATGTGGGAATTAGCAACCATTAAAAGATTGTGGAACTCTTGCACAGGGGGGGGGGGTTGGGAGGGGGTTGGTGCAGCCAAAGAGACACTGCTGATCTCCACACCTCCTCTGGATCAGTTATTAATGAAACCTCCCGGTCGGTCGGAGAGCGGGCGAAGAGCTGAAGCCCAACTGATTGTGCCACTGTAATTTATGAACAGGAAGCATTAAAGATTCATGACTATCTTTTCTCTGGGATGTCAGCTCGTGTCAGGAGGCGCTATACATCAGCTGGCGAAGGAGGGCAGCGCAGAGAGGAAATGAATGTCTGAAGCTTGTAGTCCTGAGACGGGAGCAGGGGTGCATGCCGATCTGCCCTTGAAGATGTGGGAGGGAAGGAGATGTGAGGAGGTTCATTACTCAGTAACTCTGTTGAGCTTGCTCCAATAGGGAGAGAGAGAGAGCGAGAGAGAGAGAGAGAGAGAGAGAGAGAGAGAGAGAGAGAGAGAGAGAGAGAGAGAGAGAGAGAGAGGGGTGTTTTAAAGTTCCATGGCTGCAGGATTTGCTCATTTCTCTAACAGCAATGCTTCATCTCAACTAGAGTAGCCATAACTTCTTACCCCCCTCACCCTTCCACCTTGTAGCCAGCTGATGAAAATAACATAAACTCCCATTATGGGGAGAGATATTGCTTAATTTTCTAAGGATGGAATAGCAGCTAAGGTGAATTGCATTTCAGGAGTGATGCTGCGCCATTCAAGCATGCCATTTAGCCCAGGCCAACCAAAGGACACCGAACGCCTCTCAGCCAATCACGCAACACCACCCCGGCGACGATTAAGCGCCTGATTTGTATAGCTGCAATAACTGAAGGCGTGTAAAACAAGGAGGACGCGTTCTGCAATGCACCATTCAGCAGCCCCCGGGCCCTCTTTTTTTTTTTTTTTCATATGTGACATTTGAAATGTGCACACTGCTCTTGAGGGGTAGCCCATTAGGAGCGCAGGGGCTAGTTTGTTCTGGCCGGATGCATCGTGTCTTGTTTCCGTGTCGTTTTGGGCATTGGACCTGCCCTCTGCGCGTCTTCTGCTGAGCAGCACCGGGGGTGACAACGTGTTGGGGTGACAGCATGGGGCGCTGTAAACAAATCGCTGCACTTCTCCACCTCCTCCATCTCTACTCTCTCTCTCTCTCTCTCTCTCTGTCATTCTGACAGCCTCCGGTTGCTCTGGCAGCCTGGCATAGTGCTGCAGCCAGGCGCAGTCTCGCAGCAAGGACAAAAGCCACCCAGCTACCAATGTGAATGAAAGCTCAGCTCCAGAGATGCTGTTGTTTTCCCTCTCGTATAATATATATATATATTTTTTTTTTCAGTGACAATAAATGGGCTGTCATGCTTTTTCCTTTTTTTTTTGTTGTTTGGTTTTTGTTTTTGCTTCCTCAGCATGGATGTTGGGTTTGCTGTGAACAGCAGAGTACGCGAGATACAGGACGAGCACAAGATAGACCCAAAGATATTTATAAAGACCTGCTGTATTGTTTTTTTCCCTTTTAGACAGCAAAGATGAAACAATAAACGGAACAGAAAATGAGCAGTAAAGCCATATATATTATTATACCGTATATATATATATATATATATATATATATATATATATATATATATATATATATATATATATATATATATATATATATATATATACTTTTTTCCCCTGACATTCTGCTTTAGTATCGCACTCTGTTTGTAACAGCACATTACTGTTTGTACCAGCGACTTACTCAACTGACTTTCTATCCTGCTTTCTCCTGACTGCACTGACACTTTTGTGCTGTTTGGTATAATAAGTGCCAGTGCATGCTGGGAGCTGTGTGAGGTTTGTTCTGACTAGCTGCATAAAAAAAAAAGAAAAAAAAAGAGAAACTCAGGAAACACCTGCCAACAAGCAGATGTGCCTGCATGAATAGACACAATTATACGCCATATCATTACTTAGATTTTTGGTTGTTTACTGATCTCATGCATTCGGCTTTTCTTTACGTCTTTACGTTGTTGTGTAATTAATATGAATAAGGTGCTAATGTCGGCAACTCTAATTGTTTGAGAGCTTTGTTATAATATCGGCATCCTTGTGCGATGGCACATGAGTCCTCGTGTCCTGTAGATTGGGCTCGTCTTGTAAGAAAGCACTTCATAGACAATTGAATTGGTCTCAGTGTTGTTTCCTAGGTAGTGGAGTTGTCCATTGGACTTTAACTTCATGACAAGATTGTACTTTTTACGTAATTACATTTTGCAAAAACTTGCCTTTTTTTTATTTAGGAACGGATAAAAACTGCTCGAACACACAGCAAGCACCAATCAGAGTAACACGCACGCTCGGGTTTGAACTCTCGATTGGCGCGTGTCGGGATCTGCTCATCACCAACATGCAGTTCAGTGCCAGTTCAACAGCAAGCAGAACATTTTAATGTTGTAAGTGATGGAAGAAGTTTCTTTTTGAGTAGTTGTAAAGAAGAAAGTTTTGGGCTCAGGATCGTTTGAACAGATATCATTTGTATTTGACTAATTAATTAGAGGTTTGAGTCTGTTCACATAATCTGAGTTGATTAAGGAAGAGCCTTGTGACAAAAATGATAATGGGAACATTATAGCCATAATGAATCACAGTACACTGGATACTTAAGTGAATTTAAAGGTAAATACTATACCAGTGGTCACCAACCCCAAGGAGCACATGAGTATCTCTCAGGCCTGCTATACAAATTGAACGTCTCATCAGTGAGAAGCATCTAAAATGTAAAATGTAGTTAACTTGTTGTTGATGGTTACTGTCAGAAATCATAAGTGTATTCACATAGATAAACGAGTATCATTAATTATTAATAATAATATATAACGAAAGGGGGGGCACGGTGGCTTAGTGGTTAGCACGTTCGCCTCACACCGCCAGGGTCCTGCTTTGATTCCCGTCTCGGCCAGGTGTGTGTGGAGTTTGCATGTTCTCCCCGTGCCTCAGGGGGTTTTTCTCCGGGTTCTCCGGTTTCCTCCCGGTCCAAAAACATGGACGGTAGGTTGATTGGCCCCCTTGGAAAATTGTCCCTAGTGTATGAATGTGTGTGAATGTGTGTGTGCCCTGCGGTGGGTTGGCATTCAATCCAGGATGTATCCTGCCTTAATGCCCATAGACGCCTGAGATAGGCACAGGCTCCCCGTGACCCGAGGGAAGATATAGAGGATATAGCGGTAGAAGATGAATGAATGAATATAACTAAATGCAAATTTGTTATTTCAGAGGAGTATTTCGAACTGGTAGCCCTTTCTATGACTCAGTGTCCATGTAGTAGCTCTCGGTTACAAAAAGGTTGGTGATCCCTGTACTATACTTGTCCAAATGGTTAGTGTGTTTTGTGTGTTAACTGAAACCAAAGCTCAATATTTGAGCTCAATATCTGAATATTTGCAATATTTGAGTTCCTCATCAAAGTGTTTGCTTTGTATAAATTTGCTTATTAGTAAGTGAATCTCAGAAACTCGTTTCCTTTTCCGTATTATCGGATAGCTACAGGCAGGAAGGGTGAATAGTAACCAGTGTTGGGAGTAACCAGTTACATGTAATGACGTTACATAATTTAATTAAAAAATAATCGTAATAGCAAGTCGCTACAGTTACTGAGAAAAAAAGTGTAATTAAATTACAGTTACTTATGAAAATGTTAAAAATTACAAATAGTGTTACATCTGAACAATTTCATGTAAAATCGGTGCTTTAGACGACGGAAGGATTTTGATTTGAATGATGATTTTCTGTAGTTACATTTCGAAAAATAGAGCCGTTTTTTTCTTCGAGAGTTTGAAACGTTTTTCTTAGAATGTTAACTTAAAGCGCCACCTAGTGGACAAATGAAAGTAATGAAAATGTAATCGAATGTAATCAGTTACACTACTTTTGAATAAGGTCATTTATAATCTGTAAACACTGATAGTAACAAATACATTGTTTTTGGAAAATATGAATTCAGCCTACTAGGGCTACACCACTGAATTGTTTCATTCATCAGTGCATTGAAATATATGCATGATTTTCCAGGTCCTTCTGTGTGCGGTATATAGTATTTAATCCTGGCCACACATAAGCAGAAAAGTTCTGGAGGTAGGAAATTGTAATTGCAGGTAAACTGATTATGATGTGCTTCAATTCCACTTATTTTCAGTCATGTCAGCAAAACTGACTGGGTAATTGCTGACTTCGGTGTTTACGAGCAGGTTTCAGACAAATGAAATGTAAATTATAATCATAGAAAAGGCCCATCTAAACATTTCCTGAAATGATGCCTTGCTACAAGATTTGGCGCATGCAGTTCGGCGTACCGAAAGTGTTCCCTGAGGATAATGAGTGGCTCGTCATTTGATTTCATGTTGCACAGTGCAATTTTATTTTCCTCTTCACTTTTGGACATGGCTTTCAACTTTAGGCTATTAGCCATTTCTCATTAGTTGAGAGAAATTTAACTATCCAACCGTGAATCTACAGTACAGTACAAATATCCGATATTTATTAGTATTTATTTTTTAATAAAAAATGAATAAATAAAAAAATCGCCCACAAATGTGAGTTTTTTCTTTCCTTGGAATGTTAATTTCAGTAAGTGCCACCTAGTGGACAAATGAAAGTAATCAAAAAGTAATCGAATGTATTCGAAAAAGTAATTGAAAAGTTACACTACTTATTACATTTTGAATAGAGTCATTTGTAATCTTTAAGCTATTACACTGGCCGTAACACGTCATAACGCGTCATCATTTATTTATTTATTGTAGTATTTGTACTTCATATGAACAGATTTAGAAATCGTCTCACAAACATTTTGATTAACCAAACCCTTCTGGAGCAAAAACCCGAGCTTGCTGAATACACAGGAGATAAATTATTAGTCCTCTATGTACACTCTAATCATTCACTCAAACCATTAACAACCTGTCAGGTACCTGTCATTAACCAGGCTACCAATTAATTTTAATATATACACAGAAGTGTGACGAATTAAAGGAGAAAACGCTGGTGCCCTTCTGCTGTGGCAAATTGACACAAAGTTCTCGTGGACTGATCATCTTTGATGCCATGATGGATTATTTCTCTTCCGAAGGGGGAAGTTCATACAAGGCAGGAGAATTACTGGATGAAATGGATGTAAGTCACAATTTATGGCAATGAGAGTCACCAGATTTTAACTCAAGTTGAGCATATTTACAGGATTGTAGACAATGACGCTTATCCCTGTGACCCAAATCAGTAATTTACACTTTTATTTATTAACAAACACCAACCAGGAATACGATTGTGATCATAACTCTTTATCATTCCACATGCTAATGGGTGGAATATATGAGAAATATTTTGAAGTCAAGTTTAATGTGTGAAAAGCAGGATTAATGCATTTGAGTGTGAGATTGTGATGACTAGAAGACTGGGTCAGAGCATCCCCAAAGTCTCTTAGTGGGTCTTCGGTTCCTGATATGCAATGGTCAGTATCTTTCACAACTAGTCCGGAGGAGGAATAGTGGTGAACTGACGACAGGACTGACACATGGGTCCGATTCAGCCAATGAGCTCGGATGAGGCTGCTGAAGATGTTAACACTTGTATGGTCAGGACTGTTGAGGCAGTAAAAAGGGGACCAACACAACAACACAGGTCATAATGTTATGCCTGGTCATAACCAGTGCAGAATCCTGACACTTATTTAACTCAACGCCTCAGACTTTGCTCATTGTTTCTCTACTGTTTCTCTATAGCACTGGTTCAGATGGCACTTGCTGACAAGATGCCAGTGTAACCCTTCCATTGCATGAGTGGGCACAAAGCAAACACACATTTATATCCAGAATGCTGCTGCTGCTGCTGCTGCTGCTGATGATGATGATGATGATGATGATGATGATGTTTGCTAATCGGCTATTACTTTACTTGATAACATATCTTCAAACTCCGATTACCATAGAGCAACCACGCTTTTTGTCTTTCTCATGGTGAATGTATGACCATTTTTATTCCTGTTTTACTTCATTTGAAATCAGTTTTTAAAATCATTTAAACACTGCTGTGATGATTACTTTTTTGTAATTATTTTAACTCATCTTATGTCTTAATGTATTTCCTTTAATGTAAAGCACTTTGAATTACCATTAACTATGAAATGTTCTATATAAATAAACTTTCCTTGCCTTGGCGGATTTGTAACAGTGTACGCAAACCATGTACTTAAATTATTGATACGCTTTGTAAAATTTTTCGTTTACAGCCTTTTGGCAGACCTTATCCGGAGTGACTTACAACTGTGCAATTGATGGTTAAGAGCCTTGCCCACTAGTGGCATCTTGGTGATGGAGGGATAAGTAGATACCTCCGAGTGACAATCAAAAAAAAAAACAACAGTAATAATTTCCAAACAGGGCTCATGGTCCAGTTACGTTTTTATCCGCTTAAAAAAAAAAGAACTGACTGATTTCACAAAATGTGGTTAAGTAAAAGGTTTTGTAGTGAAGTGAAAGTAAACATGAAGTAAAAGTAGGATGTGACAAAGATACTCAAGTACAGTAACGAATTACATTTACTTTCCACCACTGGATTTATCTCTAAAAGGGTCTTATTTCTTGGTAGATACCTTTTGTATTCATTTGAACTCACACTTCTGTGTCTGCCCCTGATCTGAAAATGACTCATGCATACAGTGTTTTTTTCTCTCTTTTCCTGCTGAGGGATGTTGGCCGTTATTATATGGGCATATGTTTGAATGACTGAGCTGCCTTGGGCAGAACAAACTCACATGGGTCACTGCCTCCGTGCTAATGCATTCGGTTTCAGCGTGGCATTGATGGCATGAGTGACAAATATAATTTGCACTGATGGCCTGAAGGATTCTAATTGCATGAAATGACAAAGACGCAAGAAAATGAGAGACCTGAGCAGGGCAGAGGAAGAGAGGACAGCTTCAAGCTGCTGCCAGAAGAGGAGCTGATTACTTGAGTTATTGAATTTAGATGCAAATAAATGACATTAAGCATGTACAGGTGTGCCATCCTACAAAACTGCACATCCACACACACACACACACACACACACACACGCACAGCACTGTATTCCCCGTGTACAAGCCGACTTTCAATCATTGTTTGTGTACTTCTCGGCTTTGGAATAGGGCGCGCCACCATGAGAATATGAAACGGGTTCCGTGACATTTGAACTATTAGCATATTAGAGCACGGCGGCCTCTTCGGACGACAGCGGTCTTCCTCTTCGCACACTTCTCTATTGTTCACCCGGTTTTGCTCTCTTCCCTCCTTTATTTGCAGGTCCGTTCCATAGTTTCCCTTCGCTCGGTGCACTGGGAAAAGCTTCAACAAACGCTCAGTCCATTAGGAAACCGACAGAACAATGGACCTCCGCAGCACATCATTAGCTTTGTTTGAGTTGCCGTGAATGGGAGGCACCTTTTAATTACACATCCACTCGAAGCAAGTGCGACTGGTGAAATAGGCGGATTTGCTTTAATGACCGCTTTTAATGACCCGGATGAGTTCATTGATCAGGAAGGGTGGGGGGGGATGAATGAATTAAATAAGTGCTACAGTACGTTGTACTCTGGCTACTGTTCTGTGACAGCCGCAGCAGATTCCAGATTGTTATAATGGTTTGCTTTGAAAAAAGGACATTGGCTAATTAAATGGCTTTTGCGTTAAGTAGATTTTTAAGAGGATGAATAGGAAGAGTGTTGTTAATGTATAAACAGTTCATCGCTCTCCGAGAGAGAGATAGAGAGATAGAGCGAGAGAGACTCATCCAGTCTCTGGCAGTATAGTTTGTATGCACACATCCTTTTTTTTCCCTCCTTTTGATCGATGGAATTACATTTGAGCTACAGAATTAACAGCATGTATTGTACATTCATTAATGGGGTTTTAATTGCAGTGCAAATGATATAAATGACAAAGGCAATATTGCGATTGAAATAGTGTCTAATGAACGCACATTGTGGCTTTAACATTGTTTGTCTGTGTTGTTGTGTGCAGGAGATTCTGGGTGTCGGAAAAATGGCGCCTTCCAGGTCGAAGAGGTCCCTGCTGGTGCCGCCCATGTTTGTGCCTGAGAACCAGCGCGCACCATTTCCCAGGTCTATTGGAAAGGTAGGATTGTAAGAACACACATGAACACACACACACACACACACACGCACACTCTATATTTACAAAATAATACACATTTACTTACTGTGTACATGGGAATTTTGCAATGAATGAAAAGATGTAACAGTTTCATCAAAGTCTCGAATCTGATTGGTCAGAATAAGCTCATATTTCCTATATGATTGGCTCAGGCATTATCATTGGTTGTGATAATAGGAATATATAAATGCAACAATCTATAAGATCTAAACATTTCAATGTTTTTTTTTTTTTTATTTTTACTAAAAGCAGGAGTGGTTATAATACATTGTTATATTCTGTGAATTAAGGAGGAATAAGGTATAAACCACAAATCAGATCAGGCTGTAGTGAATCACCGCGTCTTGGATGACAGATTTCCACTTACAGTCGCTTCTTTAAATACTAAATAATAATAAGTAAATACATATGTTCATTAGGCAATTCAGGATACACTATATGGACAATAGTATTAGGACACAGGACTTTTGTTCGTTTTTTACAAACTGCTACCAGAGTGTTGTATTGGATGCTTCTTTATGTGGTAAAAGTAGAAGAGTAGAAGATCCTGAGTGAGGTGTGGTAGAGCTCTGATCTCACCCTATTGAACCCCCTTGGGATGAATTGTTACATTAAATTCACATCAGCTCACCACAATTCAAAACCTAGCAGAACATCTGGATATGTGTTGTTGTATAGGATGTTGGAAAAACACATGAATCTTTTTGTTTGCATAAAACCTTTATCTATACAATACAATATATAATTGATGATTGAATAGTTTTCTTTTTGCAAGACCTTTGAAATTTTTATCTATTATACATTTTTTTTCTTATAAAAGGCCTGAAAAGAATCTTCTAAATTTAACATTGAAGTAGGACGCTCCGAAGGCACTTAGATGTTTCAAACCCCAGGCCTAGATGATTCTCATCAAGTCAGATGGTACTCTGTCATTGCTGAACAAAAAGGAGAGAGAGAGAGAGAGAGAGAGAGAGAGATGGAGAAAGAAATAGACCTTGTTTGATTCCCATTGAGTATTTGTCCAATTTCGCAGCTGCCCTTGTTGGCCATTGTCATAGCTATTAGGGAGAATGGGGGAGAAAAAATTGAGAACCAATCTGAAAGCTTCAGAATGAATGTTTCTCGCAGGAATGCTGCGCCTCACCACATTTATTGCTTTAGACATTCTGCTGCAGGTCTTTAATGTCATTAATGGCACCATTTCTAGGAATGATGAGCTGTCGTCATTAGCGCCCTCCGAGCTTTTCTGGGGCCAGAGTGGAGTCTGGCCTGTTTCTCGTACAGATACGTGGGGTCCAAATATTCCAAGGTGGTGTTCGCACTGGGCATGTCTCAAAAGACTCAAAATATGTAAAAACCGTGTTGATGTTACATCATCACAAAGATGTATTGAGAACAATTGTCGCATTGTTGTACATACATTAATGTCTGTCATTTATATGAGTCTTTACATCTAACATCTTCATTTTTCTTTACAAAGAAAAAAATGATGTTCTATATGATTACATTACATATCACAATCAAATGATCGTTGTATATGTCATTATATAATGTATAATGTTATTTAACAGTATAATCTCATTGTATGAGGAAGCCTCATGTGGCAGAGAAGTATATGAGGATGGTTTCAGGACATATATGTGACAGCAGTGAAGTGTGCAGTAGGAAGGGCAGACTGGTTCAAGGTGGAGGTGGGATTGCATCAAGTATCAGCTCTGAACCCTTTCATGTTTGCAGTGGTGATGGACAGGTTGACAGATGAGGTCAGAAAGGAGTCTCCATGGACTATGATGTTTGTGGATGATATTGTTATTTGTGGTGAGAGTAGGGAGCAGGATGAGAAGAGTCAGGAGAGGAGGAGGTGGAGGTGAAGAGAAAGGGAATGAAAGTCAGTAGGAGTATGACACGTGTGTGAATGAGAGGGAAGGCAGTGGAGCGGGGTGGGTGCAGAGGTGGTGAAGGTGGATGATTTTAAGTAGCTGGGGTCAGCAGTAAAAAGTGATGGAGAAGTGGAGAGGGTGGAGAAGAGTAGCAGGAGTGATTTGTGATAGAAGGGGATCTGCCAGAGTGAAAAGGAAAGTTTATAGAAGTGTTGAGGCATGCTTAGAGACTTATCTAAAATGCAGGAGGAGGTGAAGATGTTGAGGTTGTCATTATGAGTGACGAATAAAAATTGATTTCGAGGGACAGCACATGTAGGATGTTTTGGCGACAAGTTGAGAGAGGTTAGATTGAGATGGTGTGGACATGTACAGAGGAGAGACATGGGGTACAATATGGACAAGAATTCTGAGGATGGAGGTGCCAGGAAGGAGGAAAAGAGGTAGTCCTAGGAGGAGGTTTATGGATGTGTTGGAGGAAGATATGAAGCAACCAAGAGAGGAAGAAGAAGTATTTTTAATGTAATATAAATGATGTCATCGATGGCAGCATAGACAATGGTTGCATGTGTTGCCTGAGCTAGTAATAATTAATAATCCATTACATTTATATAGCACTTTTCTAGATGATGCTACTCAAATTACATTATGAGAGGGGGATCTCCTCATCCACCATCAGTGTACGGTCTCCAACTGGATGATTCAGGAGACATAGTGCACCAGAACTCCCACCACACACCAGCTTACTGGTGGAGAGGAGACAGAATGATGAAGCCATGATGAATGTGTAGAAATGGGGATGGTTAGGATGCCGTGATGGTCAGAGGTCAATGGGGGAATTTGCCCGAGATGCCGAGGACACGCCTTCGCTCTCTTTCCAATGACATCCTGGGATTTTTGCATACTGCATACTCTGTTTTGCCTAAACTGACCGAGTGAGAGTCCCCTGAAAATAAATAGAGAATATTTTTCTCCTGTGTAAATTTGAAAGAGAAATGAAGGTCTTAGAATTGTCAAATATTGAAAGCAAAGGAAGTAGCTTATCTAATATTCGGCACTATTTCGATGCCTCGATTTTAATGTAGGCAAATGTGTGATTATTGCCCGCGATAACTGCTTTGTATAAAAAGGTCAGATTTTCCTCTTGCATAATCCGTTCTATTAAAGCGCGTTCAGACGGCGCCCTCGATGGTTTTGATCTGCAACGGATCATGAGGTTTGCGGAGCCTGTGCCTGCTCGAGCGCACGTTGTCATTAATGATGAAAGAGGACAAAGCAAACACTGATTTCAGCGAATATCTCTGAGATTCTCCTCAAATTGTTGGAAAAAAATCAAACAAACAAATATATATATATATATATATATATATATATATATATATATATATATATATATATAATTGGGGGGGCATGGTGGTGGTTAGTGGCACATTCGCCTCACACCTCCAGGAGCCGGTTCGATTCCCGTCTAGGCCATGTGTGTGTGGAGTTTGCATGCTCTCGCCGTGCCTCAGGGGTTTTTTCTCCTAGGGTTCTCCGGTTTCCTCCCGGTCCAAAAACATGCATGGTAGGTTGATTGGCACCTTGGAAAATTGTCCCTAGTGTATGAATGTGTGTGTGAATGTGTGTGTGTGTCCTGCGATGGGTTGGCATTCCATCCAGGGTGTATCCTGTCTTAATGCTCATAGACGCCTGAGATAGGCACAGGCTCCCCGTGACCCTGAGGGAAGATCGGATAAAGCGGTAGAAGATGAATGAATGAATGAATTAATGAATATATATAATTGTTTGTAATTCAAATGAAAAATGACAATTGTTGTATTAAATGCAAAATTGGAACATGTGTAAAGTAATATATATCACTAAATATACAGTACTGTGAAAAAACAATAACATTTATTGTTTGACATGAGACTAGATTCTCCTGTTCGGGTTGTTCCTGAGTCCAAAAAAGAGAGAGAGAGAGAGAGAGGAAGGCATTCACATATAATGGTACACAGAGAGGAGAAAAGGTTTTCAGTCTTTCTGCCAGATTTTATATTCGGTACCCCTTCAGGTGGCGCGAGCTTCTTTCGAGGGTATGTAGAGAGTGCACTTGGGGTGTATTCAATAAAGCTTTCTGTGTAACAGCTTATAAGAATAGTGTTCGAGAAGAGCTTGCATAAGATTGATCTCAACCATTTACGCTGTTCCGGATGGTCCCTTTAGAAGTAAAAGCATAATATAATAATATAATAAAAAAAATGTGACAGAAAGCATTATTTTTTCTTTAGTGAATAGGGGCGTGTGTGTGTGTGTTAGTACTCCAGGCAAAGCAGGCAACCTCCTAGCTGTTCCCTTTGTAAAGCATGCTATTTGCCTGTCAGATGAGAAAGGGTCAAAGGTGCTGGTTTCTTTCTTCTTCATCTTGTTTTTTTTTTTTTTTTTCCCCATTTCTGAAGTAATTTCCCAGACATCGCCTATGGCAGGAAAGAGACCTGTCGTGAGCTGTCATAAAGCAGCAGGAGGTCTCCAGCCAACCTTGCTTGAAAAAAAAAAAAAACTCTTTCCTGTGCTGTCCGGAGTGAAAATGAATATAACAAAAATAGCAAATGAAGAAAAGAATCCATGGCGCAAAACAAATAGAATTTGTAATGCTGCTACTTATGTACCTGTCATAACTAGTGCAAGAAGCCCAGGGGAGTAGAGTAGCAGAGTTAATGCAAAGAAGCATTAATTGTGATCTATGTTACGATATGAACCTACTAATATTTTAATATTTCATTGAGTTACGTCATAAATGTTCAGTAAGTGCTCCGTCCCGATCTCTGTTGCCGTCTCACCTAAATATGATGACAGTCCATCACTGGCCCAGCAACACATACACACCCAGACATACCTCAAGGCACTTTAGTATTGCACTTTAGTATAATATTTTTGGTAGATGGGATGAAACCAGAAAAAGCCAGAGGAAAGAAAGAGGACATGGCACAGGAGGAACTAGAGCCAAATCAAACTGTTCATATGAGCATTTTCATACATGCAATTTGGTATTTGTATTTGTATCCTGTAATTTTACACAGTGTGTGTGTCCTTGTTGTGCTGCTGTATGTGTGTAAGTGTGTGCATAAGAAGAAGATACATCTCAACTTCATTATGAGCAACTTCATAGATTACCACTCATTTATCAGATACCATTCTAAAGATCGTGGGCGGATCAATTGTAATGTATCGAGAGGATTGGTTCTCACTATAAATGATTGATCTTACTTGAGATTTCTTGATTATTGTTTACTTTATGACTCCATTCATTCAAGTCAGCATTCGGTCAATCACTCAAACACTGCATACATTAGGCACATCTGAGTGAATGACGGGAAAAGCACGAAGTTCATTAGAGAAAAATGTTTTCACCGTTTTGTTTTTATTAGCAAAGCCTAGAAAGAGGGAGAAATGGAAAAGCTTAATTGAACAGTTCCAATGTGGGTTGGGCGACCAACAATTTCAGATTGCGGTCAGGTGAGGAGCCCAGTTTTCAGCAGGTACCACAGCCGTCACATACAACCAACATTAATTAATTTAATAGCCTTTATTTGTCACATATACATTACAGGACAGTGAAATTCTTTCTTCGCATATCCCAGCTTGTTGTTGGTAGCTGGGGTCAGAGCGCAGGGTCAGCCATGATACGGCACAGAGGGTTACGGGTCTTGCTCAAGGACCCAAGGGCTTGGCCATACCAGGGCTCGAACCCGGATCTTCTGATCAGCAGCACAGCGCCTTAGACCACTGAGCTACCCCCTCCGGGGGGGGTACATGCTCCATCACTGTTTTCCCAGTATTAAAAAGACAGTCTCTAAGTCTTCTCAAAGTAATGAGAAGTTCCAAACTGTATGATTGGAAATATTTTAATCGTTTCTCTTGTTGTCTCTGTTTCTCTGTTGTCTCTTAAACCCTTAACATTGCATGTTTTTGATTGTTTGTTTGTTTGTTTTTTACAATGGCTTTTGGATAAGTTTTTTTCTCCTTTTGGAAAAAAAGAAAACTGCGAGTCATGTGCTCCTTCACTCTGTGTTTTGCGGGCGAATGAATGAGGCCCGAACAACAAAGACTTCTCTGGGCACTTTTTATTCTGGACAAATAAAAAAACTCCAAAGAAACTTCAGTCCATGTCCTTCCTGGATAATTTCAGCATCGATTTTTCCTCAGCTGCGTTTACTGCTTGTAATGTTAGGATGGAATATAAAATGGATAAATAGATAATAACAAAAAACACCCAGCAATGTGCATCCACTCACACTTCCTAACTTTCCCCGAATTATATCAATATATAAATAAACATGTAACTGTAAATGCTTTCATAAAATGTTACATGACAATAATAAAAAAAAAAATCATTTTGCTAATTAATTATGCTTAGTATTTATTTTTTATATATAATATAATAAAGAAAGCCAGTCCATTGAAAACTATTTAATGATATTGTTTTTTAATATTTAATTATTAATTTTTTTTATTAATTTAATGATACTAGTTTTTAAAAATAGAATTAAAAAAGTTTGATTTTTTAAAAATAAATGTAGGATGGCTTGATTAAAATAAATAAAACTAGCCATTCACAAATGACAAAAGAAATGCTTCCTAAAGATGAGCAGTGCTTTCTGTATATAGCCCTAAGCAGTAAACACATGCCTGATCCAAATGAAGACTATAAAGAATAGAATGTAGAAAACTTGCTGTGACTTCAGTTGTTTTTTTTTGTTTTTTTTTTTCCTTATTTTATGTTAACGCCATGTCACCTCTAGCATGTTGGTTAAAAAGGCACTTTCTCTGTGTGCTGTTTGTGATGTGCATGATCACCTTGATAGAGTGTAGATTTCTTTCTGTCTCTTTTGTTTCCATGGCACGCTCGTTACATTTCACCTCATTTCATTCACATCTAATTCACCTTTTTCCTAATGTGTCGCAACGTAGCAGGTGCTGTTATGGTTAAGTGACATAGATTGTTAAAATGGTGGAATTGGAACAGATTTGTGTCTAAATTGAACGTTTTTCTTTCTTTTTAATTACGGTATCTATGCAAGCTTTGCCTTTTTTGTGTGTACATTTGCTTTATTTGTGAAACATCATAATTCTGTCAATTCTGGTTTGGTTTGGCATACAAGAATATTCATGAAAAAGATTTTGGACTGCCTTTGGAAACGGGAGTACTTTCCTTATTTTTTACTTTACATACTTTATTGATCCCATAAGGTAAATTATTTTTCATGGCATATCCCAGCTTGTTTGGAAGCTGGCGTCAGCACAGGGTCAGCCATGGTACTGTGCCCCCAAGCACAGAGGGTTAAGGACCTTGCTCAAGACGATGCACATGGCAATACCGGGGCTCGAACCTCTGACCTTCCGATCAGTAGCCCAGCACCTTAAACCTTTAGCTGCACGCCTTCCCATATGCATTTAATCTAGGATTCCAAAAATCTGTTCCAGCATGACAAATCGCGAAACAAGTAGTCCATAAAGATATAGATGTTAAAGATCTATATGTTCCAGAGCTCTGACCTCAACCCTATTGACCTCATTTTAAATTCACCCCGGACTTCCTTAATCAATGTTAGTATCTAACATTACAAACGCCCCTTGTGGGTGAAAGAGCACAAATCCCAACACACTAAAGATTTCGTGGAATGTCTTCCCAGAGGAGTGGAGAAAAAATTTAACTGTTCATAATGACCTCTGCATGGGATTTCTGATATATTATATTATATAAATTTAAGTCCCTTATAATCTAAATTTTAAGTAATAAAGGAAAGCAAAATACTGTCATTTGAAATAAAATAAGATAAAAACTCCTTGTTAAATTGTAGATCTTTAGGCCCCGAGGAAAAGATGCTCGTCACAGAAGTGAACCTTTTAAAGCCCCTCTTTAACCTTAAACTTTCTATTTCTCTCTAATGTTCTTCTTTCTGTATATATATATATATATATATATATATATATATATATATATATATATATATATATATATATATATATATGATATCTTACCATACCTCCTTCCCCTTACTGATCCCTGAATCCGAAAGCACGCTAATGTGTTCTATTTCATCCGACTCCGCAGTCTACAAGTGGGGGGAAAAAAACAGGATTAACAGGTGCGAATAAAACCCGCTTGCTTGTGCACTCTGCACTTATCACGAGGCACCTTTTCAAGTTCAATGACGGCTTTTTGTCTCATTGATGAAGAACAGAATAGGAAATGTTGCATCTAAAAATAATCGACAGCCAGGAACCTGCTCCATTACTCTGCAGCAGGAAGTGCGTTTCATTTATGACACATTCACGTCCTCAGTCTGGGGAAGAGTTCTTTTTTAGTTTTCAGTGAATTTGTCCGGGTACGTGTGAGAACACTCGGGTTCAGGTGTTCAAGTGTAAAAGTTACTGGAAGCATGGAGTATGTTTTTTCTTTGTATGTAGCTCAATCACACGTCTGGCTGTTTTTTTTTTTTTTTTTTTTTTACTGGAGAATTAAAAAAGAAAAGTCTGAAAACTGAATTGAAAAATCCTGTTAAAGTGAAGGACATTTAAAATCTACTTCCAAGAATTGTAAGTAAAGGTCAGCATACTCAGATTTTTCACATTATAAAACAAATGGCAAAAAAAGTGTATTTTGGGACAAAAGTATAGGGTCACCTGACCTTTCGAGCTATATGTGATTCATTTCCAGATTGTAAATACATCATTTGAATTTGACATAATTACAGTATGTAGAATGCCTTTGAATGCTTGGATTATTTTCTTAAATTAGGAGTGCATAAAAAAAAAAAAGTCGGATATTGAAAAGCAAAAGAATCTTTTTCCCAGGTGTCCATGAAGTGCATTTAGACATAAATAGACGGGTCTTCCACTCCACTTCATGCATT
This sequence comes from Kryptopterus vitreolus, assembly GCA_030449085.1. NCBI lineage: Eukaryota > Metazoa > Chordata > Actinopteri > Siluriformes > Siluridae > Kryptopterus > Kryptopterus vitreolus. The sequence goes on along the minus strand of JACRUU010000019.1, from coordinate 14,582,015 downwards.
AAAATCGGACACATAGTGATGGATAATCCTATACTTATATTCACAGTGGCCGTCGAGCTCAGTTGACTGTTAATCTTACCAGCAAATCCTGTTCAGATCCTACTTTGGGATCCCATACCGGGCAGAAACAGTATGGATCGGTGTTCGTGGACGATTGCATTCAAGCGATAACAGCAAAAGCAGCGTCCACTATGTAAAGAAAAATCCATTGTTGTTCTCCATGTATAGTAAGTCTCCAGATTTGATGAATGAAAGCGGGTGCGGGCGGGAATATATTCATATGTGGGTGCAGGAGAATACAATTATTTACAATTATTTTTATATCCCGCAAAATGTCCTTAAAGAAATTATATAAATGTGGTGTGCGTCTTATATATATATATATATATATATATATATATATATATATATATATATATATATATATATATATATATATATATATATATATATATATATATATATATATATATAACAAATTAACTGTTTCTACTGCAAAAAATCAAAAATGTCAACTAAAATTAAAATAAACAATATACAGCCACAGGGTCATGAGCGACTTATAATTTGCCTGCCGGAGAAAATAACATGCATGAACAGGAGCAAGGACAAAACTTAAACAGTGCCGGTGGGAGAGGGACAAAATAACATATACTTTTTATGGGAGCAGGCGGTAGCGGGACACAACCCCTGTGGGAGCGAGTACCAACAATTTGGCATCTAATAGTTGGCAACTTATATAGACAAAACATATTTACAGTTTAAACAGTTTACAGTTCCTGCCTCCACCATGCGTCTGTGGAGTTTTCCTGTTCTCCCCGTGACTCAGGGGGGTTTTTCTCCGGTTATCCCCCGGTCCAAAAAACGAAAGACGCCTGAGATAGGCACAGATTAGCTAAAGTGGGCAGAAGATGAATGAATGAATGAATGAATGAATATCACACGGTGTTGTTATAGTTGCTCATTCAGGCTACTTGATCAATATTTCTGTTATCGTTCCAGCTCGAAATATTTGGCTGCAATGAGAAACGAGATGCCACCTTGATTCTAATCTTATCACATGCGTTCGACAAACTGGAGCCTCACTTCAGTGTTATCGTCTCGTCAGAGTGTTTTAGAAGTGCTGTTCTCTGTTTTGATGATGTTATGATAGCGCATTCGCTAGAGTCTAATTACAAACGCACTGTATGCGAGCCTGTTTAGTCGTGGCATGTAAGCATCCACAAACTTGCTCACGTTTTTTTTTTCATATTAGTTGTAGCTGCCTCCGTATGACACATGATCGCTACAGGCAGACAGCCAAGGCAAGGTTCGAAAATAAATACAAACATTTCCATATCATTTTGGTAAAATACGTCTGTGGGTTTTTAAATTGGAGATATCAAAGTATATGATATGGTATGAAAACACATCATTTCCATCTTTCTTTGGATGTTTTTCAAAAGTCATGGAACGGGGGATCAAATCGCGTATAGTTTATCAGCAGTGCGTGCTTTTTCAAAACCATCGGGCGGGCACACATCTAATATTTTCTATGATGTTTGTTTAATTTGAATAACGTTCGGGGGTTCATAGGGGTCGTTAGCTTTTTTGGAAGCGATCCGTCAAATAGTTGAGCAATGGAAAGCTGCTAGCTAATGACGTTATTAACAGTGATTTAAAAATAGTTAGCATAGACTTCACTTTTACATTTTGCATTTAACCTCTTGTATATGATTATTGGCAACATCGCATCCAACTGCTTCCTGCCCGAACACAACCAATGTAATGTAAGCATTCCTCCAATGCAAGCTGACGCATATACGATTGCGCAATTATAGTATCTGTTTGAACACAAAAACGCACACAATTAATTTTTTATATGATTGTAAATACATTCAGGCAACAAGGGATTAAAAATTCCTAAGCTAGTGTTTTTGTACTTTCCCTCAAGGAGAAATTTCATGTATGCTGTTTTACAGATGCCAAATCCAGAGTCAAGTACAATTAGTTCATTGTTAGAACTGTGCATTGGATGGTTAAGGCCTTGCTCAAGATCCCAGCAGTAGCAGGTTGATCATTCGCAAACTTTCAAAACAGAAGGCCAACATTTTTTTATTTTTATTATTTTAGCTGCTGAGCTGCTGCTTCTTCTAGCATTGGAACTTAATGTTCAAGCAATGGATTTGAACTTTTTTTTCTCAAGTACAGGAACGGTACACTTCATTCACCGCAGTTCATTTTCGGTATGAATGAAGGTTTTACCCTGATCAGCATTACTGGGGATCCGGTGCCTATCTTGGGATTACAGCCTGGTCCATAGCAAAGCCCCGAACACACCAGTTTAATATAGCCTGTTTACTTGCTGGCATGTTTGCGATGCGGTGAATAAACCAGAGAACCTGGGAGGTCATGTAAATGTAGTTGGCATAGACAGACCTGAGCTGAGGAGCGAAGCATGGATGTGTAGAGAAGCCCATTTCCAGACTGCTTTAGAATCATCTCATTTACACAGCTGAGTAGATGAGGATTAAGGGCCTTGCTGAAGGGCCCCGACGTGGCAGCTCGGTGGGGCCGGGATTTGACGTTATAACCGAAGAGCAACTCTTCACAGCGTTTTTGTTTTTTTCTGACCTTGTCTAGTCATCTATTAGTCTTTCCACCTTTCTCTCGCCTTTTTATATCGCTCCTGCTCTTCTTGCACTTTACTCACCTTTCATGACCCTCCAGCTCTTTCCCATTCCTTCTTCCACCAGTGTTCGTTTTGCTTCCTCTCTACCTCACACATCAAACATAAAACATGCCACATCTAAGCCTGGTGTGTTTAACATTAAATCTCTGCCTCGGGCCTCACTAAATGACTGTGTTAATTTTGCTCAAACGGACACAAAAGCAGCTCTTCATAGTTCTCCGATGCCTTGATCTCGACTGTTCTCCTGAGGATGAGACATGAGGTACGGGGCGAATCCAGTTATTGCTGCATTTTCCGTGCTGAACCTCCCCAATGGATCACGCTAATGTGAAATTCATGCTGATAAGAAGAGCTTTAAGGAGGATGGGGTGTGGGGGGGGGAAAGAAGAAAAAGCAATAAAGGGCAGATTTGCCGTGATTTCATGCTTGCCTTTATACGACTCTTTGGAATTAGAAGAGATTTAGCATGGGACCAGGCTCGTGTGTCACAATGCACTTTTGCAAATGGAGTGGCTATTCACCTCCCGAGGTTCCTCATTGCTGTCCTGTAGTGCGGCCTGTCTCTGTGATCTTGTGGTTAATTATAGAAGTCACTCTTGCAGTTGATTTTTTTCCTCCTTGCTCCTCTCTCTCTCTCTCTCTCTCTCTCTGCAATGCTCTCAGCAGGGATATTTAATATTTTATTTTATTTTTTTTCACGATACTCATTTACATAAGGTGACCTGGAGAATATTTTCATAGTGTGACCGCCCTTTCCGCCGGGCTGAGTCTGCCGCGAGACCCTAACACAAGTATATTCCAACTATCAGTGCTTAAAGGGAAAAAAAACAAAAAGTTCAGTGAAGTGTTACTTTTTCCCCATTCTCTGCAATCAGGGTCAGAACATGAAGCATTTCAGTTTCCTCTCAACATCTTTAAACTGATTTCCAAATTGCTAAACCAATCAGCTGGACTAATTCCCCAATTGTTCTAAACTACTGAAGAGTTGATGAGTGTGTGCGGGTGTGTGCGCGCGCCCGTGTGTGTGTGTGTGTGTGTGTGTCAGTGTCATCAGCATAGTAGTAGAAGACAAGGCCAGTGCTCTTTTCTCTCTGCTATCCTAATAACCATACACCATCTGTGGATAATCAGAATCAACCAGTCTTTACTGCTGATTGCCATTAGACTTCCAGCTTTGACCTCCTCCTGACAAATATTTAAGGCACAGCTGTGAGTGTGGGAGTATGTGTGTGTCTGTATGTGTGTGTGTGTGTGTGTCTGTATGTGTGTGTATGAAAGAGAGAGGAGGCAGTGGGAGAAAGTTTGCACTTGAGGACATAATAAAATACTTGTAATGAAACACTGTCAATGACTGCATCAGTAAAGAGACAGTTTGATAAGCCATAAAATAAGCCACTTAATTAACATAATCGGACCGGAAACAAGTTCTTTTTATTCAATTCTGTTTCAGATTTTTACTATTGAATTAACTCAATTTCCGGATGTATTTTCATGATTACCGTTTCTTCATTTTTCCTATACATGCATATAAATATACCTATGCAAGAGCCTATAACAATACTAATAGTACTATAATAATTCCTATATTATTGTTAGTAGTAGCAGTAGTATATTTATTTCTCCTTTCCTTCTATTTTTAGGAGATATTCTAAGAAGAGATGGGAAATTATGAAGTACAAATATTCCTTTACTGTTCTTAAGTTAGCTTTTTCATCACTATTTATTACATTTTTTACACAAATATCTGTACTTCTTACATTATCAATTTTATCAACGTCAATATTTTTTCTCGTCATTGCACACCGGTTTTATTGCGCTGCTCTTTTCAGTAGTGTATCATTCCACCACAGAGTAGACTATCCTATGCTATGGGCAAGGTAGAAGACAATAAGCAGTATGGCTAATGTGGATGAGACAGTGATTTGGGTCAGTGAGGTAAACAACACTGGGGACCAATTTGATTTGAATGGCTTACTACGTAGACTGATGGTACATATTAGGATTTGTATATGGTACCTCGTCAAGATAGACCTCTTCTCCGCATATGACGATGTTTTTACGCTCTTCCAAACACAACCCTCCCTTTAAATCCCATGCATTGGCTTATGCAACCTTGGGTCCTGCACTTGGAATGCACTGGCTTGTGCAACCCTAATGGCTGAGACAGACTGAGCAATTGGGGTTAAGGGCCTTTCTTAAGGGCCCACCTGTAGCAGCACGACAGTGCAATCTTTTCGTCCAGAGCCACCTCCCTAAATGAAATTACCTGAATAATTACCACCTCCCTAAATGATAAACTGCATTATTTGGTGAAATAAAAAAAAAAAAGGCATTTCTAATAAACAAATATTCTAATGTTAGTAACGGATAGAAAATGTAACCTAGTAGAGCACTTTCCAAATAAATAAATGAATTAAAACAACACAAAAACACACAACGATGGCTGTATATTCTGCAAAAATACAAGCAAGTATGGCATTCAAAGTCTGCAGAAATATTGTGGCAGGTTCTCTGGGATGCGTGTGAAAAAAACAAAAAACACAAACACACACACAAAACAACACTCAATTTCCAGTCAATTTTCTAATAAAACTACACAAACTGTGCCTGAGGCTACCAGTGCGCTTTAAAAAATAAGCAAACGTGTTTATCGCATCAAATGCTGTTCATTTTTAGTTTATTAGTGTTGAATACACTTTATAGTATATTTATTCATGCACAAATGGTTTACTTGATTCGTTTTGAAAGCGTACATTTGCAAGATTTCTTCATAGTTGTGTACACCTCGTCAAGAGCCAACAGTTGTTTATTCGTCGTTTGCTCAGTTACGCACCGCGTACAGTCAGATCGCAGCTCCACCGTGACTCCGATTCCCAGAAGGCAGTGCAGCCTCTGACACAAACTCCCAGAACACTTGCACATTCTCCCACTCGCAATCACACATCTACTGATTGAACACACCTGTGCACATTCACTATTTTTTTTTCTCTCTCCATAAAGTCTTTGTGAAAAATAGATTCACCATGACTTTAGCAATTATACCTGTTTGCCACATCGTTGTCCTCTGTTACTTGTTTTTGCGTATCCTCTGACCATTGCCTTATATATATTTTTGTCATATTCATAATACTCGAATTAGATTTTTTTTCACCTTTGTTTTTAAAGCTGCATTTTCCTGAATCTGATCACAGATTGCCAGTGCAAACACCTATTAAATGTGAACAAACGCAGATTAAGGTATAAAGAGTTGAGATGAACTAATTGATTTGAGCTATTAAGCAATTCCGAATTTTAGATATAAGTGCAATAGATATGAGCAGTAAATCTGTAAGGTAAGATCTATGTATTTTGTGCTCGTGGAGTGATCAGTTCTGTTTTAAATACAAGAGATGTGTTACGCAAATCATATCGCATGTTGGATCAGAGACATGCATAGCCCTCTTGTGTTTGTAGTATAAATGCTAGTGCTCTTGTCATATAGACGATGACAGACAGGCTAGACACGACCAGGTTTATGCAGTAGTGATGGAATAAATGCTTATGCTGTCTCGGATTGTTTTGCTGATTTAATATCATTTAGTGTGTGTTGGGTGTTTTAATCAGTACAGGCCAGTCTTTTTAAACCCTAGTGTCGATACGTCTACCTGAGGAATACATTTGAATGTCAATAGAGTGAGACAACGGTGTTAGTGAGTGCAATGGAACAACCTGTGGTGATTTTCTTTCTTGTGGTGAAGAAGGTGTAAAAGTCGCAGATATCTACATATTTTAAGTATGGAATTGTGATTAGACTTAGGAAGACATTTGAATGGTATAAACGTTTCATAGACTGCCGTATGGTGCCGTATGTGGTTCCCAGAACACAGCAGTTGTGAAGTACATGACAGATCATGGAGAATGAACGCTTAACCTGTCAACTCAACAACCAAAAAAATACTTAACAAAACCATGAAATATCAAATGTACATAAGAAATCAGACCCTTTACCCAGTACTTAATTAAAACACCTTTGTCAGCATTGATGGACTCAACGTGGGTATGACGCAACAAACTTTGCACATCTGTATTCGTTATGGCAAATCCTCTCAAGTTGGATGCCAGTAAACAGACCCTTTCAGATCTCTCCAAAAGTCTTTGACAGGATTCACGTGTATGAATGTACATGTGATTATTTCAGGTTTTTCTCATCAGTACGATCGATTACGAATGGATGGATATTAAAGTTTCTATATTTCGTTCGGAATGAGTGGATTGATTCTCACCTAGAAATATTGACCCTAGCTGGGATTTTAAGTGCGTTTAATATTTACACAAGGCTAATAAGAGCTGTTTCTTTTCCCCACTGTGCTTCAATTTATTAAACAACATGTCAGCATTCTGTCATGTATCTTATAAAAACATATTGGGCTCTGTCAGAGATTTCCTCTTCAAGTCGAGCGGTGCATGCTGGAGATCGTGGAGCATTTGCTGGTCCGTAGCACAATTTCCCCCTTGATATGATTAATGCCTCTCCACTCCTGCCTTGTAATTGATTACGTCTTTTACCAGTTGCTTCTCTGCTTTTATGATTAGTTTGTGTTTAACCTTGTTTTTGTCTTGCTTTTATGTTCAGGTTTTAGAATGTGCCACAATATTGCTATATGTGTGATTTCACACATCTTTCTTTTGCGCACTGTCGATATTGACAATAGACCTTGAAAGTAATGGTATTGGATCGAAGCCAAAATAATATACATAACACATCCCGAGCTCATGAAACTGGATTTTTGTCATGGCTAAAGTATATATTCCCATTGATATGGCCATTTATATAGGCAACAAACAAAAAGGTCCTGAAGCCCTGATTGGATTATTCTGGACAAAATGATTACGCATACACCGCATACCCAAAGGATTAAACATACACAACACAATCCAGTGGAACATTATGGGATGGAACAATAATTCAGGAAGTGTTATGCTTTAACTCCTATAATGCTCTAAATGATGCTTAAATATGCGTGGTGTTTGAAAATGATGATTTATTATCCCACACACAAGTGCTGTAGTTACAGATTTACAGAACTTTGACACTACTATTAAAGTTTTTAAAAACATTCACCTGCATGTTTTTATCCACCTCTACTACTGTGATTTCTTTTCGTTAAAAGCACCTTTCTGTGCATGTGATTGATGAATAAAGTGTTTAGCTGAACAAAAGCTGCCCTAAATGTCACACAGCCTGCTGCTGACAGTACATATAAAGCTTTTATTGACAAATCCGGGGTCCAGCGGTTTCATTAGAAAATGTCGTCCGACAGCTAAATATACACTGTGTGCAAGTTTCGATATAAAGCAAGTGCATGACTGGTTTAAGGCTGGTTTTTACGACATCACGTGGATTCTGGCACAGCTGGCGACTCTACTCTAGTGGCAAGTGGTCAGTAAAGATGCATTTAAGACACATTAGCCGAACCCAGGGATGATTATCATCCAATTACCCAAAATGCATGGGAGTAGAATCTAAATCTAATTGGGACACCTGAAATTTCCGGCCATATGTGGTTCTTATTCATACTTTTTATCATACTTAGGATATCTTTGGATTCCCTTTATCTGACAGTGCACATGGAAGACTTTATGAATCTCTGGTCTAGCTGGATTTGAGTCGAAGGCGCAATGCCCTCAAATATGTTGCCCACCTTTGGGATGAATGTTGAGTGCATCCCCTTACTCTACATCAATACTTTACTTACACCCTACTGAATGTTCCAAAATTCAGAAACACAAATATCTTTTAGTCTATAATTTTATAACTTGCTTTCATTACCATATCAGTACAATAGCGAACATGAACTACCGGAGCGATATAAGCAATCATAGATATGTTTTTGATTTATTATCGCAGATCCAGCCATGCATCCATCATTCGATCCATAGAAGGACTGCGGCGTAAATAAAAGCAAAATGAGGCAACTTGAGCTCCAACTCATGCCTCATTAGGCTTCAAAACATTATAAGCATGAAATAATTAGCAAGTCTGCTCAAATGATCTCTTATGACAGCATGCATTTAGAAAATGAGAGTATTCAACACATAGACCAAGCTACATAGCAAGCAAGCACTCCTGGAACTAATGGTGAACTTGCTGTACTTAATTTGTGCCATTTACTTAAGACACTTGAGGCTAAGGAAAGCAAGGGACTTCATTTACAAAGGTTTACTTTGGAATAGAGTATTTTTTATATTCTGTACTAGTGTTTTTTATGTTTTAACATATAGTACTTTACGCAGAAGTGTATTTTGGTCACTTCTTTTGTTTTGTATTGTTGTAGTTGTTTTTTTCTTCAATGTCCAATTGAAATATGCATGGGGTCCCAAAGTAAATATACTGATTGGTTGATTGATAGGCTTGTAATGGCTATTATGTTATAGCATATATAGATATACATATACAGTCCCTGACAAAAGTCTTGTCGCTTATCTATTTTGTAGAAACACCTGCTATTAACCTTGCTATTATTGACTTTTAATTAATCAATTGGTGTTAGAAATAGCTCGTATGAACAGCTAAAACCCTCCAAAATGATGTTTAATGCACTGAAATAAATTAGTTTCACTGAAAAAAGATTTATCATTTAATCAAAACAGAAAGGTCAAATTTTGGCAAGACAAAAGTTTTGTCGCCTAAACAGAAATTGAACAAATTTACTGCAAATACAAAAATATGTCAGCAAATTAAGTAGTGGTGCTGTGAGATCCAAATTTAATATCTTGTATGACTTCCATGAGCTTGAAGGACTGCATCCATGCGGTTTGGCAAGGATTCATACAACTTATTGATGAAGTCATCAGGAATAGCAAAGAAAGCAGTCTTGCAAGCCTCCCAGAGTTCATCAATATTTTTTGGTTTAGTCTTCCATGCTTCCTCTTTCATCCTACCCCACATATGCTCAATGATGTTCAAGTCTGGTGACTGGGCTGGCCAATCCTGGAGCATCTTGATCTTCTTCGCCCTGAGGAACTTTGATGTGGAGATGGAAGTATGCGATGGAGCACCATCCCGCTGCAGAATTTGGCCTCTTTTATGGTTGGGAATATAAGAGGTAGCTAAGATTTCTTGGTATTTTAGACTATTGATGTTGCCTTCCACCCTGCAGATCTCTCGTACACCCCCATACTGGATGTAACCCCAGACCATGATTTTTCCGCCACCAAACTTCACTGTTTTCTGGGTGAATCTCGGATCCATGCGGGCTCCAGTAGGTCTCCTGCAATATTTGCGGCGACTGTGGTGTAATTCAACAGAAGATTCATCTGAAAAATCCACCTTCTGCCACTTTTCCAGCGTCCATCCTTTTAGCAGGCTGTGGGCCTTGGCAAATGCCACACGGTTTTTCAATCGTCTTTTGTTTAGTGCTGGCTTCTGGGCACTGATTCGACCATGGAGGCCATTTCGAGATAGAATCCGACAAACTGTTCTGGTTGACACGGGGACTTCCGGTGACCAGGTCTCGTGGAGCTCTGCTGCAGTGGAAAATGGGCTGGCCTTGGATTTTCGAGCCAACAAACGGTCCTCTCGAGCAGTTGTCTTGCGGGGTCTGCCTGACCTGGGCTTGTCAAAAACGTCTCCAGTCTCTTCAAATCTTTTTTTTATCCTCTGTACTTGACGCTGAGACACATTGAAGGTGTCTGCCACATCAGCAGTGGATCTGGTCTTCAGCCTCTTGATAATCAACACTTTAGTCTCAGGGTGAATCTTAGGCATGTTTGCAGAGGTCTAGTTGCAGTTGAGGTGAAGGTCTAGTGTACTGGGGTTCTTTTTATACACACCTGAAACCTAATTGATCCATTATTTGTCACAGGTGAAGCTCATATGACAAGGCGACAACACTTATGTCTTTGCAAAAATGGACTCAATGGGTTTTACCAAGCTGTGAATATTAGAATACTTTTTGACAGTTTCGTTTTGCACTGAAACATTATTACAAAAGCTGTTGGGATTAAAATGAGCCATTTCTTGTAAAAAAATCTTGATTAGAAATATATTTCAGCGGCACTTCAGGTCAATTTGTACACAAGCGACAAGACTTTTGTCAGGGACTGTACATATACATGTTTTATTGGTTACTAAAATGCTACTAAAAGCTACTGCTTTATCCGATCTTCCCTCTGGTCGTGGGGAGCCTGTGCATATCTCAGGCATCTTGGGGCATCAAGTCAGGATACACCCAACCCATTGCAGCCCATCGCAGGGTACACACACACACACAGACACATTCACACACACTTTCATACACTAGGAACAATTTTTTTTCCAAGGTGCCAATCAACCTACCTACCAGGAGAACCCGGAGAAAAGGCACGGGGGAAAACATGCAAACTCCCCACACACACATGGCGGAGGCGGGAATCGCAATCCCCCCCCCCTCTTTCTTTTTTTTTTCCCCCAACCCTGGAGGTGTGAGGCAAACATGCCAACCACTAAGCCACCGTGTGTGTGTGTGTGTCTATGTATATATATGTATATGTATGTATATAGTAACACTAGTAAAGGATGAATAAAAACTAGTAAAGGATGAATAAAAGCCTTAAACCGGGTGTCAAAACCACCTGAAGATCACGTTTTCTAATATTTTATGACCTGAAAAGCTTGCACGAGATATCTTCATGTGCGCTCTTTTTATCTGTTATAAACGTAAATAGAATATCTAAATATAAGCAAATTTTCACTGCCAAATAAGTTTCACCCGGAGTGTGTGGTTTCCTTGTCTCGCCTTTTGATTGCTGCATTGTGCATGGCGTCAGGATTTGCAGCTCCTCCTTGCTGTCATACCCCCGCAGTGACAGCAGCCTGCTTCTCTTTTATGTTCTCTCTGCTCCTAATGAGAACTGATAGAAATAGGTGAGCACTTCCCGATAGACTGAGCTCGGCATGCCTTTAATAACTGAGAAGAAAGCTGAACAACACCGTGTGTGTGGCTGCGCGTGTATGTGTGTGTGTGTGTGTGTGTGTGTGTGTGTGTGTTTAGTGCCATGCGCACCCTAAATAGTACAGCAGTGCAGGAAGTGACAATTGATCCTCCCGTGATCCATTGCCACAACATCTCAACACCTTCTACGCACCTCGCAGCTAGCCTTGTTCGTTCTTCCCTCATTCCCATCCTGTCTTCTCAGGGTTCCAGCTCCCCTCAGCTCCACTGTTGTCTCTATTCTTCCATCATTATCACCTTTCCCTCCTCGCTGGCATCTCATCAGTTCTCTAGGGGCTTGGTTTTTCTCCAGCTACATCCCTGACTCTTTCTCTCACACTTTTCATCCTCCTACCTCTGCAGGAGCTCATCATGTCTTTAATAACTCAGAGGATAAAAAAACCTTTTTTTTTATTATCATTCCAACAAATCGATAAAAGGGTCGTTTGCTGTGTAAAGCAAAAAAAAAAGAAAACAAGTTTGTGCAGACTTCTACAGAAACCACTCCTGAGACAAGTACACAGCTACTACGAGGTCTCCTAGAAGCAGACCTGAATGGGAACTATATAGGAGTGAGCAGAAACTACTGGGTGAAGTGAATGGGAGGCCATGATGGAAAGACACATGGAAACACTCTACTGGGTTAAAAGAAAACACCTCTGCTACAAGGAAAAGCAATAAAAGAGCGAACGGGAAACTAATTCAAATACAAGGACAACCTGTGTACAAAGCCTGCTCGGTGCACATATGGTTTACATGGGATGAAGTAGAAGATCTGAGTTGGCTGCTATGGAGCTGTGCCCCCCCCGACCCCCCCCCCCCCCCCCCCCCCCCTCTCTCAACCAGCTTTGGGATTAATTACAATGTTGTCTGCACCCTAGACCTTCTCATCCTTAATACTAACACCCTTGGGAATGAATCTCCACAAGCACGCTATAAAATCCTGATGATATAGCAAAGGAGAAACAAATGGACCATTCAGAAAGCATACAAGAATCTAACGGTCAGATGTCCACAAACTATATACGTGCATAGATGTGTGCATAATGTGCACAGCATTAAAAGTGCTTAGTAAGTGTTTCTACAGCTAATTAAAAAGTTTGTAGAGTCTGTAATTAATCGGGATCGATTAAAAAGTGCATCGGACATGGTCTCGGAATAAAGATGTGCATAGATTATTCTTTTTTTTTAGTACAGTTTGTTTATAAATGTGGATTTTTCTATTCACTGTAATTGAATGGTTAAATGTAGCATGCAGTGTGTGTGGGTACTGCATCAAATCTACTATCAGCCTATAGTCATTACATAATAAGTAATGCATTTAAATTGCCGCTTCAGCCAACATTAAACTGCAGTAAAACAGAAGTGTGCCTGAGGTTAACGGTTAGAACCGGTGAGTTTTAAAGGCCTCCGATGTGGCCCATAGCTGAGGAGAGTTACTCTTCCCACAGTGTGTTTATTATTTTCAAATGAATAGAATAGTGTCACATATACATTACAGCACAGTGAAATTGTTTTTTCACATGTGCCTGTTTGTTTGGAAGCTGGGGTCAGAACGCAGGGTTAGCCATGATACGGCATGGAGCACAGAGGGTTAAGGGCCTTGCTCAAGGACCCAAGTGTGGCAGGTTGGTGATACTGCGGCTCGAACCTGGATCTTCCGATTAGTAGCCCAGTAAATTAAACCACTGAGCTCCATCCCCTACCCTCCTTGACTGCTACCGTGCTTTATTCCTCCTACTCCACAGCAATTTGATACTTGTTTTATTCCTCCTACTCCACATCAATTCTTTTTGCCATGCTTTATATAATAATTATTTTTCGGCTGATTGTTGCTTTAATGTTGTGAAATGTCCACAAAATAAATTAATTATGCTGTAAACACACCTCACCACCCTCTCATATTTTCTCTCTTGATAATAAAACAAATCTTGTATTACCAGGAAACAGCAAAAAGTTCTCTTTTCTTGTGATAGTTGGAGACAAAGTAACAGCTATGATATTTATTGTCTACTTCCTGCTGTCATAACCGTAGTGTACAAACACCTGAATGAGCACAAATCTATAAAGATCTAAAAGAACATGTTGTAGAATATCTTCCCATGGGCTGGGAAGTTCAAAATCAGCATATATCAGTCTTTTTTTTTTGGTCGGGTGTTAACAAACTTTTGTCCATAGAGTGTATACCACATTGGTGCCATATATTGAACTTTGAACCTGACTTGTGTACATTAGCTCTGACTGTGATTTGAAATGTAAGTAAAGAAAACACATAACAGAGTTTTTTGGTGGTGTGTTTGTGAGCTGACTGCTGAGGGGCATAACAAAACAACAATCCCACCTCCACCACCACTGCATTACTCCCAGCCATGCTATACATTGTCTTTTAGTAGAAAAGCAGGCTCTTGTGTGTGTGTGTGTGTGTGTGTGTGTGTGTGTGTGTGTGTGTGTGTGTGTGTGGTGTGTGTGTGTGTGTGTGCGTGCGTGTGCGTGTTTGTGTTACTAAAATGTGGATCACCAATGATTACACTGTTTGATTTGCCAATAAGTCAAACAATCATTTTTTTTGTTTTGCAAGTTCAGACCTATGGTTGTTAATTAATATTACTCCTTCAACATCAGCTTTCTCTCTCTCTCTCTCTCTCTCTCTCTCGCTCTCCCTCTTGCTCCCTTTTACTCTGTCAATTTCCATGACACTAATTTCCAATACAATATTAGAAGGATTATTTATATCATCACAGTGATTACTAGATGTAAAATCTAGACCCATTAATAACCATGAGAAGTCGCAAACAACTACAAACTACAAACAACTACAATATTATATATAATATATCTGCGTACAATAAATGAAAAAAAAAAAATATATATATATATATATATATATATATATATATATATATATACATACACATGCGTACATAAAATGTATATATGTAAATATAATGTACTTATTTATATTTATTTTTGTATATATATTCTAAGCTGAAGTATTCTATGGTCTAATATCAAAGTAAAGCACACCTTTTGACCAATCAGATTTGAGCATTCAGTGATACTGTGGCATATCAATGCAGTTTATTGCAGGATTTCTAAGAGAAACATATAACTGAATATAATATAGCTGATGAAATATGAGTGATAATTGTCTTGTTGATATTCCACAACATTAAACATAACTATAAACAGATTAAAAATCACAATTGCTTGTTTGTTACACAAATAAAACATTTTAATTGTTATCACATCAGTCTTATAAGTAGGGGAAAAACATGCTGCTGGGAGCTGTTTTATAATACTGTTTATTTCATATGTTGGACATTATGCTTGTTTAATACTAAAAGCTGTTTTGTTAATAAGTATTTGTTCTCTTTTTTCTGGTTCCCTCTAACCTGCTGCATTCTTCTGGAATGCCTCTGACCTTCCCAGTCACATGTAAGTACTACAGATCATATAAAATCAACCAGATCATACTGTGTTTGTGTTGTCACTCACTGTGCCACAGGAGCAAATTGAGTGTTTAACCATCTTCATTAAAACCATAACAATGTCATATTAGTGTGGATGTACACGCAATATAAACATGCCAGTATAATCACTCAATCTAATTTGTTCCTTTGAAATGATGAAGCAAATCACTCCTGCTCATCTACAGTCATTCTTTACTGATTGGGTTATTTTTGGATTGCAGGGCATTGTTAGTGTTGCGTTTTTGTTTGGAATGTTGAATACGGATTTACGTGTTGCTGCAGGTCATCTCGTCTGATATGAAAGAGGACCACATTTTTCGACTGACGGGAAAAGGCGCTGATCAGGATCCGAAAGGTGTGTTTCAGCATCAACAAACTTACTGGAGAGGTTGCAGTGAGTCGTGCTCTGGACCGAGAGGTCATCGCTTTTTACCATGTGAGTATTTACGCTATATATATCTTCGCTTGCTTTTTATAAAATCAAAGGTTATGCTAATTAGATTTGGTTTGTGTCATTCATTGTAATATAAATTGAGCAGGAAGGCACTTCTTTCGTTTCTGCTAACGTCGTTTACGGTTAACGTCGTGTTTTGTGACCAAAATTTGGTATTGGATAACGACGTTTTCACCAGTTAACGTTGGGATTATACCTACTCGGTAGCGTCGCGCTGCATTGTGAACAAGGGTTCTCCTCTGTCTCTCCAGGACAGTTGGTCAGTCAAAAGCACATTTCACATCCATGTGTGAACAATAGATTTTGTATATTTATACACACACATGAACAAACACATTATATGGAATAAGATTGTGGGTAGACCTGCTGTGTTCTCTGATTTCGAGACACTGACAAAAACGCAGGAGGTGGAGCTAAAGTTGAATATGCAATTTTGGGAGTAGAAATGAGTTCTTTACAGGTAGGTCATTTTTAGAGACAAAGTGAGGTGCGAGTGAAATGGTTCGGTCATGTGCAGGGGCATGGGTTAAATCAGTAGAAGAATGCTAATGATGGACGTGTTAGGCAGAATGATAAAAGGAAGGCCGATGAGGAGTTTAAAAGAAGTGGTGAGGGAAGGCATGCAGGTGGTTGGTGTAAGATGGGACAGATGTATAAGGGCAGAGTGATACGGAGATGAATAGAATAATAAGAAAAATACTTATATAATGTACATATATAGAAAGCAAGATGCATATATTTTGAAATAGCTGTGAATGTTTTTTTTTCTTGTTGTAAGTGTACCAAGATAATATCACTGAAATAGTTCCGTTATTTTCTTTATTTGGGTGTAGTTCAGTGAAAGCATTAACACACATGGTATACACTGTGAGGGAGTCGGTAATACAGGAGCCAAGCTCTGTAAACACTAAGAACAGAGACATTCCTGATCACCTTGTAATAATACTCTTTACTCTCTTATATTCATTATTTATTCCTCTTCTTCTGCTCTTCCTCTTCCACCCCAACTACCTGCATGTCTTCCTTCATCACATCCATAAACCTCCTCCTTGGCACTTCTCTTTCCCTCTATCCTGCCACCTCTATCCTCAGCATTCTTCTTATGAACCCCATGTCCCTCCTCAATCCAAACCACCTCAATCTAACCTCCCTCACCTCGTCTCCAAAACATCCCACTGTACATGCGCTGTCTGTCTAATCAACTCATTTCTAAAATGTACTTGTTGAACATATCTATAAAATGTATGATTTGGAACGTGTTTTGGGATAGATGCACTTCCTAACACATTCAGCAAGCTATATGGGCTTGGTATTGTGTTTACTTAACATTATAGTTGAGTAGTTAATATTAGCATTATTCATTCATTCATTCATTCATTGTCTACCGCTATTTCCGATCTTCCCTCGGGTCACGGGGAGTCTGTGCCTATCTCAGGCGTCTATGGGCATTAAGGCAGGATACACCCTGGATGGAATGCCAACCCATCGCAGGACACACACACACAAACACACACATTCGTACACTAGGGACAATTTTCCAAGGTGCCAATCAACCTACCGTGCATGTTTTTGGACCGGAGAGGGAACCGGAGAACCCGGAGAAAAAACCCCTGAGGCACGGGGAGAACATGCAAACTCCACACACACACATGGCCGAGACGGGAATCGAACCCGGACCCTGGCGGTGTGAGGCGAACGTGCTAACCACTAAGCCACCGTGCCCCACTATTAGCATTATACCTTTTGTAAATATTAACTTAGCGCTATACAAATAACTGATATAACTGGTATATCACACTGTATGACGTACCTGTATGTTGCTACTAAAAATGGGAACGGTTTTATAGCTGTTTTATTTTTGGAGGCAGATTACAAACTGCATCACACAAAACAATATACACTTATATGATGTGCAGTTTCTTCGTCGACTGTTACGGATATTGCCTATGTAAGTATCAGGCAACAACACATGCTCAGTCATTAGTTAGGCCAAGCTAATTTTGACATTTTCAGCAAAACTTTGATGGGTGATATCTTGAAATAACACCACTGTACACTACAGAAAGTAACACTGTAGTCTAGATTTTCACTTTCCTCCTACGTGCACTTTATATGCATTAAACTTTTATGTCCTCGTTGCATTTTTTTCTACTGTTCGTCATCTCTGTTACATGCCATGAATATTGTTACGCTATGTGTGTGTGTGTGTGTGTGTGTGTGTGTGTGTGTGTGTGTGTGTGTGTGTGTGTGTGTACAGTTTGTAGTCTTATAAAAGCTGTCATTTTCTAAAACATAACAACCAGACAGAAGAAAGACTTTGCCCCATGGCTACGGCAGATAACGAGAACGATGATGTGTAGCATTTGATTTGGCTGCTCTTTTGATCGAACAGCTTCTTTCATTTCAGACCTTGGTTCCTTGTAGTTGTCCTTTGTTTCTGTTCGTTTTTTAAAGTATTCAAACTAATAATGTGTTTGAGCAATCTGGTCATGCTTACTAGTCATAGAACAAAAAGAGAGAGAGAGGGGAAAAAAAACTAAGTCGTTATCATTCTTTTAGGCTAAACCCTGGGCAAGGGTAAATGGATAGATTTTTGGCCCCTGGTTCAACATGATTTATTGCATTGGCTAATAGAAGGAAAAAAAAAAAAAAAATATATATATATATATATATATATATATATATATATATATATATATATATATATATATATATATATATATATTGGAAATGGAAATGTTAATTGTTCAGTGATCATGAATCTTAAGCATATAGCAGGTTATAAAGTTCAATGCATGTGCTAGGTTGTTAGTTAACATTTAATAATTCATTACATTTACCATACATGTATGGCATTTAACAGAGACCTTTAGCCAGAGCGAATCAAATTGACTTCATTCATGCATCACAGCAGGTATGGGATTAAGGTTTCCTGGTGATTTAAAATCATGACTTTCTGATCCAAACTCGACTGTCCACTGCCTTAACCTACCACCAACCCATTGACCACAGTTTGTGATTTGAAATGATGCTGAAATGATTATTGATCAATAATTATAATAATATCAATAATGACCATCATTGCCCCATTTCTGAATAAGCATAAGATATATGTACTGTTCTTCTGTTTTTGTCTGGGTTTTCCTACATTTTGTATTTCCTCTTTTTCACAAGCACTTACTGTTATATATGAGAAGGTTTGAAACCCAGCCTGCCATGTATATTTAAGCACTTTGAGCAAATCACATCTGAACAGATTGTCACTGGATGCATTAATTATTGGAGGGTGTAACTCTTTGGAAGGGTGTAGATCAGTTGTGTAAGGTGCTGGGCTACTGATCAGAAGATCGGGTCCCTTACCCGACCCTCGGGTCGGCAAGGACCTTAACCCTCTGTGCTTCAGGCGCCTTGTCATGTCTGACTTCCATAATACAAGCTGGAATATATATATATATATATATATATATATATATATATATATATATATATATATATATATATATATACACACACCATCAGGTTAGTCTATAACCATACACAATACTGTGTGCGTGTGTGTTGGATGCGCTGTCTCCTGTAGCGTGTTGAAAATCAGGTGGGATCAAAGCCCATGCTCTTGCGTACCACTTGACATTTACATCTCTCTATTTGCTGTCCGCACACAGCCACGCAATCACGGCCACAACCGGCAGCACTCATGCATCAAAGCCTGCCATATTTGCTGTGATGTGATGAATGAGTGAAGGTGACCATGTCTGGCTTTACATGCACACATCTCTCTCTCGCTCTCTTTCTCTCTTCCATCCGCTCCCTCTCATCTGGATTGGCAGGTTTGTCATAAGTGAGTCTCAGTTGTGGTTTATAAAAAAAAAAAAAAAAAAAAAAAAAAAAAAAAACAGTACCTCTCCTGGAATAGACTGAAAGCCTTGCTTCCTTAATAGCATGTTTTTGTGCTGCGCTACACTCTCTCTGTCTAATCAAACAGATGGGCTTGTTCCCTTGCTCTCATCTTGGCCACCTGACATGCGCGCACACACACACACACACACACACACACACACAGTCTTAATCAGACCACCACACATTGCCTAATTCTGTGGCAGCAAGAATGACTGCATTTTTCTGTCTGTTTCCTGTACAGCGCATCAGGAATAATTACAGTTGAGCTAATTCCAACTCATTTTCCAGCAGCAGTAATCATCTTCTTAGATGAAGAAGCAGATCGGAGCCAGGCCGCTCTTTCAGGCACGCTGACGAATGTCATGTCTCAGTCCCCCCCAATTCACACCGCACCAGAAGTTCCGAATCCTCCAGTGCATTTCTTATTCTCTCAATACCCAGATGTGTGAGTATGTGTGTGGCAGGCTGGTGTGTGTGTGCGTGTGTGTGTGTGTGTGTGTGTGTGTGTGTGTGTGTGTGTGTGTGTGTGTGTGTGTGTGCGCGCTGGGGATCGGCTTTCATGCAAATCTGGACATCTGGACTATAATTGATGTTTGCCACTATCACCCATAACTGTGATAAAGGGCATCAGTGCCGAATTCAAATCGAGGGAAGACAGAAGACGTGGGCCGAAGCATTAATTTGTATGAAAATACCGAGTCGAGATCAAACTGCAGACAGCCAACATGGTGCAGCTGGCGAGTTAGAATAATTTATATCTGCATTAAAAACCGGAGCTGGCGAATAATCACAGGTTTTTACATTTACAGGCCGTATTTCCCATTCAGTACAGTAGCGATGGGCAAAGCATGCGCATAGAAATCCTGTAGTGGAAAGCGGAACATTTTCCACTGAAGGTCTAACTAACCGTGGAATTGACATCTCTGAAGCGCTTTCTCTTCCTGGTCACTGTGTAATTATGCTCTTCACTGTGCTATTCATGGCCAGAGTGCTGCTGGACACTAGGCCGTGATGATAAAAGCCCCATTATAGCACCAGTCTGGAGTCAGGCGTCTATGTCATGCCTGCTTAATTCCATCTAAAAGCTCCTTGTGCATGTGCTGTGCTTTGTTTGAAACCATACAGCAGCATGTAGACGGTAGAGCTTTAGTCTCGGCTTACGCCGTGTCGACGGGTCAGAAGGAACGTTCTTGCATTTAATCACTAAACCCATATAGTGAGCTTTTTATTTTTTTTTAAGTCAATATGTGGCATATCAACTGTGAATTTTTCTTTGCCATATGAAACTTCGTTGACAATTGCACTGAATGTTCTTCGAGGTTCCATGATTTTATTTGAGTAGAACAGCGCTCCATTTTTACTACAATTCTATTGAATTGAAATTCTATCCAAAAGAAACTGTCTCTTTCTAAGATCTGTATTTGTTACAATGCTAGGACGTTTGCTTTAGCAATCTCATATATACACAGCATATGAATATATAAACTCGATATAAACCGATAAAATACGAGTGTCATGCGAATCAAAAATCTGTACATAATCCCGATTTATAGTTCACGCCCTGTCACTGATACGCTGCAGTATTCATGAACACCGCCAGTGCCAGGTGAATCCCAGTAGATCTTTCTACCTACGGTTTTTATAATCTAGCATGCTAATCCATGCTAGCGATGATACACTGCAGTGAACCCAAAAATAATTATGTCTGTTTGCTAAAAGGCACAGCGAAGAGTGGAAATGATATTCCAGTATACATTCAGCACAAGAGTGAATCAGAAATATGTAGATTGCTATTCATAAGATAGCTACGATATACATGAGGGAAAAGTATGGACGCTAATCTTTGTTTAGCATCAGGTCTTTCAATAATGTACAGCAATGACTGCCATGTTCAAAACAAAGCAGTGTAAAAATCAGAGTTCAAATCAAAACAGTGATATACGCTTTCTGCACTCACATATATAAAATAGATACTATTATAGCCACTACAACTATTCATATTGATTCTAGCGCTGCTTTGTTTACTGTTGACCAATATGCCATGTTTCATTAGACATTATTTATTATTATACAGAAATATGTGTGCACTTGCTCTGTGTTCTTGTCAGCAATGCAGTATTTTTTTCCCCCTCTTTTTTGGTAACTGTTGTACTGTTTTGCATGCAGTCCTGTGTGTATGTCTGTCTTACCGTAGTTAGTTGTCTGTAGTTTTGTGTTATTCCATGTAGCATCTTGGTCATGGAGGAACGTTGGTTTGTTTATTGTACCATGTGTAATTTCAAGCTCGAAATGACAATAAAATCTGACTCGATGCCTTGAGCAACCCGGGTTGGAATGATGCAATAAGGCAAACTTTGAGTAGAACACACTTTTCTGGCTTTTCCAAGCAGGAATTTTAAGGAGCTAGGGAATTTCCCCCCTTATGCAGCACCAAAACTGAGTGAGAATACAAATTCTTAAACATTATTATCAAAGCATCATGATATAGCTTTCCGTAACTCAATAAGTATGTGTTCAAATAAGTGTATGTCCATCATTGTATGTCCTAGCATTGTAACAAATACAGATCTTTGAAAGCGCCAGTTTATTTTGCATAGATTTTGATGAACATCAGTCTTATTTCTACATTGACCATTTTTGCTGAAAGTTTGGATGTGATATTTCACTTATATGAGGTTTAGTACGATTTGTCAGTAACTTTAACTTGACACAATTCTGAAACGGCTCGTTGAGAATCAGTGCAACTAAACAGCAGTTGAAAGAATATTATGTGATGAGATTTTTTTTGTTCCCTGACTCAGTGATCGAAATAAAGTCCTTTTTAATGAGACGTAATCTTTAATCAATTCCAGACAGCCAGAGACACATAGAGTTTTACATACAGATGTTGTGGAACAGATGTGAGCTACAGAAGACCAGAACACTTCAGAACACTTGTTTTCAGAACCATAAGGGCAGAGACATAAACAAATACCCTCAAAGGTGTCATTATTTTACTTGGTATGAAACAGCCTTTAATTCATGGTGTATATTACCTCCAAATTAAACAGCATCATTTAAGTCAGAATGTAAAAAAAAAAAGTCAGTTCACCAGTGATATAACATTTATTATTTAATATAATACTTAATCTATCTGCCTGTCTGTCTATCTATCTTTTTTACTATCTATGTATTTATTTATTTATTTACCATACAATTAATTCAAAGTGGGAACTGCAGTTCTCACACAGCACATAGTGACAGCTGTAGAAGGTGTGAAGCAGGGTGTAGAGGTGGCTGCTGTGAATTGCACAAAGGTGTGGTACATTTGCACTTCTTCACACTTGGGCTTGCACTTATTGACACCCATGAACTTTTGTAGTCTGGATCTAGAATAGATCACATCTAATAATTGGATTTGGCATCATGAACTTGCACTCCCGTAGTACTGACGTGGATTCATATATCAATATATATGAAAATGAAATACATACAGATTTAATTACATACCTGTGTTGCTGTGAAACGCCTACATTTATCTTAGTTCAAACAACCACTTGCCAGCAAACTGTATGGAATACAAGCCACAAATGGGATTTCATGGTTGTATGTGTGTATTTATCACCCTCAAAAATGAGGGTTGTTCATTGTTGCAGGATGTTTTCAGATAGTGGCTTTGGGCCTAATATATCCCATCACTGGAGTTTATATCAAGGAAAAACAAACTTTTATTCTCTTTTTTTTATATTTGCAAATTCCAAAACTAGATGGACGGAAAGCTCAACATTTACACAAGGGGCTTTCATCTCAAGCCGAAAGAAACCTAAGAAGAGGTTGAAAGAATAAACTTTGGGATTTTTGATTTAAATAAAAAAAAAAAACAGTCATTTATTTATCACAGAAATAAACAACTAATATGCTAAAAGAATAAAAGTTTGAATTCGAGTTGATTTTCTTTTTTTAAACTGATAATGTTGAAGGTAAAGATAATGAGGACGGTTTAAACGCGAATCAGTGTTGGTAAACAGCACTTTTAAACTTCTTGATCACACGACGCAGCACTAATTACACGGAAACTTTTGATTCGACTGCAATTAGAGAAAGGAATTGTTTTTGAACACAGGAACGCCAGCTGTATTTCGTCGGGATAAAACTAGGCTGTATTTTCTCGTTTGGGGGGTCATTGGTTTTCAAATTTGTAATTTGAAGTTTTTGAGGGGGGAAAAAAAATCAAGGCAAGGAGTATAAAATGTGCCGGCATGAATGCATGCATTATTACACAAGCTCTATAATCAAAATGCCTTTTCTCATAAAACAACACATAGACTAAGGCAAAACAAGAAGAATGCGATATGTTAAAAATAACGGGAGTGGGGGAATCGTGTATCTATTTGTAAGGAGCAATTGTTTGCTGCGGTGAAATAAAGACAAATTGCGGTAGCAGGCGCTGTTCCGTTGGAGCCATATGACAGTTTCGCTTCATTGCCTGCTGAATAGAGCTAATGGCATGCAAGGGTGTTGTCTGGTTTCGCCTCGCACTGCGGGTCCGTTCTCATCTGGCCTCCAGCATGATGGAGTTGAGTTATCACAGCAGTGTGGCTCATCTTCAACTGCCCCTATGCTCAAAGTTTGGCCAGGTTTGCTCACTGCTGGCGCAGGCAATGTTTTGATCCACCGTAGGGAGGTAATGGAATAGCGGTGTCCAACAGCTGTTTGTCTTCCATCGATCCGCCTTACCGTCTGCAGTCCTCAGGCTCTGGCACGTTGCTTGGAATTATTGCGTGTACTCTCTCTCTCTCTCTCTCTTTATCTCTCTCTCTCTCTCCTTCTCTCTCTCTCCGTATGCATGTGTATATGCGTCGAGTGATATTTATCTGAAGTTAATTAGAGACAGTGTTCTGCGTTGCCACTTTGAAACGAGAATCCCACAGACCGATATAGCACATTAAAGTAACTCGAACAGATTGGAAGGGCTGAGTGGTGGGTATTTACAAGCGTCTTCATCCAAATGCATCTTTTATTTTATTTCTAGCAAATCATTCGGAGATCCCACACGGAGAGCGAAGACCGAGCCAAGCACAAATGGCCCGAGGCCATGTCATATTGTAGAGTCCGTTAGATATCTCATTGTGTGGTCAACCAAGCACTGCTACTTTGTGCAGTAAAGTCATGATCCATAGAGTGTCTCGAGATGACTTCTTAATTGTCTCTGTGTATGGAACGGCTCTATTAGGTCCAGCTTTTTTTTTTCTTTTTTTTTTATAGCACCAAATTGTGTGTGTAATTTGACAAATCGGCTTGGGTTGTGTTTCTTTTTCTGAATTAAAAACACTGCCCAGATTTGTTCTAAAGAGACCTCTAAGGCCACTGGATGTGTAAAGCTACTGATTTGTGTTGATTTTCATCATCGTTTACCTCTTTATTGTGAATGGGGTTGGGGTGGATCCGTGTTAATCCTGGAAATGTACTTTTAATGAGATTCAAATTCATTCACACACACACACACACACACACACACACACACACACACACACACACACACACACACACTCAAATGAGTGCTGTGTAGACTTTGAAATTCACCTATAGGTCATGCATTTTTTGTGAGAGGAAACCGGAAAACCCAGAGAAAACCCACAAGAACGTATGCGAAACTCAGCAACCTGGGATGAGGATTAAATCCTGTACGTCAATATAACAATACATAAATAATAATTAATTTATAATTAATTATAAAAATAAATAATTAGAAAACTTTCACCACAAAGGCAGATCTCACCTAATGAACTTATCCAGTTAGTGATATCATAATCACTTATGGCATCTGCTATTAAATGAAATCTACCTTCTACATCTGTGTTCATTATGTTAACAATAAAAAAAACCCAAAAAACCAAAATGATCTACATAAACATGTAAAAGAAGATTCCATGTAAGGTAAGGTAAGGCATTTACAATAAATAAATAAAGATCATACAATATGTTCAACAGAAAACATATAGCCATGTGTAAACAAACAAAGCTTTCTTTATTCATTTTGATCGATGTGATTTAATTAACTTTTACTAAAACTGTTAGAAAAAAGCAAGCAATAATTACAAACCTTTCTCCCCCTCGTGATATAGTTGGTACATTTCTAAGTGGTACCTTGAACAGATGTTATATCTAGTTACAGTGTATGCATTTATTTCTGCTAAAAAAAAACACACTTTCAGTTTATTTCTTACTGACAATGGCGAGACAGACCCTCCCCCCAAAAAAGTGTTAGTATCACTTATAAAAATAGAATTTGAAGGGTTAATGAACAGTGTAGACATACTGCTGTGTCCTTAAGGTAAATATGTGATACTGTAAAAATGTCTATATATAATATAAAACTACCTTTAGATCAATAATTAATGTTTTTGAAAAACCTCATGTGTGCAAGTGCAGAGAAAATTTGCTCCGAAGTGCTCCAAGGCTCCAAGTCAATTACGCTGAGAATCTATTTGCATAACCGCTGTTTTTGTGTTTTGAGCTTAAATAAGGCTTATAGTAGATCTTTAATAGTCCATTGCCTCGGTCTCACTGTGGCCACGATGTAGAACATATTATGTGACTAAACCGCAAGCTGGGGGGCCTGCGTTGAAACTAGCACCAGTCATGAACCCGAAGAGCAGTGAGAATAAACCATTAAGCACTTAATGGTAGGCTGAAAACTCTTCATTAGGCTTAAGAGAGCTAAAAGGCAAAAACAAGGATCTAATCATGCAGGGACAGAAGCGGATTCACAAAGGATCTTTGAAAGTAAATGCAGAGTTGTTGTTGTTGTTTTTTTTTTAATGTATATGAGTCATGTGTTTGTCTATTACCCAGGTCCTGATTGGATACATGGTTGTTACACCTATTACATGTTGTACTGTACACGCTTGTTTTTGAGTCATTTGATTTGCTGTCGCAGCCATGATGAGATGACTGTGGCAACAGGAAATTGGTTCAAAGCTAGAAGGTGGGTGAGAAGTGTGGCGAGAGCTCCTGCACTGTGGGTTAATGATGATGGATTACTATTAGCATAGCATTAACACCAGTGGTGATTTGTGCCCGTTTAAGGTCACAGGAAATCCATTTGTCAGTCATGTACAGTAAGTGCAAAGCAAAATGGAGTGCATTTATGTGTTTTTGTTTGTTTCGTGAAAAGACTTCAACAAGATGAAAAGGAAAGCAAAGATTATGCTAAAATAAGGACTAAGATATGATTGTATTTCAAAAATATCAAATAGTAACTGATGTCATATCGGGCGCTCACAGTATCGGGACAACAGACTTTTCAATCCACTTGTCTCTCTTTTAAAAAGTTGGAGGCACACAATTGATTTGGCCGTCTTTGGGTGCCACATTAACTAGGAGAGTTAATGACAATGTTTCTGTACACATCGCAAACTCCTTGAAGATATGCTTTGCATTGTTTGGATCTCGAGTGAACTAACATCAACCTTACTAAACACCTCAGACAACAGCCAGGACTCTTCACCTTACATCAGTGTCTCTTGTGGCTGAATCAGCAAAAATCTTTTCTCTATATGTTGCACATAAACAGGTTTATTTCAATAGTCATTACCTGACATTTTAGTTTAGTCAATTTCATCTGTTAATAATGTTTATATATGTAATGTCATATATAATGATATATAGTATATATATTATATATCTATAGATATATATATATTATATAATATATATATATATATATATATATATATATATATATATATATATATATATATATATATATATATATATATGAGTTTTCCTGCACTGTGCTAGTAATCATATACTATATATGATATATCTATATCTATATATATATATATATATATATATATATATATATATATATATATATATATATATATATATATATATATATATATATATATATATATATATATATATATATATATATATATATATATATATATATACTCAAGCACAGTGCAGGAAAACTCAATAGTTTCATTGACTGGGCTCTGTGGTAAACTTTTACCATTTAAATTTTACCATTGAAAAACATGGAACAGCAGTGTATCACACTGGGACACTTTAAATCTGAATTTCTCCAAAGATCAGTCATATATTTTATCCTTTATATTTTAACCTATTTTTAAATAATATTTTGATTCCTTATTATTTTTTTTTATATTGCATTTTATGAATGTGTATGTATTTCCTCTGGCTTTCAAGTAAAGTCATGCTTAACATTTACAAAATAGATATACTGTAGTATTATTACTTTGGAAGAGCTAAATGAGTTTTAAAGACCGTCCGCTGACTTCCAGCTTTGACACGAGTGTTATACCATTAAAGAAAAGTAGCCTTTATGTCAGATAATGCCTTCTGGAATCAGCATTTACACTGTTGACACTGGGGATTCATTTACATGTACCGTATTTGGCAGATGCCCTTATACAGAGCCACTTACAACTGAGCAATTAAGGGTTAAGGTCCTTGCTCAAGGGCCTACCAGCAACAGCTTACTTACCTACACTACTGCCTTACTACACTATTCTAACTTTTCAGCATGTCACTGAGCTCTAGTATAATGCAAATGGCTCACGTCTTCAATCTTAACAGTGTTATTGATGTAATAAGCTGGTAAATTGTCACCTCTGAAAAGGAAATATGTGCATAGATCATTTTCAAAAGAGCACCAGTAATACACACACACACACACACACACACACACACACACACACATACACACACACTGATGTTTGTACAACTTTCTTCATGTCTTGTAACACCACATAAATTATACTTTGCCAGTTAACACAATATCCCAGCCTTTGAAGTACAAATGACTCCACTTTAGCAGGCGGGGGAATTGTGTTTGTTATTAAGTCATACGCACAAGTGTGTGGGCAGATACTGTAGAGAAGTGGTGTTCATTATAACAGCCACACATTTTAATAACTGATGTATTATTCATTAAGGTTTAGCCAGAGTGTCACATTTGAGTCTTAGTTTTGACAGGAGCTAAAAAAAAAAAAAACCCACAGGGTTTTGGAGATTAGAAATGAACCGTGTTTACTGGCTTTAGACAAATTCTTAAAAAAAACCAACAAAAAACAGTCATTTGAGGCCGTGTCTGTGTTTGCACCCTTTCTGTCACTGGATTTAGTAACAACAGCTTCGATCTGGAAAAGTGCCAAAAACTTGTCTGAAACATTGGATTTTGACCAAAAATGTTGTTTTTTTTCTGCAAACAAAATTACTTTAACGTGACTATTTTAAACAGACTTAATTGTATGTTTTGATTTAGGTTGCATTCTGCCTTTGCCTTGGCCATCTGCTTGTCAAATGTAGCAGGAAATGCAGTCAGGACTTGCCAGTACTTCCTGCAGATACATCAGTGTTTGTATGGCTTCCTGGCAGCCTCCGTCTTCTCACCCTTTCTACCACATTTTAATAGAAATCGTCATTTTGGCAGCCAAGGTGGCCCGTTTTCTCCACTTGTTAATAATAATGACCTGTGGCATATCTAATTTTCTTTTGGTAAAATGTTTTCAACCCTAACCAACTCCTAATTCACAACTTCTAATCAAAACTCTTATAGGACATGCTATTTACACTCCACAAAATCCTACAGATACTAGTGATGTTTTGTTAGGGTTAATCAGAATAACGTTGGATGTCTGATAATTCCATCTAAAGGAGTTGACTTAATGGCAAACATGTGATTGGTTAAATCTGTTCACAGTCACAGGTAAGTGATTGGTAAGACAATTTTCCAAGGTGCCAATCAATCTACCGTGCATGTTTTCGGACTGGGGAGGAAACAGGAGAACCCATAGAAAAACCCCTTGAGGCACGGGGAGAACATACAAACTCCACACACACATGGTCGAGACGGGAATCGAACCCAGACCCTGGCGGTGTGAGGCGTATATATATATATAGATATCTATATATATATATATATATATATATATATATATATATATATATATATATATATATATATATCTAATATATACACACACACACACAACCTTTTCATTTTTTGGGCTTCTACTACAGTATCACCATTGGTGGTGGGGGGCATGATCTGTGCCAGTTTCTTTAATTATAGACATTTTATATTCATCGTTCAAGTAATTCCTCCAGAAGTAGATGTCAATATAAATTTTGAGGTGTGTTGACTTTTTTGTCTCTCTTTCTTTTTTTTTTAGTATCTCAGCGATTACAAAAGCTGAGTAAATATAGGCAGGTGGAAATTCAGCAGCAGATTCTCATGTTCATAAATAGACAGATAGACAGATACTTTATTGAGCCCGAGGGAAGTTCTAGAACATGCACATGCAAGTGGAAAAGCCAGAAGACATACGAATCAGGTAAATATGGACAAAAGTATGTAAAAGCCTTAGTGTAATATTTATATGTTCTGAAAATTTCACATTTCCTATTTCATATTTAATATTTAATTGGGTATTGTTTTATAATAACCTCCACTATTTCTGGGAAGATGTTCCACTGAATGGAGTGTGATTTTGTGCTCATTCAGCCATCGGAATGTTATTAAAGTCAGGTACTGATGTAGTGTGAAGAGGCCCTGTGTGCACTGAGCATACCAGTTCATTCAAAAGGCATTAAACAGGGTCGGGGACACTCAAGATCTTCCAATCCAACCAATGTAAATCACATCTTCATGGAGCTTGCATTGTGCACAGAAACATCTGGAATAGGTTTTTCTGTCCTAATTCAGGGAATATTTAATTCTACCACATTCAAAGACATCCTGTACAATTGTGTGCTTGCTACTCTGTGGTAAAAAGTTTTGTTAAATATAGCTGGAATCCCAATCATTTTGACCATATAATGTACAACAAATCAAGAACACCTGCAAAACATTTTCTGAAACAGTTGGGGAACGTTGAGGGGGTAAAAATTAATTCAAGCCAAATTGTTAAACCAAAGAGCCTGAAATGTAGAAGAAGCATGTGATTGTTGACCTGCACTGTGAGCATAGAAATAAAATGTATAAATAGATATAAAACCAT
The DNA here is from genome assembly GCA_030449085.1 of Kryptopterus vitreolus. Classification (NCBI taxonomy): domain Eukaryota; kingdom Metazoa; phylum Chordata; class Actinopteri; order Siluriformes; family Siluridae; genus Kryptopterus; species Kryptopterus vitreolus. Next base: position 14,551,554 of record JACRUU010000019.1, on the reverse strand, counting down.
ATGAACCTAACCTGGGATCTCGATATAAACATTTGGCCACAAGCCAACATCGCTTCATCTTCTTCTTCTTCTTTTTCTTCTTTTTTTTTTTCTTCTCATTCTTGGCATCAGGTTTATTGGCCAAATGTGTTTACACACACACACACACACACACACACACACACACACACACACACTCAAGGAATTTGTTTCCCACTGTTGCTGACTCTCAAAAGTACAGACAAGTATTACACTATACATTTAACTTACAGACAGGACTATACAACACAATACAGACTGTACAAGACAATACAGACTGCACAAGGCAACATGTCAGACTGTGCAAGACAATATAGACTATACAAGACTATACAGGACTATACAGCTTAAATACTGCAGCAATGTGCAGAGTGTATGGCAGATCAGCATTTGTTGACTTAGAGGATGTGAAAGGTGAAATTTCTTTTCACCTTCAGCTGTTTAAGAGTCCTCCAGCATTTTCCTGTTAGCCCGTACAGGAAATAATGATCTATAATAATAATGAATTATCTCCAGAGGAAGCTTCGGCAAACATCCACGGCGATATTCATCCAAATATCACAAATCTGCCATTTTCACAAAAGGTACCAGTGATTCCGAGATTGGCTCACATAGTCACATGTCTTTACAAGCATACCTACACCAATGCGGCACTTCAGACGAATATGAGTCATAGGGGGACTATTTTGGTGCAGATATTTGATGAGTCATTACACACAGAACATCAGTAGGATGTCTGACATAACAAATGAAATCCAAAAAAGACCCTAAAAAACATCCAATCTTATATAACAACAGAAATATGACTATTCAAATGTTTGAAACGGAGGAGTTGATTTGATTGCATATAGCATGACGGCAGCTCTATACAGGCCCTAGTTTATGTTTGTTTTTGTTTTTGTTTTGCTTCTTTGGTCATCAAGGCAGGACACACCCAGTATGGAATAGGGCACACACACACACACTCGGGCCAATTTTCCAAGGTGCCATTCAACCTACCGTACATGTTTTTGGACCGGGGGAAACTGGAGAAAAAAACCCTCCTCATGCACACACACATGGTGAAGGCGGGAATCGAACCCCCAACCCTGGAGGTGTGAGGTGAACCGCTAATCCTAGCCTGGCCAAAACGTGGCTCCCGAGCCTCATGCGGCTCGTTAACTAGTTTCATGCGGCTCTTTAGGAGCTTTCACATAACATGCGTCAATGGGAATGGGATGATGTTCATGTATACCCATGTGTATGATGTGGCTCTTTGCAGAAACACAGAAAAAAAGTGACTTTTAGCCTCCTACTAGTTGGCCACCCCTGCGCTAATCCACCGTGCCTCCCCCCAATTATTTTCAATTAAGTATAATTTACATGTATTTTTTTTCTCCTCTATATGTGAGATTTTGCCTATGCCAACATCAGCACATTTATAGATCGCCTGAGTCATCGATTATTTTTTGGATTTGTTCATTGTCTTTGCCTTTTGGTTTATTTGCTGTCGTTTACTCAATAAATCAAGCCGGGCGCTTTTTATATATCTAGAATGTATTTTTTTGTGGACACATAAACGGAGCTGAGAGAGCATATAAACTGCATAGTGCAGAAAGAGACTGACCACACGCGCGTGTTCCAGTGAGAGGAAAAGCTCACTGTTCTTGCAGAACAAAAAAAGTGTTGTGTTTTTGCAAGGACTTTGATTAATCCAGGGAGTAAGCGAAGAGCTCAGCAGAAAAAGGGGTTCGATAAAAGCGGGAAACCATCACCCATTGACCTCGCCATGGGTGCTGGTGCAAGAAGAATAAACAGGCAGTTGTCCACTTCATTTATGCCTGGCTTTTGGGGATATAGGCAGAGACAGGTGATGCTCGTGTCCAAATCCTGCTCCTCCTTTCTGCTTGACTGGATAATAATTTACTGGGCATTGGAGAGCCGGCGTTGCTGGCCTGCACACAGGAAAAGCGCCCATCGTATTTTCATTCTCTCCCCCCCTCTTCTCCTCAAATCCCTCTGTAGTTGTGTGTTAGAGAGATAACACCTGTCTCCTTCTTGCCCTTCACACAAATTGCAATGTCAGGCTGCAAATGTGTCCTGTAAATGTGCATCATGGTAGGAATACCAGCATTATGAGTTTTACTCCCGAACTAGCGCCGACGAATTAGATTTAAATCAAATTAAAATTTTCTGTCACACTCGCAACCAAACAGCATACGACATGCGGCGAAATGGTTTTAACAAGTGGCCCATGACATCAAATAAAAAAAAAAAATGTTCGAGACTAGAATAATGTATAAAGTATAATGAGAAAAATAAAGAAAACTGAGAATTTTCAATATAAAAGAATAATCAAACCAAATATAAAAATGTTTATAAAGAATATATAGAATATGCATTGTAAATCTCATTACGCCACAAGGGTTTTTGAATTCTGTACCCTGATTGGTCAGGAATTTGTTACAAGGGCATTTATGTTTGGATGGATGGATGGATGGATGGATGAATGGATAGATAGATAGATAGATAGATAGATAGATAGATAGATAGATAGATAGATAGATAGACAGATAGACAGATAGACATACAGACAGACCTTCAAGTAGCATGAACTATACACTGCAAGGGTGGTGTACCTCAATGGTTAAGATGTTGATCTCTGGACCAGAAGGGGATTCAAGTGCCACCACCACCAAGATGTCACTAGTGGGCCTTTGTGCAAGGCCGTTAACCCTCCATTTCTCAGTCGTAAGTCGCCCTGGAATAAGGGCATCTGCCAAATGTCATAAATGTAAACTACAAGCATCAAGCATCCATACTGTTCCTCAGTGTCTCATAGCAAATTCCCTTGAAACATGTGATGTGACGACTGAAATTTGATTGGATAGAGGATCTCTCTCTCTCTCTCTCTCTCTCTCTCTATATATATATATATATATATATATATATATATATACCTATGAGAAGACTGGATGATGGCATGATGGAAGTGACATGAGGAAGAGGAGGAGGGAAAATTATTGTTTCGAAGGAGAATCTCCTTCCATTATGACATCGGGATAAAACAAAGCTCTTGCTATGAACGCCACAAAGGAACCGAGTGCGTGACTGAGCAGTACAGCGTTGGTGGGCATCTCACGAGAACCTTCGTGCTCTCAAATATCCGGCCCCTAAATTCATATCATTCGTGACTCGAAATGTCCCTCATTTGCTGATACATGTTTGTTTTATTTTTAATTTTTTTACGATTCCAAACAAGTAAACTGATTTACTGGTATACTGGTACACTCGAGGTTCACGCTTGCATTTTTAACCTTTTATCTTTACCTGAAATTATGCAAAACCTGCATTCAGAAAATAGAAAATCAGGTTGTGCCTGTGAATGAGGATCTCCGTCGCTCAGATCACATGCGCCTCAGTACAATACAACATGACAGTAGTACTGCGTGAGATCCTACAAAGCCTGAGTATTTATACAGGGCTAAAGAAGCTTCAACCCCCCCCCACCCCCCCACCCCCCCAACACCACAACACCCCCCCCCCACCCCCCCCCCCCCCCCCCCCCACCTCCTCTGTTGTTTTAGAAACTTTTATAGCGAAGGATGACAACGACTAGAGACTCGAGGAATGAAAACGTAATTGCTTCTTCGCCGAGCGTTTATGGTACATACAGACTTAATTTGTTTTGTCAAGTGCACAAAATTGCACATTCTTTTTGTTCAGAGCTTCTTTTAACAGGCGTTTTGATGCGCAGTTACATGACTTCCCCACTGAGCGCAAGCCCAAACAGCATCGTTAAGAAGTTTTCAAACATCTCCGAAGAAGGTTTTTTTTTTTTTTGGGAGGGGGGGGAGGGGGGGGGGGTGGAGGTTTTGAAATCTTTTTGCTAATGTTTGTTCGAAATGTTACAACTGGAGTCTTGCGTGTCATTAGCTTGTACAGATCCGCTTTTTTCAGTAGACGTGCTTTTGGCAACCGGAAATCCGGCATATTGGTTGGTGTGTAGCAAATAATTTGCTGTTGTTTTCGCATAAAAGGTCGGAATGAATGGCGTTACTGGCAGTGGGAGAGCAGTTCTCCTGTCAGGAGGTCTACACACTGAGATCTGAGCCCTGCTTTGAGGCCTCTCGGCTGCTGCATCTGCCATATAAAAGGCCGGTAAATAATACCTTTTGAGAGAATATGGCCATTCCTGCAGCACGAAGCTGCTTCCAAAGCCCCGGCGACTCTTTCACCGCATTTCACTAGGGGATTATTTTTATCTGGTCGCTCCCATAAAAGATCTCCCCCCCAGTATCATTATCTTTTTCTCTCTCTCTACCCCCCCCCCTCCTTCACTTCTCTTTGTCTGATTTTCTTTCATAAGGTATCTTTTTGCTGCCTTTAAAACTATTTATAGTTTTTTTTCTCTCTTTTATCTAGACACATCAGACAATTTGCTTTATCTTTCAAGTATTAAAAAGTTCCAAATTAATTTCGCCTCCTCTCGTTATTCCCGTCTATCAACTGATAACATCGAGGATCGCATACGAGTCCGAAAAAAAATAATAATACTAAAAAAATTCCCAGCAGAAGTTATTGTGCAAAATAATTTAATAGACTTCATGCATATTTTCGAGACAATGGAGATTAATGAAGCTTTTAAATTGCTGTTATCAATATCAGCGGGAAAATATAAATACGGCGCCTAGCGTAATTATTCTGTAGCATGATTGTTTTGCACATTTTGTAGCGCCGTAAGCCGGAACTGAATTGGACTGGAATTGATTATATTTATCAGGGACCTACAGAAAACAGTGTCGTAATGAAATGCTTGTGGAAATAATATAGTTTTCAAAAATTCTTTAGTTTTGAAATTAAAATGAAAGGTGGAGATTATTATTCTTATATGTGTCCCTACACATCATTTTACTGTAAACACATGCCATTGATTACTCATACCTGTTTCTTGACACCCATAATAAGCGCATGCATTACGTCACATGCTGTACATATGCTACATATTTATACCACCCACTGTACATATACTCACGTCTATTTGCACTTCTGGAAGATGCTAGAATTGCATTTCGTACCTGTACTATGCAATGACAAAGTTCTATCTATCTATCTATCTATCTATCTATCTATCTATCTATCTATCTATCTATCTATCTATCTATCTATCTATCTATCTATCTATCTATCTGTCTGTCTGTCTGTCTGTCTGTCTGTTTGTCTGTTTGTCTGTTTGTCACTTCCACCTCACAGTTGGTCTCACATTTTCTTAGATAGTCCCCTCTCCCCTCCTTTTAAATAATCTTCCACAGATTATGGTTTTTATGTTCTGTGTTTTGGCCCCTGGCACACCAAGCCTTGTTTCATGTTTCATGATTTCATGTTAATTTTCTGTTTTCATGCTTTGCCCTGCCTTCTTTGGTTCCTTTTTTTTTTTTTGTTTCACGTCTGCCATTTACACTTTTTATCCATCCATTCCTCCATTTCATGCCAACTTTTTTTTTTTCTTGTGTCAAATCTCCACATTAATTCTGGTCTATCTGTTAGATATTACAGCGCAGTAAGAACACATTTCTGCACATATAATTTACGAATGTACACTAGCAAAAGGTTTGTTTGTTCATGTTTTGAAATGCATAATATCATTTGTTGGCACTTTGTGCAGCATTTGGCAGAGACCCCTTTCCCAGATTGACTTACAAAGATCTCATTTATTCGATTGAGTGTTAAGGGTCTTGCTTAAGGGCCCAGCGATGGCAGCTTTGCTGCGCGGGGATTTAAACTCGTAGCCTTCTGTCAGAATTCCATCCTCTTAACCACATGTGTTCTGGCAAAGTGATTCAAATCCATTTTAGACTAAAAGCCAAAGTCAAAATCCACATAAGGATCTTTTGCAATATTTTAATAAATATGATTAAAAAGAAGAAAAAAAAAAGATACTTTTCACCAAACGACTGTGAAAATGTTTGAGCGAGATTGGTACGTATTATAGGCAAAAATATTGAGATACAGGTGTGCAAGGCTGAGAGAGAGACGTGTGCCAGTTGTAATTGTGACTAAAGGTTAATCTATCAAGGAATGACTCAGGTAGCAACTAAGCAAATAAACAAATTAACCTTTTTGTCAGTGCAGTAACTGTTGGAAATTGCTCATATTACCATCAAACATTAGACACACCGAATTAATTCGCCACTTCTCACAAACCCTCATTTTGATTCCATCATGTAACGAATACTATAAATTCTAGCATTTTTTTTTTTGCTTGCTGAAAATGTAATTGATTTGCCAATGGTGCATCACACAGACAAAAGTATTGGGACAAACGATTTATTGGAATCACGCAATATTATAGTATATCTTTAGGTGAGCCAAGCCTGTTCCAGCACACTAATAGTGCAAACGGCAAGTCCGTGGACATATAGTTTACATGAATTGGAGTAGCGATGTAGAGCTCTGACCTCAACCCTATTAAACAACTTTTAGATGGATAAGCTTAATCGCATTAGATGCACATAAGCATTCATCCTTCACTCTTCTCCACTGATGTTATTAACACTTTTTTTTCATGGCTGAATAAGCACAAATCTCCATAAACACACTGTAAACTGTAGTGAAACATTTTCCCAGAAGAGTGGTAGTGACCATTTAAAGCACAGAGAATGTCAGATGTCCACAAACTTTTGGACAGAGTGGTTCTCCAGTGTGGTTTCAATTAGAATATCCTTACATCATTAAACTACTTTCTTATATTAAATCAGCGATTCATGCATGGAGTTAATGAATGGGGAAAAAGCAAATCTGAACACAAAATACATTTCAATGCTGTGGTTTGGTTCAATATTTGAATCCCTTAGCAAACAGTTTCATAAAGTGTTTGCCCTCTTTCTGATTTCCTTTTTTTTTGCATGTTTGTCACACTAATGTTTCATATATAAAAAATTTAAATGAGAAAGAAAATATTTGAGATCTATCAGTCTGGAAATGGTTATAAAGCCGTTTCATTAATGGCGAAAGCATGGAACAGTGGAGGATCTTCCCAGGTAGTAGCCGGCTGACTAAAATTACACCAAGAGCGCAATGACGACTTGTCCCAGAGGTTACAAATGAGCGCTCATAGAGGCATATTCAGAACTATACCCCATATTTGAATAATATTAAAACGTGTTTTTCCCACTATTTCTGGCAAGTCTATCATAAAAATATAACACTTTTACTAATCTGCGAAAGTCTCACAAGTCTGATTAAGATAAGTGAAAAGCCACCTTTTAAACTTTCTTACAAATCTGCCGAATAAACGCACCGAAATCAGAATGGCAATAGCATTAAAATATATATATAAAGGCGTAGATGGTGCAATTGTATTGTTCTTTATGAGGTCAAAAGACAAATCATTACACTAAATATTTAACCAGGAACAATATTACAAAAACTGTGCTTACTATATGTTGCCAGAAGCCACTGTTCATAATAATCCTACAAATATGAACCTCAGAAAGCATTTTCCTGGTCTATATGTACCTCGTTCTCGGTTCTTCCTCAGTAAGAGTGTTTCTTTTCCGAACAGACACATGATGCTAGTAAATGAGACTTTAGCACAGGCCCTGTTACTGACCCACAGGGTAATTCTTGGAGATGGTGAGTCTGGAAATCTGGCCCTTTGGGTATTTTTGCTTCTACAACACTGTTCTTCCCTGTAGGGTCGAAAAGGCTCATCAAAACACTTGTTATTTTTGGTGCATTAAATACTATAATTCACTATACCAAAGGGAGGAGGAAAAAGTCTGTCTTTTTTTCTATTTATACTTTCCAGATCTTTTATTATTATTATTTTTCGATTATTTATCTTATTATTATTATTATTATTATTATTATTATTTTATTATTATTATTATTATTATTATTGTATTATTTTTTATTTTTTTTACTCATGCCAATAACAAACATTTTTATTTGTTTTGATCATTTTACCAATTAGAGGAAGAGGAGGATACACTGAACTCTATAGTCTGTTGTACAAATGTAAGCACATTATTTATTCTGGGTTATTGATCAGAATGTTAATGTGCAGAGATCTCTCTCTCTCTCTCTCTCTCTCTCTCTCTCTTCCTCTCTTTTGTATCATGGCCAATCTTGTGCTCTGACCCCATCTTCCCCCCGTACTGCAAAGAAAAGTATGATCTCATAATACTGTAATGTATGTAGAGTATATGAAGCAAACAAAAGGATGCCGCTTTAAAATGTTTACGCTCCATTTCCACCCACAAGCCATCTCTTCTCGTCACATGTGGTAGATAAGTGGTAGAGCTGACTTCCTTAGAGACGCGTCAAATAAAACTTCACGCCTTATCAAATCATTTCTCTTCCACATCGCAGCGCAGTGGAACACATTTAAAGCAATAGTGCTATCCGCCCTCTTCTATACACACACACACACACCAGCACAGAGACACTGCTTAGTTAATTGGTTAATGTTTCTGTGATTGACAGGAGAGGAAATAATATTTTGGGCTTCATGGCATCGTTGGGATTTCGAACTTGATCTCTTGATCACACATGTTTCTGTCTACTCAAAATTGGAGAAAGGAAAGCGAAGGCCAGAACAAGGAGGAAGAGGGAGAAATACAGTGAAAGAGGAAACCCGAGAACATGCACAGAGGATCTAAACAGAGAGGCTGTTATCCTCCTGTTCCACCTTCCCACTCGTATACAGTGTCACATGGTCATGTGACCGTATATCCCAATTTTTTATCCGTGCATTGAAAGCCTTCCTGATATATTATGTTGTATTTAAACGCCGTCTTTTTTAATTCCCAAAGAACGAATAACCGTCATGTCCCAGTGGAAGAATTAAAATGTCTCACTTCAGACATTTCAATATTTTGCCCCTGCCCTGCAAAAGCATAGCCTTGTATATTTGAAAGGCCAGACCTTTGTTCTTACATCAGGGAAATTTATCAGTCTATTACTGATCTATGTTTACACGTTTTATTGATCATATATTGATCATCTTTCCAGATGTCATGGAAAAATCAATATGCATGTTGAAGATTAAATTCCTTCTCATCTTTGCTATATTATCAACATAGACTCCACCTGTGGGACAGGATTCAGCGGGACGTACTTCAAAACCCACGTAGTCCACACTTTTGGGTGATTTCAAACAACTGTTTGCCAACAAAGGATCTGATTTGTTTACTTTTTTGTTTCATATGAGAGCACTAGAAATAATTTTTGTCTGACCCACCGTGTGCTGATTAAATGCCCTTGGCTCTTTGCTTATTCATTTCCATGTCAGTCATGTTCTGTTTTGCCGCAGCATCTCTTAAGGTTGTTCTTTTATAAGCCCTGACTTCCATCCCTCCCTCTATTTTTCATACCATTTCATCCATTTTACATCTGAACGCTGTTTATAGCACGAGGAATGACAATAGATCAGAGTAATTGATATACAGGGTGTTTATGAGGAGTTTTTGTATGATGAGTTTATTTAATTGCTCATATTTTGAAAATAATGCTAAATAAAGTGAAGATTCCGGTACTCATTTTAGAGATCCAAATCGTCAGAGGAGGTCACACCACCAGCCTCAGTGTTGACTGAGATGAATAACTCTATAGTACAGTAGGTTAAATGATGAACACACTTCTCATGTGACCTTATGTCTCCCTTCGTTGTCCTGGCTTATTTAACAGAACTATAAAGACACTGTGTCCCTGTAAAGTCTGCCAGGGAGTCCAGCTTGAAGAATCATAAACTCTCTAAGCAGCTGTAATAAACCAGACATTAGTCATAATGTTAGAATGTTTTTTTTTCTTCTTCTTCTTCTTCTTTTTCTTCAAAGTGTCTCTCCTTCGTTCCTTAATTTTACCACTTGTGACTTCTGACTTTCAAAATCCTTTCACTCTTCCAGAACAGTGAATGAAAGATTTTCAGAACATTGCATCACACTCGCACACAAAAAGATCTATGTACTCATTAAACATCACCAGCTGAAAATGAAATTTCCCCAAACTTGTTCAGCGACAAGTGCCTCTTTTCAGTAAGAGCTACACATTATCAGACACTTGCTAGTATTGTGTAACTACTCATTCTTCTACTGTTGACTGTTTGACGTTTTTTTTCCCACTCGTTTCATCACAGGTTAAATTTAAGGATTTTGAGAAGTCCTTGTTTTATATAGGAAATATACTGATTAACATCGTATCTAACAGTTCAGAATGGAACAGTTGAGAGGGGGGTGTATATCAGTGGTTTAAGGTGCTGGGCTGCTAATCAGAAGGTTGGGGGTTTGAGCCCCGGTATCGCCAAGCTTGCCACCCTTGGTTCCTTGAGCAAGGCCCTTAACCCCCTCTGCCCCAGGGGTCCTTTATCATGGATGACCCTGCACTCTGAGCCCAGCTTCCAAACAAGCGGAGATGTGCGAGGAAAGAATTCCCCTGTGCTGTAATGTATATGTGACACATACTATTCTATTCAGAAGCGAGGCTGTTAATGCTAAATGCACAGTGAAGTGAACGCTACTGAAGATAGAGTATATTTTCTGGATATAATTTTCAATGGCCTTCCTTGATCTTTGAACAAAGTACATACAACTGAGAGAACATGCACACTTTGTATAATTCGTCCATGTGAGGTTCTTGTTTACCGTTTAAGTAGAATGAGGATTTCCATCTCTTGACTTAAATTCAGTTTCTCTCCATTACATAAGCATCCTTTGTTCATCTTACAGCTGGTTTAAGCTGAGAATATCCAAGTGTTCCTCTGTCCCACTTACTGCAGATGAATGTAAGGTTTTCCTAAGTACCAAACGGACTACATCTTTTATGTTTCTTTGTATTTCCGGCGAAATCCCAGGAGCAATAACCATTTTGTTCTTTCTTTATTGAGGCCAGCAGAAGGCACAATGGCAATAACCCTGAAAGAGGACAGCCCTTTCAAATTCCCCTAGTGACTAAAAGAAAAAAAAAAAAGAAAAAAAAATTGCCTTGTTAGGGATTAGAGTCTCAGCACATGGTATATGTTGTTATATAATGTTTAGCTGTATGAAATCATGGGCATAATCCATATAAGAGTATATAGTGTATAGATATTCAAACGACCACATTTTTAACAGTTGTCTGAAGTTGATTCCCTCGGGCTGTTGCTTGGTGCTTTAAATAATCAACAATGAAAAGATGCGGCAATTCTTGAAACATCACAAACGCCCTCATTTTTCCGGGATTTCCATTAAAATAATCAGCGTTATTGCCCTTATGCTACTCCTATTTGAGGACTCCATGAAAGGGTCCCTTGATTAGTGCACTCAATCAGTACATCATACTGGCCCTGGCCAATCAAGTTGCAGAAACCTTTTGAGGAATTTTGCTGAAAGCCATTAAAATGCAGGCGACTTGCCATTTGTTCTTTTCTTTTGGCTAGCCTGGACTTTCATTCTCTAATCAGTGTGACAGATTGCTACAGTATGAAAGCAATCCTTTAAGCGACAATGTTTAAACCACAGGACGTGTCAGAATTCATCTCATTTATTTGAGTATTTGTAGACGTTTGCTGAGAAAGAGCACTGCTGATCAAGCCAATGGTTTTAATCTGGGAAAATATGAGAATAATATGGGAATAAATTTGAAAAACAAATAGAAAAAAACTGGCGAAAAAGATGGTGGCAAATATTTTCACACTTATTCACTTACAGTGATATATATATATATATATATATATATATATATATATATATATATATATATATATATATATATATATATATATTAATACCATACATTTTATTAATGGTCAATTAATGCGGTGCACATTACTATGTAGAAGATCTGCTCCCTGCATTGTCGTTGCATTGGAGGAGACCCTTGCACTTTTTATGCTGAACAATAACAAGAACAAATGAATAAAGAAACTTTCAGTTCCGTGGCCTTCCCAAGATAATTTCAGCATTGATCTTTCCTCAGCCGTGCTTACCGCCTGTAATGTCAGAACGGAATATAAAAGAGGTGATAGATGTGTTTTATTAACAAGACCCAGCAACGTGTATCCGTTCACACTTCCTAAATTTCCCAAATTATGCCTACTAGCTGCTCATGTCATCATGTTGCTGGGTGTACCATAAGGAGTAACATAAGGTAACATAAGTGCACATTACTATGTGAAAGCTTACCTCTTATAAAAAAAAAAATATATATATATATATATATATATATATTTAACGGATTTTATTCAACATTTTGGATTCATTTAAGTTTATTCTGAATATTAATAGAGCCACCGATGTTCAAGGATCTTATATGCAGCACTGGAGAAACAGAGAAGGCCATATTTAGTAGTAAAGGTTGATCATATTTTGGACAGGTTTAATAATGTGCTTCTTGCTGCTACTCGAAATGATCTGATTCTTCCAATTCTAGCTTTGTCTCTAATTTTTATATTTCATTGATGATACCAACTGATGATTTAGCCACCATATTTTATTCCTCTATTTTCTAGTTACTTTTTGTCTGTTGTACTACGCGCCCATACGACATTTAGATGAGCCAAATCCAAAGTTCAGACACGGTTCAATAAAGCCAGTCTGACTATTAGGCAAGCCTGAGCAAGCAGAAAAATGATCACAAGTAACCCTTGATATTTGTCACACTTGCATAGCTGACTATCGTTTGGTCTGCCAAAGTCGCAAATACTAGCTTCAAATTATTTTAATATTGTCCACTTTGGCGTCATTAATATGAAAAGCTTATGTTAAGTTATGAATCTTCTGATTCCCGAGACGCTTTTACAACACGTTACGTCTGGTCTTCTACCTTTTTTTTTTTCTTTTTTTTTTTTTTTTTGCCTGGAGTTTTCATTTTATCAACCTTGCTGACATTTGAATCACTTTGCCGCTGTTTCACTTTCCCTGATCTGGAACTGAATACAAAGCCGCTGACCTACCTTCTTAATGTCATTTCCTCGCGGCTATTAAAAGCCACATTTTATACAGCAGACCCTTCTAATCCTTCTGTTATTAATATCTGCCTCTGACCTGGTATTCTTCCTATTAGCTGAAAACGCTTCATAAAAATATAATTCTGACAATAAGATTTGTAACCGCTATTACCCAATGTCAAATTAGCCATTTATCTAAGAACGTCTGGAAAAGGTTGTCTACACTCAAGACTGTTCACATTTTTTTGGGGGGGAATAATTATAGCGAAACCCAGTGCGGAATGTTTGTTATAACTCAAAAGTCTGAGTGACATATTACTTGCTGATGAGTGAAAATAAAACCTTGGCCTTTTTCCGTTGTCGTTGGTTCTTGCTCTACTGTTTGTCAAGCTTTAACTCCTGCACGATTTCCTTTATGTGTAGGACAGGAATCAGTATGTACAAGGAATTTGTCCTGGAGTGCTGGTGCTATAAAATTATGAAAGCTATTTTATAAATGAAAATAGAGTCGTAAATAAAGATATTAATGGTGCAGTTTGTAAAAGGTTATGTAATGTGAGTTGATGCAAATGATGACATTTCCACAGTAAGTCCAATGTGCATGGTTGCAAAATGGTAGCCTTTGTTGATTGTGTCCATGTAACAAATGTGGGTCGTTGGAGTTATTTCTTAGAATGGATCTCAGGAAATATTATAAAGGCAGGAAGGTTTAAAAGCGAGGCACAATTGTGACTGAAACTGGTGGGAAATCAAACGATTGAAGAAGCAAGGCAACGGAGGTCACATTATCACTACTCTATCATTAGAACATCAAGCGTGCACGATCCCCCATCAGTCAAAGTCAAACCAGCCAATCATGCAGCCTTTGTACAGTATGTGGATATATGTAGAGCAGATTTTTTTTCTCAAAGTATGTTCCATTGCCCTGTCACCCAGTCTTAGAAGTAGTAAGAAACAGTGTGGAGAGATATTCTGTGTGTGTATGGGAGGAAACACAGGATGAATAGAAATAAATGTGGACCAAAAGAGAAGCCAAGAAAACAATCAGCATGTAATACACTGAATTAGAGAAGAATGGTGAAATGAATTAAAGTGGAGTAGATTGAGTGCAAGCCTGGAAAAAGGAACACTATAATTTAGGTGAGTGTGATCATAGTGAATAGGGTCTGGATTGGATTTGGATTAGGATTTTTGCAACTTTGGATATTAAGAAAGAAATGTCTCCAACGTGTCTTGGACTACTTTACTTTTAAGAAGAATTTAACTTGGCGAAGTTTTGGGTTATCGATCGGAAGGTTGAAAGGTCACGCCCCGGTATTGCCAAGATGTACTGCGGGCCCTTAAGCAAGGTCCTTGACCCGGTCTCCTGACCCTACACTCTGATCCACGGAAAGAATTTCACTGTACTGTAATGTGACAAGTAAAGTGTTATTCCAGTACCACGAACCACCAGCAAACTTAAACGTTTCAGGATGTTTTTAAGGTCTGGAGATAATACATCATCCTCTTGTGTTGATAGCAAATTACTGTTCATTGTTTGTAATTGGTCCTTATTTTCCTGTTTACAGTTAGAGGAGAATACTGCTGCCATGGTTGCTCACTTGTACAAAGGAGAGCAATCAATTCATTAAACCACTTCATTGGTTCTCAGTCCATTATAGGATTCAATATAAAGTGCATTTGTTTGTATAAGCATTTAATGGATTATAGTTGCTGATCTACTTGCGCTTTCAATTATTCAGAGATCTGTACGGCCTTCGACTGAGAATCTATTGGGTGGTCCAGGGGTAAGTCTAAACCTAAGGGTACATGCAGGGATTATGACTAAGACACTAACCGACAATCCTTTATCATTGTTAATAACAGTAGAATATATATATATATATATATATATATATATATTATATATTATATCAGAAGATATATATATATATATATATATATATATATATTTCCCTTGGGATCAAGAAGTCTAGTCTATCTATCTATCTATCTACCTGTCTGTCGGTCCGTCTGTCTGTCTATCTATCTATCTATCTATCTATCTATCTTATTATATATATCGGCTCTTATTATAAATAATTATTAATTATTGTTATTATCTATCTCTTGGTTTAAGTCTATGTGCATTAGCTCCATCAACACGGACTGTTCTAAATATGTCTTGTAAGTCTTATATATGCACTTTGTTCTGTTCAGGTCATTCCTATTGTTTCTTTCTAAAAAAAAAAAATCCTAATTTCAATAAAGGGTCCAAAATAATGGCAGCCATCCCAAAACCAAACCACAGTTACACAAAATAATAATATAAATGATATGTTGATATTATTTACATGTGCAAGCAAGGCACTGTGAAAAAAAGAAAGGGGGAGGGCTTGCCCATAGTTTTGCAGGTTGATATGCAGATAAACATGGTGTAAAAGTGTTT
This sequence comes from Kryptopterus vitreolus, assembly GCA_030449085.1. Taxonomy (NCBI): domain Eukaryota; kingdom Metazoa; phylum Chordata; class Actinopteri; order Siluriformes; family Siluridae; genus Kryptopterus; species Kryptopterus vitreolus. Next base: position 14,536,204 of record JACRUU010000019.1, on the reverse strand, counting down.
ATTTCCGTTTTGACAGTCGGCGATGTTCACTGCCTGTAATTACATTTTTTTTCTGCCTATGTCTGCCCCCCCCAAACTGTGCTTTTACAGTCATTTCCAAATGAAGCCACGTGTGAATTTAGAGACATGTTAATTATTGTCTGTTTTGTAAATTGTCCAATTGTTTGTAACAGAAATGCAGTCTGTAACATGACTGCCTGGAATTAAAGATCAGTATACTCTAACATTAACCCTTCTCCTTTGCAGATCCCAGACACAGCACTGAAAGCCTTTTGTAGCCCTTAGAATTTAGAGCAGATTATCATGAGAAATACTTGCCTTTATTTTTTTCCTATTTGGAGCTGTATTGATGTGCGCTTTTAAAATCGGGATTTTTGTCAGTAAAAGTTGTCTAGTTTTATTTATGAGACAGAGAGAGAGAGAGATGTGAAATCATGTGTGTTGCTCTGAAGGTTTTAGTTTTGTCTCTTCTTTATTTGTTTCAATTTTTAATAGAAAAACAGATGTGCTTTAATTGCGCATTAACAAATTGCCGCCTTCGAAATTGATTTGCGTTAACTCATCATTATATTATATCATTTATTTATATATTATTTATATTACATTCTATTTTAGAGAAGTATTGATATTTTAGAGAAGTATCGACTTTTTTCCGTCACATGACGTGCTTCCAACTATTCGCAACTTGCACTCATATGCTGCACCATGTAAACAGGTTTACCTGAAGTATACATTTCCGTCAGATCCGGCCATTCTGTGTCAAAGGCTGAAAAGTACAGCATGTCAGCGTTTTACATGTGGCCAGGTTAGAGGTTGGTAGATAAACTAGTAATCAGAAAAACGCACATTTTCAGGATCAGAAGTAATTACTTGCTGATGCAGGATAAAAAAAATCAGTCATCCAGTCATATTATATACAGTTGCCTGATGATTTCTCAAAACTGCAGGTTAAAAGGTCAGAGATATCAGTTTTATTGTCAAATATTAGAATTGTGTGATAGAATTGCATGTAAAAAAAGCCATAGTGGTATAACATAATCATGTACCTACACACAAAAAAATCTTCTTGAATATGATCTGCACTATAATCATTACGTATGCACATCTATTCCACTTTCGTCATTGCATTATCTAAACCCTAAGGAACAAACACACAAAAAAAGGAGAGTTTATGGGGTCAGTGATGCTGCTATTTGACCTAGATACTTTGGCTATATGATAATAACAGGATAGCACAAAACATTCGAAGCATAAAATAAGAGGCTCTGAGTTTTATATAATGTCCCTGAATGGACTCTTGAGTCATGAATAATTTTATAGAACGTAAGCTCTGTGAGAGGCTGCAGAGTGTGCAGTGCTAAAATGGGCTTGTGTTTGTGAAGCATGTCAGAGTAGCACTTATGATCTCAGATCACAGCTCTCTCTCTCTCTCTCTCTCTCTCCTCTCTCTCTCTTTTTCCCCCTCAATCTAGTTTCAGTCACCTAGATGTCAAAGGAATGGAGATCAAAAAAACAAAACAACAACGACAACAAAAAAATTGGACTTATGTGAAGAAAACTCATTATCTTGCAGGATACGTGCCTAATGAATCAGCCAAGCAAAGATAATAGGCAGGCCCAAATTTAGGAGTAGAATCTGTTCTGTAAGAAAACAAGTCTGATTCATATCTGAAAATGAGGGGGAGGAGAAGGGATGAGAAAATGAGAAAAGAAAATGGTGACGGATCGAGCGTAACTTTGTGGCCTACAGAGAGAGAAACAGTAGCCATGCAGGCAAGATTGTAAATGCAGATTCGGGGCTGGAGCGACAGATAGCAAAAGGCAGCATGTTGGCTTTAACGGGCCAGCGGAGTGTCGCTGCTCGGTCTTCATGCTCCGATGTGTGAAAGGCAAATTGCTGTGTCTTTGCACCTCTGCTCAAGACTGCAGAGCCGGGCTTAGAGCATGTAGTGTGAAAACACCGTGTGACCTTGCTAGTCCTACAGGCCAGCCGTGCCATGAAATGGAACACTGACGCGAGTGCAGTTTTGCGGCAGCCTACCCCAAGCCGCCTCGCTATCTCCCGCTCTCTCCTCCCATCAGCACGTGCGGATGCACCTTGAGAACACGATGAGTGCAAAACACACTTGAAAGGAATTTAAACACTCCTCAGATGGGTGTCAAGAGGGTGAGAGAGAGCAAAACCGAGGGCTGGAGGAGTAAAACAGGATAGACACCTGTGCTAGAGCAAGGGGGCTGGGGCAATGCAATTCTTCAGCCGAGTGTGTTGGGAGAAGGTCAAAGCAGGCGCAAAAGATTCAAACTATGTAGTTGATGCAAAAGGCTGATTATGTAAGGAATAATGCACAAAAGAGAGTGCCGCGATAGGGAAATAATCAAGACGTAGGTGGTGTGATGCAACCAGATGAAAACATCTTGTTAAATCCCTAAAGCTGATTTTTTTTTGTTTTGTTTTGCTTTAGCAGCTTTTGCTGGAGCGTTTTATTCTTCTTATACCACAGCGATTCCCCAGTGATCACATTGTTTTAATTTGAAATGAGTGAAACATGATGCTATTTTAAATCATTTGAGTCATAGCTCCTTCACCAGCCAGTATGGTTCCACTGCTTATGTTTATATATGTGTGTGTGTGTGTGTGTGTGTGTGTGTGTGTGTGTGTGTGTGTATAGATATACACAAGTGTAAATTATCTGATGTTACTATGTTTTTTACTAACAAGCTGCACCAGGTAGACTCTGTGGAACATAATAATACATGATTACTGTGATTATGTGTGAGGTGTGACATTTAAAGTGTAATTTGCTGTAGTTGTGCATGCAATTCTGTTTTGTGGTATAAGTAGACATGCTGAGATGTACGTGTGTGTGTGTGTGTGTGTGTGTGTGTGTGTGTGTGTGTGTGTGTGTGTGTGTGTGCGCGTGTTGTATTTTAGTAGGATCCAAATATTTCCAAATAGTTTTGATTTTGTAGCTAGTCTGAGAAGGACATCAGATTTTTCTATTATTTTTAATACACTTAAAAAAACAAAAAAACAATAGCTTTCCTTTTGGTTCCTGTTTATATGCTACCATTAAATCTAGGCAAAACCCTAATTCGCCCGCAGTAATAACAGCGATCCCTTTCACGACAAGGATCTTTCCTTGACATCGTCACTAGACAGCAATCCATAATCCATTTCACTAGCACACTTGGTGTCGCGTTTTTTGAGTCAGAATGAATAAAAATGTAAATCAGATGTAAGAGGGGAAAAAAAGAAAACCTGTTAATGAGTGTGAACGTAAATCATCAGATATAGTCCTCCTCGACGTGTACAGCGATCTTGACGATTTTGCCTGCAACATTACGGCTCAAGTTATGCAGAGTCAGCACTTTGTGTGATGAGGATGAAAAGGGGAACGAATTCCCATAAATTTGTCCTTTTCCCCATCTGCCTGTAATAGTAGGAGAATGCACCGGATAATGTATAGACCGTTAGTGGCACAACCCCTGACGCAGGGACTGGCCGTACATCTCCATTGCTTGGACCATTAATCATGTTCAACAGGCCTGTGCCTGAGATGGCCAGAGCCAAACGGTGCAGCTGACCCCGGCCTTGGAATGATGGAGAGACAAGGAGAGACAGCAAGAGTGATGCCATGCATTATTGATAGTGATAGCAAACCGTGGTAATGTCTTGGCATGCCTCGGAAACGCCCGCGCACAGCCGGCTCGGTGTAATGGAGCATCCTGGCTGGGCTCGTAAGGTAATGCGCGGTGGCGAGTGCTATAATTGGTCATTCCTTCTCAGGTGAAAAGGGTGAAGAGAGTCATCATCGCTCACAGCATTGTAGCTACACTTTTTGCCAATTCCAAGTTTTTAATCATTTCTCAAGTTCCATTCTTTATTTTTTTATTTTCTCCCCCCAAAATCTCCAGCTGTCTAGTTTGGGTAAGCCAGTGCTGTGGCTGGCAGAAATGGGAGAAGATGTGGTCGTCTTCTGCTGTAGCACATAAGCTTCTATAAGCTTCAGAATTCAGTGTGAAGGGGGTTAAGATGTTGAGGAGGTTCAGGAGTTCAAATCCCACCAAAGGCTCTTAACCCTCAACTGATCGCTTGTATAAATATGGTGTAAGTGGCTCCGGATAAGGACGTCTGCCAAAAATGTAAGAGCTGTTCTGAGATGCCTTTCTGCTGAGCATGCATGTACAGAGTAGTTCCTTACAGTTCTGTAACCTCGCTGTCACCTTCAACCGATTTGCCAATCCTTATTTCTGCCCGCAGACATATTACTTGCTAACTGTTGTCTTTCCAAAACATTTGGTCCAAATATAATAATGGATGCAAGTGAGATATTTGACACTCGTTAGTAACCAGATTCATTAAGAGTGCATTTTTTCCATTCACAGATAAGTGATAACTGAACATGACCTGTAGCTACATGTTAACATGTAGATGTTATTCATTGTGCCAGTGACACATGATTTCAATATATTATAAATCAGACACAATGTAATCAGTTCCAAAGAACACCTCAATATGATCTACAAACACACACACAAACTTGTTTTAACACAGTTTCTGAATATCTAACTCTAAGCAATGGCCTGTAGTATTGCATAGTGTATGATTTTGCATGTATAAATCAGGTGAGGAGGCAGGTTGTAGATTTTTGGTTGGCTTCTTTTGACTGTGTGAGGTTTGCTGATAATGCAGAATAAATGAATACATGATGCAGTATTTAGCAGGTCCAACCCACAGGCAGTCCAACCTGACAAAAGAAGGCCCACTTGTACTGTAAAATGTTCATTTAAACCGGCTTTTTCTCTTCACTAAAACTCTGACAAATCTTACTTGTATGAATCAGTGCTTTTGGCTTTATTGCTTTTTTTTAAATACTTCTATACCTTTTTTTTTTCTTTCCTTGTCAATGCAGTGTTTCACGGTTATTTCGGTGGATGCATATGACCTAGATTTCGTATTTGTCTCACACCACAGTTGGATTACGTGATGCTCCTTGCATGTAGCTGAGGCGTAACGAGCTGAAATTGCAGATCAAGACACAGTAAAAGCACGTAGTGCACATTTGCTACAGATGCACCTGATTTGATCTCAGAGGGATTGTTCAGGGTTGATCGTAATGATGACTGGGATTAAATATAGAGGTGTTAAAAAAGTCAGTCATAACCGAAGATTTGTGCTTGTTGTAATGGAGGAAAGTGTTTATCTTACACTCTGATCTCGGACTTATATTTGCCAAGTCCGTGACCAGGATTAAGTCCAGCACCATTGTCTGGCAATTTAATTTAACCACACTACAGCATATCACGTTGACATTTATTATCTGGACTGTAAATATACTCAACAAAATGTTCAAATGCCATTTATGACCACCAATATTAAGTGCAATATTGAGTGCTACATATATATATATATATATATATATATATATATACACACCATTAACCCTTAATTAATAGATATTGATTTTTGGGTTTTAGATGAGCCTTTATTTATCACATATACATTACAGAACGGTATTCTTTCATCACATATTCCAAGTAGTTTTTGGAAGCTGGGGTCAGAGATCATGGTTAGATATGATACACCATCTCTGGAGCATAGACGCTTAAGTGCCTTGCTCAAGGACCAAAGTGCGACAGCTTGGCGATTCCCACTTCCGATCAGAAGAACAGCACCTTAACCTCTGAGCTACCCCCTCCCTCCTTTAGCTACAAGTCATAATCATCAAAATTAAAGGAAATAAATATTTTAAATGTATCAGACTTTGAGCAATGAATCTATATAATGAATATAAAGCTCTAAATAATTAGCTTCAATTTTGGAATTAAATGACTGAAATAAATGGTCATTCTTGTTGCTACTGGAATTGATTGAGACACAATGGGTGTAAAGGATTAATTGCTACAGTATTTTATAACTTGTTGGAATGGTACAGTTTGGTATATTAGTTTGCAGCAACATGCTAAAAATGTTCTTGTCTTCTATCTGATGTTTAATTGTTTTTTAGGCATATATCATTTTTGTTTCATTTTTTTCACTTTACATTATTACTGGTTGGGTCCTTGTTTTTCTTATTTTGTAATATTTAAATTCAGGCGCCTGCATGGTCTGCTTATTTTTCCTTAACAAGACCTTGGCAACCTCTGAGGTATTAACACAACTGCATCTCTCATTTTCCCTGCATGCAAGAGCTGCTTTGCACAGGCCTAATTTGTCCTGTCACTGTATATCTCAGTCACTCCTCCTCCCTCTGTCAGGCAGATAAGGCCTTGTAAAAACAGATATGTGGCAGTTAGGGACAAGCACTTGTGTGTCTGTGGCTTACTTCATAATAAACGCCAAGCACAGTCAACACAATGATTACCCTCAGTACAGAACAGACACCTCCTGGTTAGCTTTTTTTTTGTCTCTCATAAAAGCATTGTTTTTCTTATTTGGTTCTTGTCAGTTAGGATGAGATAAATGGCACTTGCATAATGTGCGCTTGAATTGCTGTCTTTGTCTCTGTCCATCTCTTTATTATAATGTATGTAGGACAAGAGAGAATTCATGTGTAATGTACTTTCTGTATTCAGTTTTTTTTTTTAAATACATATTTTCCACATTACTGTTGAAATGTTGCACTTACCGAGGATTGTTTTATATCTCTATTTTAAATGCATCGTGTCGTTTTGAAATTGCTACTCAAGGACACTTTGCTGAATAGATCAAGCCTCTCAGATAAGGTACGAAATGCCCCTAAGCTTAACTCCGTAACATGCATTCCTATGTGATACTTCATCTGCGGTACTTGTACACTGGATACACCCCCCCCCCCTTCCCAATGACAAACTCGAACATTATTTATCCTCACTGTACAGTAGATCGCTTACTTGACCCGGATCGTATTCTTTCTCTTTCAGCTCCAAGTGTCGACCACAGACATGACTGGGAGGTTAGTGGAAGGACCTGTGGATCTGGACGTGTTTGTAATTGATCAGAATGATAACAGACCCATCTTCAAGGAAACACGCTATTCTGGAGAGGTTCTCGAGGGCTCTCCTACAGGTATGTACTGTTATCTCTCTTTCTCTCGTTCCATCAATCTCTCTATCTCTCTCTCTCTCTCTCTCTCTCTCGCCCACACATAAACAAACACACACACACACCTTTTCCAAGTGTATATAAGCCATTAAGAAAGGAGGTGTTAATGATGCTCCCTCTATCTGATGAAGCTTAATGGTCAAGTAGTGAAATGGAAGTACCCAGGGACAGGTTCTTAAAACAGGCCATACAGGCTGAGTATATAGCAGTATAATTTTGATAATTCCCTTTATTTTAAAAAGGAACAGACGGGCCTGTTCATGCTGTTATTTATATGGTTTGTTCTTAGGATATATTTGTCATAATACTTACATGAAGGCACTGTAGAGAATGAGACATTAGAAGTGAACTAAAATACCACTTTTTTATTTTTTTTAGCTAGAAGCAGTAATGATGGGGGTACAACGACAATTACTATAAGATCATCCATTTGGACTCATGGGGATTAGCATTTATTGGGTTATTTGAAGATTAAAGGATGCTCTCAAGCTTTTTTACCAGCAATGATTACCTTTAAGGAAAAATACAGAAATAAATAAATGGCATGGGTGGACTGCATTAAAGGAACATTAAACAAAAAAAAAAGAAGCTGAAAGTAGCGTTTCATATATACTAAATGCAATTATTACGAAGTATATTCTTGGATCCGTGTCCTCTCTAGTTGCAGAAAGTACATTTCATAATGTTTCGCTCTTATCCACAGTGCAGATGATTTACAGTGCTGCGAGTCAACACATATTAAGAGAGAATTCAGGGCTGTAGCCCAAAATGCATAAACAGTGCCCTAAATAGTATGCTGAGAAAATAATTACCCCAGTGTTGTACTGACAACTGTACCATTATGCTACTCCTCAGATGTTACTCAAATGCTGCGATTTCTCCCTCTTATAGAAACGTCAGTAAGGGAGGGAGAAAAGAAAAATGATAGTCCATTTTATGTGCACAATAAAGTTTCTGTCACAGTTAGTGAGTAAGCTGATAGAAGTGAGTTAGGTTTTATTGTCTAATCCAGCATAGTTAATTCTTGAAATCCTATGATGTATTCCTGTTGTTGTACACAATCAAAGGATGAATGCTCCTACACATTTGGACGGTCCCGCTCTACCAAAAAGGAAACTCCTGTTTACACTCCTGTTTGTTACAGTTTCAGTCGTTCCTCTAAGCTTTGATTGCTTTTGTAGAATTCTGTGTGTGCATTGATTGTAAATGAATGTATACAGCAAGTTGTGTGATGAGTGAGCTCGCAATATAATGACACTTTGTCAGGCACTGTGTCATTGTGGGTGCTGGGGGGGGGGAACCTTTCACAGACATCTTCTATTGTATGACGCTCGGAAAGCTACTGACCGTGAATCTGTTTCTACTCTGCGTTGTATTTTAAGCTTGGGTAAAGTTACGCCCTTTTATCGCATATTATAAGCTACATATTTGTTTTTGTTTGGGTTTTTTTTCCTTGCAATAAGATTTGACACAGTAACAAAGTCCCAACCATCTTCATATGAGGAATTATACACACCCTCGACACATCTTATAAAGTCGCCCCTTGCTTATTATTAATGACATCCTCCAATATTTAGTGCAGTTCATTGCGATAACACTATAAACTCGGTTAAAAAAATCTCAATTTGCTTGTTGCCATCTTGATGTTATCCTTGATATTTCATAATATTACGAAGCCGAATCTTTTTGTGAAAATATATAAATAACGAATTACACGTTGACAGTGCGAAGTGAGTTCTCACTTTGATTATCGGCATCATTTACCTTGTTCTCTGTCTCATCGCCTCGGGGAAAAGTCACTGGCGGGATTTAAATGAGCTTTATCATAGTCTCTTCGTTTAAATGATTATACAGAAAAAAATGAGGCAATAATAGCTGATTAATTCGTTCAGTAATTCTTTTAGGTGTCAGTAGGTCAGTAAGCTTTTTAACACTATTATATACGAGTGTTGTAGATGTTGAAGTGGGTGTGAAAAAGAGTTGAATTTGGGGAGAAGGTAGAATTTCAGTAAAAAAATAAAATAAAAAAAAAGACTAGCTTTCAGCTCAAGTTCAAGGTTCACATTCAGTTTATAAATTGAAGTAGTTTATTTACTAGTAAGCTGCTAGTGAGAATCATCATTCTTTATCTGCTGGTGCAACCTGCCTTCCTTTCTATCCATAGCTGGCGTTTGGTTCCGGCGCCCACAGTAACATTATTACTATTGTAATTTAACAGTTCACATTTTATTACACGTTGTATTGCATAGGGGGGCACGGTGGCTTAGTGGTTAGCATGTTCGCCTCACACCGCCAGGATCCGGGTTCGATTCCCGTCTCGGCCATGTGTGTGTGGAGTTTGCATGTTCTCCCCGTGCCTCAGGGGGTTTTTCTCCGGGTTCTCCGGTTTCCTCCCGGTCCAAAAACATGCACGGTAGGTTGATTGGCACCTTGGAAAATTGTCCCTAGTGTATGAATGTGTGTGTGAATGTGAGTGTGTGTGCCCTGCGATGGGTTGGCATTCCGTCCAGGGTGTATCCTGCCTTGGTGCCCATAGACGCCTGAGATAGGCACAGGCTCCCCGTGACCCGAGAAGATCGGATATAGCGGTAGAAGATGAATGAATGAATGAATGAATGTATTGCATAGCTGTTTCTTTTCGTTAAAAAAATAATTGTGATGCTGGATGAGAGAAATGTATAGAATACAATATAGATAAATGACCTTTTATTTGTCACATATACTTTATAACACAATGAAATTCCTTTCCATGCATATTCCAGTTTATTGGGAAGCCTGCGTCAGAGCTAAGCCATGATACTGTTACAGTGCCCCTGAAGAGCACAGGATTAAAGGCAGCTTTTCGATATTGGAGAACCTACGACCTTCCGATTGGTAACCCAGCACCTTAGCTACTGATCTTCCGCTCGCCCTAACGTGAAAATATAAAAGTTGCCTCAGGGGTTTTTCTCCGGGTTCTCCGGTTTCATCCCCAGTCCCAAAACATGCATGGTAAATGCTTGGAAACATGCTTGGAAAATTGTCCCTAGTGTATGAATGTGTGTGTGTTATTGTGTGTGTGTATGCCCTGTGATGGGTTGGCATTCCATCCAAGGTGTGTCCTGCATTAATGCCCATAGATGCCTGAGGTAGGCACAGGCTCCCCGTAACCCAAGGAAAGATCGAATATAGCGGTAGAAGATGAATGAATGAATGAATGAATGAATGAATGTTTGTCAAAATCCTTGGTCAGTTTTGCCTGTTTTCTGCAGTCCAGCCGCAGCCACATTGGCAGTTTTCCCAGACCTCTACACTGTATTTCAAATAAAGTATTAGGGGCAAGCATCCATCACTCTGAAACGTACAGATAATATGTACCTTGCTTTTACACTCTTTAAGTTCTACACGTATTTTTTTTCCCCTGAACTTGGTGTGCAGCAGAGATGAATGCAGTCCAATCAAATGTCAGCGCGACCGCAGCAGTCAGGAACGCGTAATGAAGTGCGAGCTGTAACAGCAGGATACTTCCATATTGCTTGTATAGCGTCAGTAACTTGGTTAAGCAAAATGGAATTTGTCTAATAGCCAGGGGAGGAAATGAAATTTGGTCTAAGGGCTTAATAAAGTTACGAGTGAACCTCCCCTCTGTTCTCAGCCTCAAATCAGAGAAGTGTTAAACCTCTCCACAGGCCCTGTGACAGTCCTGCAGCCAAGCCAAATAGTTTCCTTAGGATAAGCTGCAGGCACACAAGACTTTCAACATGCAAAGCTTCTCCGCTGTGAATCTTGCAACGGAAGAGTTTCAGTCTGCTCCTTTTACACGGGGAAAGTGCGAGCCGAGCAGCTTTTTCTTTAAATGATGATATTAAAAATGTACTGTAACACTGTATAGCTGTAATACTGTAACACTGCTAAAATTTTCAGAAGAAGCGATGTATTCATCTTTTTATCAGTCACAGGTTTGTATGATAGGAAATCAGATAGACAGGGTCCAACAAACTTGAACTTTGGAATGCAGCATATAGGAAACTTAGTTGCACTGCGCTTTAGGTTCTGGTGTCAAGAGTTGCGAGGATGTCAATGTAACAAAAAGTGTAGTGTGACTGCAGCTTTTATGAGGGTATAGTTTAGGACTAAGTGCATAAATTGCATAAGGTATGTTTACGTAATAAATGGGGGGGGTAGCTCTGTGGCACTGGGCTACTGATCGGAAGGTCAGGGGTTCAAGCCCCGGTATCACCAAGCTGCCATCCTTGGGTCCTGGAACAAGACCCTTAACCCTCTGCTTTCCACAGGTGCCGTATCATGGCTGATCCTGCGCTCTGATCCCAGCTTCCAAACAAGCTGAGATCTGTTAAGAATGAATTTCACTGTGTTGTAATGTATATGTGATAAATAAAGACTCTTCTATAAATACACATTTCCCTCTTCCATCTTAACTTAACCAGGGCATAGCCATTTTGCACCACTCTAAAAGTCCATGGTTTCAGTGTCTTATGAAGTAGCAACTTCATAAATCATACTGTGTTTGTTTACTGATTTTTTTAAGCCATTTTTTAATGTTTGTTTTCAAGTCGATACTATGATTGCGCAATCAGTCATGTCATCTATGGTATGTGTCAAATATGCATCAGTTGGCATTGGAGGAATACATACATTAAATTGGCCATGTTCGGGTTGTGTACAATTGGTACAATTTACCACAAAGCAAAATGAGCAGATTCATTATATAACATTTCGTCTTCTTTTTTCCAATGAGTTGTTTTTTGTTTTTGTCTTGTTTAATCTGATAACTCTTTGCAGTCTGGCAAGTGTATTCTTCACTTGCATTTGTATATGTGCTTGCTGGTGGAGGCATGTTGCTATTGATAGCTGCATTTTGTCCATTTTTCAGTATCACTCTGTGGTGTGATATCGCAGCATGGACATGAGTTGGAAAGACACCCTGGATGGGATACAGGACACTATGCATGCATTTTTTTTTTTACCCAGGGACAATTTAATATCACTAATCCATCTAATGATGTGGTTTGGGAGGTGGAAGGTAATAAGAGAACCTTTAGGAAACCATACTGACAGTATCTTAAAGTCAGGGACAGTGGAGGAGTCCACCTGGGCCGATATATTACAACTCCTAATGTAATATTCATTCCTTCATCTTCTACCGCTTTGTCCGATCTTCCCTCGGGTCACGGGGAGCCTGTGCCTATCTCAGACGTCTATGGGCATTAAGGCAGGACACACCCTGGATGGAATGCCAACCCATCGCAGGGCACACACACACTCACATTCATACACTAGGGACAATTTTCCAAGGTGCCAATCAACCTACCGTGCATGTTTTTGGACCGGGCGAAACCGGTAGAACCAGGAGAAAAAACCCCTGAGTCACGGGGAGAACATGCAAACTCCACACACACATGGCCGAGACCGGAATCGAACCCGGACCCTGGCGGTGTGAGGCGAATGTGCTAACCACTAAGCCACCGTGCCCCCTTCTAATGTAATATTATTATTCTTATATTTCAAATAATAATAACCTGTGGGGGGGCACAGTGTGTGAATGTGAGTGTGTGTGTGTGTGTGTGTGTGTGCGCCCTGCGATGGAATAGTATTCCATACAGGGTATGTCCTGCCTTGAAGACACCTGAGATATGCACAGGTTCCTCATGACCTGAGATTGCCGGATAAAGGGGTAGAAGTTGAATGAAAGAATGAACAAATAAATAAATACAGCAGAAATATCGGACATAATTTTGTTAACTGTCTTTTTTTTTTAATGAAACGCAAGGACCCGATGAAGCAAAAAAATATTGTATATCGTAGTCTCAGTCATTATCTCCAACCCCGAAGCCTCATAATAGAGCCACTTTTATTAACAGAACTTGCTCACTAGGGAATGACTGCAAGCTCTCATTCCTTCTAGGACGCTCCATCCTCGTACAGGTGTGCATTGTGGATATAATATACACGCACTTTGTGTGAAAGCGTTGTGCATTATGCGTGCAGGTGTGCACAGTGGGTACGTGGGTAGTGCTTGGCCTTCCGTCTCTTCTTGGGGAGATGGATGCTTTTCTCCGGTGCAGATGTGCACAGCAGGTTTCATCCTGCTTTCAAAGGCGTGCTGAGGGGACGGAAGATGAATCGGCATTGGTTTGCTGCATTGCTACTTCTTTTCAAAGGTCCCATTGAGAACGAGTGAGCGCCTCTGTGTGCCCTAGGGTAAAATGGAGGGCTGTAAAACTGGTAACTGAAAAGCTCCCCCAAAAGAAAAAAAAAAGAAAAAAAATTATATATAATTTTTTTTTTACATGGAGCATTAACCTGAATAGAACTCTTTCTCTCTCTCTCTCTCTCTCTCTCTCTCTCTCTCTCTCTCTCCTCTCTCTCTCTCTCTCTCGCTCTCTTTCTCTATATACACATTTTAATTTACTTACGTTTAATTTTCTTACGTTAAGATTTATATTCTAATGTGCAATTTGATTTTTTAAGACTTTTTTTAAAAACTTCCATGGCAGAAAAAAAGAAAAAAAGAAATAAGCTTTTATTTCCTTTTTAGATACATACACAACACACACATACAATACATACATATCATACATATATCTATATCTATATCTATCTATCTATCTATCTATTTCAGTATATCTATATAATATATATATATATATATATATATATATATATATATATATATATATATATATATATATATATATATGTATATATCTATATATATATATAATATATATATATATATATATATATATATATATATATATATATATATATATACATACATATACATGCATACACATACACCACCAAAACTGAAATCCAAGAAAGGAAATGGAAGCTTATTTCTAGAAAATATGTCTTGCAACAAATTGCACAGTAAGAAAATTGTACATGTTCAATCTTGGCAAGTAAATTTTCTAAAATTTCAAAGTTCCTTTGAGCAAAATGTCTCGGGTTCTAGGAAATGATCTATTAGAATTTGAATTATTAATGTTAGATTCAATTATTCTTACTAAGTCAATTTTGCTTACTCCATTGGTAGATTTGTTGTAAGTCTATTTTAACCAGATATAAGTGAATCTTGTCACTTATTGCAGTGAGATATAATCTGATGTTCTATTCAGGTTAATGCTTCAAATACACAATCTATGGAAAAAAAGTTGAATGTGTGACTTTTTTTAAATACGTTATAATAAATTATGTCTTATCTAAAAAATGTTCTTCGTTTGCACACCAGCCAAACTGTGTTCAACACTAGTTTATAAAATAGTTCCAATGTTTACAATTCGCAGGATTTTGCACAGTTACGGGTCGTTGTTGTGTTTTGTTTATTTTGGTGTTGTCTAATACAGTCTGTTCTGTTTTTGCGCTGTTTGCACCAGGTTGCACACGATGCACTCTATGTGGCTAGGACAACTTAGTCTAGTTGTGCTCAGCTTATATTGTGTTATATGTTGTTTTATGGAGCACCAGGGTTCTGGAGAAACATTGTGTCATTTCATTGTGTGTAGTTGTAATGACAATAAAACCTCTTGACTTGACTTGAAAAATAATTCTCATTTAATCACTAGGTCAATAGTAAAGTCAGATACCAATTGTGATAGCAGGCATGGAGCAGGCCTGGAATGCAGTCAGTGTTCCAGTTCATCCAAAAAGTGTGTATAGGATTGAGGTCAGTGATCTTTCGCAACCCACTTCCACTTCAATCCATAAACTATTTCTTCATGTAGCATGTTCTCTGATCTGATACGACTCCGATCCATGGAAAATTCACGCAACGATGATTCACGAAAAAATTCGGTTTCCCTGCAGCTTGCTTTCGTGCGCGTGGGCATTGTCGTGTTTGAATCTCGAGCCTGTTCACGTGAAGGAAATACGGCTACTGCGTTAAAAAAAATGTAGCGAACAAGACCCAAGGTCAAACCAGATGAATCCATAGTAAAGGCAAGAGTCCAAGACAGGGTTAGAGAAGGAAATCATCCAAGTCGGTAGGGAGGTGGCAGAAATCCCTGAGGCACGGCAAGCAGGAGAGAATAATCCAGTGCCAGGGCGAGGATAAAAAGCCGCAACATGGCTGCCGGAAGTTCGCTCCGCACTGACAATATCTGAAACATTCTTTTATACGCGAATGTGAATCCTAAATCCCCTTTTGCTCAGGTCATTTGGTTACACATTTACAGTGAATTCTTTCTTAGAAAATAATGTAATATACAAACGCTCCCCAACTTACGTTACAAGTTCCTTTGCGAGA
The DNA here is from genome assembly GCA_030449085.1 of Kryptopterus vitreolus. NCBI lineage: Eukaryota > Metazoa > Chordata > Actinopteri > Siluriformes > Siluridae > Kryptopterus > Kryptopterus vitreolus. The sequence goes on along the minus strand of JACRUU010000019.1, from coordinate 14,520,872 downwards.
GTTTTCTCGTAGGGTGAATTTGTTCGTAAGCTGTTCCTGACGTTCGTTATTGTTTACGCCTGCCTCCTAACTATGTTCGTAAGATATAAGCTATATAACGCTAGTTTACTTCGTACCATCTGTATCTATTCCAGCACTTACCTTACCTCGTTTTTCCCCAACCATTTTTAATAAACGATGTTGAAAAATTAAAACGCTTAGGAATGATTATGTTCACGACAGTGTAGATGGACAAAGACGGAGGTGTATGTAGAAAACGCCGCTCAGGAGATCGACGCGCCAGATAGACTTTTATGTTCGTAAAGCTCTGTGACTAGCTGGATGTTCGTTCGTAAGGTGGGGAGGGTCTGTATTCAGAATCTCAGAGACACTGGGCCCAGTGATATTGTGACTCAAAATATTTTCATCCTTCACTTTCCCTTTTAGACGCAGCTGTGTTGAATCCTGTATGAATTTCACTTAATAATGCTGAAGAAGGCCATAAAGTAGAGGTATTCTGCCCTTTACACAGTGTGTGGAATATGTGAATGGAGTGGTAGCTCTACATAAGAAAGAGCGTATTTCTTTAGTGGCTATTAAGCTTGTTTGTATCCAAATACCGTTGGGAATATGGTTTTATTTTTGGAGTGGTGTTTAGGCCAGGCTGTTTGGAGCAAACCCCGAAATAAATAGATAAATAAACCACCTGTTTGTGTTCATCACACTGTCTTTATACTCCCCTTTTAATCAATTATTAAATGATAAATACGGATTTTTTTTATTTTTAGTTGGACTGTATTAAATGAAAGACTATTCAGGCTCGATGAAGATAAATGGCTTTTTAAATGAAAGATAGGTAGTTAGAATGGTACGAGATTAAACGCATTCAGGGCTATTCACCTTGATTTTAAGTGTAACTCATTGGCGGAAAAAAAGGTAAATGCAGGGGGTTCGCTGCTTCAATCCGAGCTGTGTTTTATTACTCTGCTTTTCTTTGGTGAAGATTAAAGTAAAGGCTGACTGACAGCAGTGGCCCTTGTGCATTTCCCTGATAGCAAATAAGTAATGGCTTTTAGTACAAGTTTCTTATTTAACATTCTTTTTGAACTGCAGTGAAATGATGTAATGAATACATCAACAACCTTAATGAGACGTTTACGGTGTCGTACAGTACGTCAAGGATTATAAAAGATGGATTTCTGGCCCAAACTTTTCACTGTTTGCCAGAACAATTTCTAGCCACTTTTTTTCCCTAAAATTGGCCATTTTATGGACGTTTTATTTTGAGATATATTTCCTCATTGTATTCCTTTCCTACATTCTATTCTTTCAATGGATTTTCTGATGGTTAACTTTCAATCCATAATTCATCTTTGTGAATCTGTATTTCAGTCTATCGATTGATAGTGTGGAATTGTATTGGCTAGACAAATTCATTTGTTTTGGTCTGGCGTAAATGGATGTACCTGAGGGTTAGCAAATACTTTTCTGGTAATGAATTTACTGGATTACACTTGTACCACATGAACAGTTTTATTGAAATAACTTATTAAGGAAGGAGGAATGTATCTTGAGAAGGTTGCTGACATCGTGATAGCGTCTATGGAAAAGAAAAAAAAAACTAAAGAGAAATTGTGCTTGTGGTCTGCAGATCATTTTTCACCAATAAGGTAAAAGGAACATCAAAAGGATCCGCCTCGGGTGTGCCTATCTCAGGCGTCTATGGGCATTAAGGCAGGATACACCCTGGATGGAATGCCAACCCATCGCAGGGCACACACAATCACACACACATTTTTCACACACACATTCATACACTAGGGACATGTCATTTTTCCAACCCGAGCTGGGTGCCTTTCAATTTTACGCAAAAAAAAATCAACCCTACCAGGAGAACATGTAAACTCCACACACATGACCGAGACATTAATCGAACACGGAGCGGTGTGATGGTATATGTTGTGCTATATATATATATATATATATATATATATATATATATAGATATATAATATATATATATATATATATTCATTCATCTTCTACCGCTGTATCTGACGCCTCTCTCAGGTTGCGGGGAACTTCAGGCATCTTTGGGCATCATGGCAGGACACAACCTGTATGGAATGCCAACCATTGCAGGGCGCACACACACACACACACACACACACACACAGACACACACACACACACACACGCACTAGTGACAATCAACCTACCATTCATGTTTTTGGAAACCGGAGAAAAAAAACAGGGATAACATGCAAACTCCACAAACACACACATGGCGGAGGCGGGACCCTGTAGGTGTGAGGCGAACATGCTAACCGCTAAGCCACCAGTGCTCCCTATACATATTCCTCTATACTAAAATGACATTTTACACTTTTATACACTTTACAGTTTATTTTGTTACAGTTTATTTTATTTATTATTATTATTATCATTTATTTTTGTTCTTTTTTTATTTATTTTTAAACTCTCATGCTTACATTGCATTCTACTGCATGCCGTCCTCTGTATGTATATGTGACAAATACATTTTTGAAATTTGAAAAACGTGCACACAGAAACGGGAATGCGCACGATAATAGAGGCCGGAGAACCGCATCACATGGTCTGTGCAACAAGTACCTATGACTGAGGCCCGTGAAGCAGAAATTGCATGTGCACTGTTGCTCAAGGTTTGTATTTGAAAGATACAGTAATTCTGTCTTTCAGCCAAATCTTTTCTCTGTGTGTCTTTGTTAAAACACACTTACAGTACATAACACAGTGTAGCATGTTAACATGACCTTGCGATGGCGTTGCTCAGGTGTTTCTCCTCGTAGCCGTGACCTTAATCACAGCTTCTTCAACCACAGTTTATCTTCTTTCTTGTGGTGCCTGGTCACTGGCTGCAACCCTTGTTTCTTTCCCTCACCTTCTGACAAGATGAGTCTGTCGGTTCAGGTGCAAACGTGTCAAAGCCAGTACTGGGTGCTGCATAACTGACTGGCGCTTCAGCCTGAGAAAATAAAGGGCAAAAAAAAAAAATCAATAGCTAATTGCCAGGACAGGCCCCCAGAGGAGAGGCAGCTAGACCCCAGCTCTGATTGATCCGGCCGAGAAAATGATTGGGCTGTGGGTGACACTAATACCAGCAGGTAATTTGTAGCATAATGCCGTTTTGTGTGCGCCAGGATTTCCCGGCTCTCACACGACGACCCCCTGTTCTCCTCTCAGCATGCCCTTTCACTCGAACAAAGCCTCATTATCTGTCCTTCAGTCCAGCACGGCTAGCTAAATGAACGGCCGTCACATGGGGCTGAGAAATATCGGAGTACGGACAGGCTGCTGAGGCTTCTCTAAACTCGTTTGCCTGGAATGTTTTCGTTTCCAGGGTTCAGAATCTACACTTACATGGGCTTATGTGATGGTGTGATGATTTTAAGGTACTTGAACCTATTCGGCTGTATTGCGCCGGTCTCAGCATCGACGCATTAGCCATAATCTGTATGATTTTTAAGTATAAATATCATTACAGTTCACGTCTTCAGAACGTCCTCAGGATTCTTTCTAAGAAAGGGCATCACCATACTATTTGCTCTGTAAGGCAACTCAATGCCAATATATGACACATGAAATGTTGCCTGTGTTTATGCGCATGAACAGTGAAGCGTGCCGTTGCTGTCCTGTGTTCCATTGTAATGAGCTCCATTGTGTTTTTATGTTTATTATTAAGGAACTAGGTTAGCTATTTGACATCAATAACTAACCCCCTAGGCAGCTAACTCGCTAAAAACGCATTCAGATTTTCTGCTGTGTGAATGGTCAAGAGTGCCTTCGCTATCCTGACATTCTTTTTAATGAACTCTCATTAGCTTCTTAGCTCGCCACCATATGTGGTTTTAGCTGTTTTGCATCATTATCTGCAATATAGAGCTGCAGGTAGAATCTCAAAACCCACTTTTGTGAAGGTTTCTTTATGTAGAAATAAAATGTCATGTAAAAATAGATGGTCGAACCACCGGAATACAGGCTGCATTTGTCAATACATATCCTGAGTAATGTGGCTAATTTCATGTCCGGTTCCATTGGCAGTAATTAGTTCCTCCGTCATGGAACAGCACTAGCGATGTTTATTCTCAGTTTTTCTGCACTGTTTTTTATTTTTCTCTCTGAAAAGTCTGAGACGGAGGTGGAGTGAGTTGAAAAAATGCCTATAAAAAGCATTAGAGAAAGTCCAGGTAAACACAACCGTGCACTTCAGCACATTTTTTTTTTATTCAAATAATATATGTTTGCAGATTCCTTTAATTAAAATTATTTTTAGCATATTCTACATGTTTGTAGAATATGTGGCACCGTTCATGCAACTATATTTCAGTATTCAAAGTTCTAGTAGTGGATCAAACATGGGAATATTATATATATATATATATATATATATATATGATATATAGATATATAGATATATATATATATATATATATATATATATATATATATATATAATATATAAAAGGTAGTTCATATACATATACATATACACACACACGCCTGCACGCATATATACACACACACACACACACACACACACATATATATATATATGTGCATATATATATGTGCAGGCGTGTGTGTGTATATGTATATGAACTACCTTATGTACTACCTTCACTTCAGTGTTAAGACCAGGCAATTGGAATATTACAGATATTATAATATGCTCTTTTTTTATTATTATGGCTGTCATGTTAATAACATGTTAATAACCTGCTAATTTGCACAGATGACGCAGCACAAATTTCTGTTTGTTTCTGTTGTTTGTTGTCTTGCTGATTGAAGTCATTTAAATCTACTTTAAAACATGTACATGAATATTTTGTCTTCATGGTCTGTTTCACTAATAATAACTATTTCCATTTCAATAATTTCAGTAAAGCATCCATATTTGTCAATGCCCATGTTGAATAAAGTAGAACAAACTTGAAAGCTGTAATTTGAGGTACATTCCGAACAGATCAACATATGTGACGACGTTGTGATATCAGGCAATTAATTACGAATAAATATTTTTGCGGGCGCGCGTGTACGTGTGTGTTTTCCTATTGATGTTGCATTATAACTACCACTTTTCTCTCATTTTATTTACGTTTTAAAACCAAACAATAAATGCAGTGTGTTCGTCAGGAGCCTCACAGACTCGGTGTGGCCTACGGTGTGTTTGTGAGAAGCAGTGCAATAGAGATTTTGTAGTAAAGATTCTCTGTTTCTCTGATAGGATGTTTCTGTTTGGGAAACTGTAAAAGTCCTCTGTTGTGTCATAAAAGTCGGAACACTTTACAGGATTCTTTGGCATCGCAGAATTTTACTTGACGTTAACGGAATTATCACCTGGAGGCAGTCTCGTATCATTTGTACTCGTGTGTGCTCACATCATAAATGTGTCATATCACACACATACACACACACACACACACACACTCACTCACTCACACACACACATACACACAGCTGGTGGGCTGTTAGTAGGGACAGAAAGAAAACTTCTGCACAGTCAGGGGTCTCGATATATGCTTACAATCTCATTCGCCACTATTAAGCTTCAAAAGTGGCTAAAGGAACTGCAGTGAACGTTAAATCTGATGAGCGCGGCGCCGTTCGTGCAACTATATTTCAGTATTCAAAGTTCATCAGTATTTGGTTTATTTGCCTGCTTCTTTAGATTACGAGTCCATTCCCTTCGAAATTCCTCTTCATCTGAATATATTTTACTGTTTGGATAGAAATCAAATCAGTGAGTTTGATGGGGTAGCCTGCTTCACTTTACAGTCAAATTGCATCATTATCGTCCACTCAGATAGACTCTCCCTTCTTTCTGATTCCCCCCCGCCTTTTTTTTTGTCTCTTTCCTCGATGGTCCTGGGTGAGTGCTAATGCAAATGGCAGAGGGACTCTCAGACTTGCAGACGACAATCAAGCCAGCTCACTGTGCAAGATGTGAGCACTCGTTCCACGGGCCTCTCCCTGCGGGGGTTCCGCTACACGGCCGCTGCTAATCTATTAGAGACTTTCTATTCCTTTTTTTTTTTTTTTCAGTCCCAGTAAGAGCGCTGAACATGTACTCGATTAACCTACCCCTTCTCTTTCCCAGAGAGCGCGAAGAAAAAGCATGGGGAAAGTAGAAGGGAGGGGGGGGAGAAAAATCGGAGAGATGTATAATGAGAAACCTATCTGCCGTTCCCTTTTAGTCCCTATGTCACATGTCTCTGATGCCCCAGACCTTTTTTTCTAAAGGCTTTCTACAGTCCCTACTTTACCTTTATCCTCCTTCATTGTTTCAGTGGAATGTTCCCAGACAAGATAACTAGATTAAACGTGGACCCAAGTCCCTGCGACGACTCTTTAAAAGGTTCCGGATGAAATGGAAACAGAAGAGCGAGTCTCGAGAGAGATAATATTCCAATTGCCTGGTCTTAACTTTGAAGTGAAGGTAGTACATAATTTCATCAGCATGGCAGGTCAGGAAAGGAAGTATAAAGCATCCTGTCTCCCACAGGTACAAAGGTTTAACTGGCCTGTGCTGTGGGGAAGGAGGCCTTTAACGCTCCAATGAAGCTTGCTAAGGTTTTCACACTCTCAGCTTTTTTTTTTTTTTTTTTTTTTTTTTTCTTTCCTTGCTGCTTGGCACCACCTACGGATTAAGCACTCCCCCAGGAAGTGCTGGAGCATGAAGAGAAATGTGACATCATATTGTGGAGTTACAGGGAAGTGAGAACGTATAGAAATGCTTGCACAGGTTCACACTAATCCATGCGATCCCGTGCATCTTACACCAATAAAGACTGCTAAAGAACGCTGGCAGAGTTTTTTTTGTTTTGTTTTTACACGAAACATGCTGTATATGTATATCAGCCTGCTGTCATCTACCCAAATCCAGAATCTGGGAGTCTTTTAGTTTTTATGTGTCAGTTCAGATGTCAGATATGACACTCAGCTAAAAGAAAGGCTTTATATATATATATATATATATATATATAAAAAAAAGAAGGAAAAAAAAAAAACCACAGCTGTCAAGATCGTTTTTCAGTTTTCTCCTCCTTCTACCGGTGGATCCTCCAGCCCCCTATGCAATCTCTCTCTCTTTCTCTTTCTCTCTCTCTCTCTCTTTGTCAAGCACACTAGCACCTTTTTCTATCTTAAACACCTCACTCGGGGATATGGGATGCTCCGGATGTGTGAAGAGTGATGGCCAAACTCGTATTGGAGCTTGTTTAAGGCCCGACGCCGCCAGCTGCCTACCAGTACTTATTTTTTTGTACAAATTGCATCAGTGCGGCATGTTCGAACAACGAAATGTTCATAAATAAACCAAATTTAGCGTGTGCGCTGCTTTGTAGGAATGTGACGGGATTGCCTAGGCCCAGGTCTCACGTTTTCCTTCGGGGCATAAGACTTTGATTGAGTATTGATCTGGAATGGAAGTTTCCCACCGAATACGAGTTGATTTCTTCGGGGATGATGGAGAAGGGTTTTATTACTGCAAGTTAAATCCACTCTGCATGGTGGTGGTGGTGGTGGTGGTGTGGGGGATCGCGTTGTCGCCTCACAGCCCCAGGGATCGATGCTGAGTTCAGGTGTGTCCGTGTGGGTTTTCTGCTGGGTTCTCCGGTTTCGTCCCATCGCTGTCTAGGGGGAATTGGATATGCTAAATGGTCCTAGGTGTGAATGATATTTTATTTAGTATGGATTCGGATTGACTGCCAGTGAAGCTGAATGGGGGTTCCTAAATAACTTTATAGATAAGATTTATACACATGTGTACAGGAGATATTTTTTTGTTTATAACCAAACAAAAGAGAGCTGAGTGCATTCCTAACAGGCCTGGTAAGACTTTTTTATGCGCCTGTTTATTAGGCTGTAAAAAGAGTTTATTAATCGTCTGTTAAACCCACCTGCTGAGCTGCCGCTGAATAAGGGAAGAGGAAAGATCGAGGCCGTGGTTTTGCGAACCAACAAATAATAGTCGAAAGTCTCGAAAGAATGACTTTTATGATGGTCGGACACTTACCGGTCACTTTATTGGGAACACCGTTACGAGTCGTCACTCATTAAACAGCCCAAGTTCTTCATGCAATGAAATCTACAAGGTGTACCCATTAGAAGATGCGCAAATCACGTCCATAAAGCGCTACTCGTGGTCAGCTGCAGTCCTTAGATTGCATATAAACATTTAAACTATAATCTACCGGTGGAATTTTACACATAATACTGCCACGCCAGAACACAACACTTTTAACAAAAATGTTAAATATTGACAAAATTATGGACGTTTCACCACATCTGATCATATTATATATATATTATATATATATATATATATATATATATATATATATATATATATATATATATCAGATATATATATATATATATAGGTATATATATATATATATATATATATATATATATATATATATATATATATATATATACATATATATATATAGATATCTATATATATATATATAGTTATATATATATATATATATATATATACATATATATATATATATATATATATATATATATCTATATATATATATATATATATATAAAAAATATGATCAGATGTGGTGAACCGTGGTGAAAGTTTGAATTTGAAAGTTGTCTATCTCTATATATAATATATATATATATATATATATATATATATATATATATATATATATATAACAACTTTTCCTTCAGATTATTTATTTATATATTTGAATTTGTATTTTTCATGTATTTTTCCCCAAAAAAATCAAAAATATATAAATAAATAATCTGAAGGAAAAGTTGTTTATATATATATATATATATATATATATATATATATATATATATATATATATATATAAACAACAACTAAACCCATCGAATTGCCATGTTACATGAAAAATACAAATTCAAATATATAAATAAATTATCTGAAGGAAAAAAGATATAAATCAATTTGATATTACTCTAAAATTCATATTTACTCTAAAACACACTGTACAATGTTTTCTTTCAATCTGTTCCTTCATCTTTTCATTCTGCGCTCATCTGTCCAGTGCGCATCCGAGTTTATCGGACAGGTGAATTATTTGAGCTGGATCACATGTGATCAGGTACTCGAGTTACTCGTGGAATCGTTTCCATCCTAGTGGTTGTTTGAGTTTTTGCAGCACTTTATGGCAGCTGGAACCGGTCTGTTAAACCATTGCATTGGATTTTTACTAGCGTTCACTGTTTTTTTATTTTTCATTCTGTTTAAACTCGTACCTGTACCAGAATGATTTCATGATACGGATGATTAATGGCTAGTTGCATGAATGCTTGAGGAGGAGGATCGGCGTTCCGAATACAGGGAACGGAGAAGTGGAGTGCAGTGAGAAATAGCATAAGTCACTACTTATAAGTAAATGTTTTTCCTTATTATTTTTATCGATTAATTAATGCAATTAATTATTTGAATTTTCACGACGTCTTCCCTGCTGCTTTAACAGATGGCAGGACAGATTTCGAAAAAGCACCCCAAGGCACAATCAGACAGAATTAAAGTGGAGACCTGCCACAACTGTATTCCCCTAATGTTTTCAGCCAAATCATATTGAATTGCCACGGCATCTTTCTTTTGTCAAGTCCCGTGTATGTTTATTTGTTCCCCCGGGGGGACGGGTACGACAAGTACTCCATTGCAGTTCCAGACACAAGTGAAAAAGCCTCTTAATTACTTAGTGAGCCTTTTACAGTTTCCACTGTCGTAGTCCTGAATGTCAAAAGTGATTTCCAGACGGTTCTCTAGAGAGAAGTAAAAAAAAATATATCCTTGCACGGGAAATGAAAGAAAGAAAAGCAATTTTTCAGCTCTGACAGTCTTGACTGCGACAAATGCAATCTAAGTGGGCAGCATTTAGATTTCTTCTTTTTTTTTTAGGCATCAGATGAGCAATTGTTTTTTTTTAGGTGAAGGAAGGTGAAGGAAGTGCAAAGTTGTCTTTGTTTGATGCAGAGCTCTGTCACAGGATACAGTCAGGCAGCTGAGTCGGGATGTACTCTCCCGAAGCTTCACTTCCCATTCTACTCTAAACCGGCACTGTACATCTCGGGGTTTGATAAAACTGAATGAATAATACATATCCAAGTGTCAGCAACTTCAGGTTGGAATTTATGCTGCCTCAGCCATGACTTTGGTGCACTCTGAATGAATTTCAGGGCACAACAAGATGGAATATTCTTTAGATTAGGGCCCTTAAAAGCACACCATAGAAATCCCTTCTTGTTTGGGACAGCTAGCGCTAACATTGAAGACTTTGCTACTAATGCAGCATTATTATTATCGCTTATATTATTTTATTCCTTACCTTCTACGATATTAGAAGAAAGGATATATATATATATATATATATATATATATATATATATATATATATATAGAGAGAGAGAGAGAGAGAGAGAGAGACGAGATGGAGGAGAGAGAGAGAGAGAGAGAGAGAGAGAGATGAATCTGTTCTATGCTGTAGGGCAGATATTTATTTTTTATTCGTTTTTTGTTTGTTTGTTTGTTTGTTTGTTTGTTTGTTTTTTGTTTTTTTTTTTATCTACTAAATTGCGTCATTATTTCTGAATATAATACCAAATATACAATTGGTTTTATTCACCTACACCTAATCGACAATCCGTGGAATTGCAGGTATAGAACACTATTCTACGGTGTTATATACAGTAAGGACATTTAAGATCAGTTACATAAAATTCACACATTTATATCGATAAACTACATAAACAACACTTTTCTTCATTTGCAAGAGACAATCCACTATACACTTTTGTTTTTGAGGGTTTTGTGTATCTACACGTGCGACGCGTGTGGTAAATCAGAGCTTTAGTGCAATTTAGGGCAAACACTGTTCTGTGATCAGATACAGTACGATATTCATGGCTATAATAGGCAATTATTATGAGTGAACACAGTCAAGCGTGTTACCAGAAAAGAAAGTTCAAAGTTAAAGGGGGAATCTGTGCCTCTTGGATCGTAAATGAAGTTGGTCTCATCTGTCTGTGTCCCATTTGACCTAGACTGAAGTGTGTAATTGAGCCCTTGGTACACTGCACCCTGCCACTGTCTCAGTGATGCTTCTACATCATTGGTTCTCGGCTGACCTGCACAATTATGAGATTACCTTTCTCCCATCACACCTGATCCGGCTCATTACGAACGTGATAAGTGATGAGCAGGATCAGGAGTGCTAAAGACGGCACTGTGTAGCTTGCCTTGACTAACAGCTTCTCTACGATTCAGACACGACAGGCACGGATCACGAGGTATGCTCCCCGTACGGGTCCTCGCCTTCCCATTCTTGTTCTTGTTCTTTAGCTCCGGCCAGCTGTTTAGACAATATGCGTGGTGGCCTGGCGAAAATCCGAATCCGTCAGGGATGTAGAGCGACGGCCTACTTTTCATGTGCATTTTACACTTTCTTCAGGTTGCATCATGAGGGAAATCATGTCACACAATGTAATGCGGGGACAAAGTAACAGATGGTTGTCTCTGGTATCGAGTTATTCGTTATCCATTTTTGTTGGTAAATGGAAAGAAATGTTCTAACATCATGTTAGACTGCTTTTTATGCAATCCCGTCTGCTCGCTGGATGAAATGACCGTTTATGCAAATGATACTCGGTGTCTAATTACTGAAGTCAGACATTCAGACAGTCTGAAAAGTCAGACATTCACTGTTTGATGCAACAAAATAATGTCCAATATCAAAGAGCGCTGAATAACCAAAGTGCATAAAAATGGGGGTTTAGAAAAAGGTCCATTCGCCATGACTCTGTTTCCATGGCACCTGTAGTCAGAGAGACCTGCCAAACTGCTATTTCCATATTCTCGAACTTTTCTACCCAACATCCAAACTTCTGCATTAGTATCTATTTCTGTTTACTTAATAGAGTGGTGCAGTTCACCCTCAGGATCTGTAATGGCTCTGCAATGAAGAACAGATCTTGTGCGAAGTTCTGCAGAGGTTTTGCCACACGCTGCAAAGGCCACGGCGTGTGGGAGTGGGAGTGGGAGGAAGGCTGTGGCCGACGTGAAACGGAAAGTAAGCTTAACGTGTTAGTGCAGCTTAAGAGCTCTTCGAGTAATCAAAGTACTTAGGCGCAAGGCTGCTTTGGCTCTCTGAAACAGGTGGGATTTCTTTTTTTTTTTTTTTTCACCAGATTGTGAGACGAACCCTCACACGCCAAAATAAAACACTTACTCCTCATTCAATAACATCCTAAATAATGAGCGCTAATTTGCATTTGCAATCAGAGAAATTGTGTGTGAGGATGGTGGGTGTATATGGGGAGTTATCTGCGAAAAAAGGATGGTGTGAATTTTGTCAAAGCACGGGGAGAAAGCAGTATGTAAATGAGAAACAACGTGTCCTGTCGGTTCTTGATAGTTTGTTTAGGCAAGATGTGTTCCAAATAGGATAACCATCTAAAACTAAATAGTGATGTTGCACAGGGCATGGTGACTTAGGGTTAGCACGTTCGCCTCACACCGCTAGGGTTCGGGTTCGATTCCCGTCTCGGCCTTGTGTGTGTGGAGTTTGCATGTTCTCCCCGTGCCTCAGTGCTTTTTTCTCCGGATTCTCCGGTTTCCTCCCGGTCCAAAAACATGCAGGGTAGGTTAATTGGCACCTTGGAAAATTGTCCCTAGTGTATGAATGTGTGTGTGAATGTGTGTGTGTGTCCTGCGATGGGTTGGCATTCCATCCAGGGTGTATCCTGCCTTAATGCCCATAGACGCCTGAGATAGGCACAGACTCCTCGTGACCTGAGGGAAGATCGGATATAGCCGTAGAAGATGAATGAATGAATGAATGGTAACTGGACCATATTAATACAAAAAAGACATTCCAATTTTGTTACCTGATGAATGTACTCAGGCTGAACACAAGCAGCGAAAAGATGATGATGACCAGAAATGTCTCATGTTTGACTCCTTCTGTCTCATCCATGTTAGCCAGACTTCTCTTTTCCTTCTGCCTCGTATTTTAGTCTACAACTGTGGTTGAGGCATAAAATGATACACCAGTGGAATGTTGAAAAAACAGCGCAAGGGCAGGAAACAGATTAGTGGGTTAAGAGATTAGAACTAAAGTAACCTGGTTTGAAAGTACTGATATTTGTGACGAGTAAAGTCATATCACGATGTAGCCCAAGACTGGTTGTCCACTGAAGCTAAGCAGGGATGAGGCCGGTTAGTACCTGGATGGATGACGTTCTGGGAAAATTAGGTTGCTGCTGGAAGAGGTGTTAGTGAGGCCAACAGAGGGCGCTTACCCTTTGGTTTGTGTGGGTCCTAGCACCCCAGTACAGTGACGAGGACACTATGCTGTCAAATAAGCACTGTCTTTTAGATGAGACATTAAGCCAAGCTCTCTGTGGTCATTAAAAAACCCAGGATAAAAAGAGTAGAGGATAAAAAAGTAGAGGCGTGTCCTCAGCATCCCCATATCTACATTCTGTCTCCTCTCCACCAGTAAGCTGGTGTGTGGTGGGAGTTATGGCACTGTTTAACTGGTAGCTGTTTGAATGAATTAGGCTTCACACCATGATCCGTTGGTGATATTGTTCATAAGTATAACATGTAAGCGGGTTATTCTTATTGGAAATTTCCTTTCTAAAGTTATGGACCAAGGAAATCAAAATTGTGCTCCTATAAATAATGCCCAAGTAATGTCTGTAGCTCATACAGTATGCATTAATCTTTTCTGGGCCTTTATATGGGAATTTCACATCCAATCAAAATGCAGTCAAAATGACAATGTGGGAGGAGTTATTCAATCAGGTGAATTAATAAATAAATGATAACTCACTAAAATGAAGTGTGGACACGGATGTGTTGTCTGTTTATAATAAAAGTGAAAATGTCATTATATTTCAGCTTCCAATGCGTAAAAAATCTAATCTATTTAATATATATATATATATATATATATATATATATATATATATATATATATATATATAATAACACTTTGTAATAATAAGGCTGAGTTTTAAGAACATTTCTCATTAATGATTGAATTCAGTCTGTAAAAAAAAATCATCTGTTATTTTGACTTTCTACGTTTTATTAAACAGCTTAAGTACCTGCCTTTTGGTCATATATACTGTACACATAATTTTCTGCAACAACAGATTGCAAACACTTTCTCGATCGCATTACTGGTGAATGTATTTGTAAAGACCTGGCCACCATTAGGTAGAAGAACTCCAACGTGCATATTCATTAGGACGGGACATACAAGATGATCTGATACATTTTTTTCCTATCATTCGAAAAGCACAATCCTGAATTTACTCTGTTGTAAATTGGAGCCTTATTGTCCATAGAGCACAGGGCACGGTGGCTTAGTGGTTAACACGTTTGCCTCACACCGCCAGGGTCCGGGTTCGATTCCCGTCTCGGCCATGTGTGTGTGGAGTTTGCATGTTCTCCCCGTGCCTCAAGGGGTTTTTCTCCGGGTTCTCCGGTTTCCCCCCGGTACAAAACAAGCACGGTAGGTTGATTGGCACCTTGGAAAATTGTCCCTAGTGTATGAATGCGTGTGAATGTGTCCTGCGATGGATTGGCATTCCATCCAGGGTGTATCCTGCCTTAATGCCCATAGACGCCTGAGATACACACAGGCTCCCCGTGAGACAAGGGAAGATTGGATATATCGGTAGAAGATGAATGAATGTCCATAGAGCCATTTTCTATCATTATTGCCATTCATATGAAGTATTTATGTAAACATTTTAACAACCATCCCAGAACAATCTAATCACACGAATCTAGTGTCTAGAGAATATACTTTACTCTATATACTCTACTTATATACATGTCTTGTTTGCAAAAATGTATACTTACACAGACAAAGTGGACAATAACTAGACAAGATAGTGTTACAGTATTGGCGAGAGTCTACAGCAGACATACTTGTTTTATTAAAACCCTTGTAGTTGAACCACAATGCAAAATGAAATATGCATTCAATGTGGAATTGGAGGCTCGAACATCACATACAAACCTTATGACTAGGGGTTCAAAAACTGTTGCTAATATAGTATAGCTTACAGAACCACTGGTTTATAGTGTATTTTTATTAACAATACCAGTGAAGACACTGGTATCGATTATATATTGCCACTACAATATATATCTGCAATGGGTTGGCACCACATGCAGGCTGTATCCTGCCCTGATGCCCCAAGATGCCTAAGGCTCCCTGCGACCCGAGGGACGATCGGCGGTAGAAGATTAATGTTTTATCTTTCAAAAACAATGAATGTTTTACCTCATGTTTAAATGCAGCGAAAACTTTCACATTGACTCCATTTTCACAGGCTCGAAATGATCCGATGTACTGGCGATCATAATCAGAAAGTAAACACAACAACCACATCTCCACTGCTTTATTGCAAACCCACTGTGTAGTTGTGTAGCATATAACGTTTCTGTAATCCAAATGAAGCTATAAATGATAGAAGCATGCTAGCATTGATTTGAAATGCTTAATATAGATGATGAGGTAATAGTGTGTTTTTTAAAGTTTGTAGTGATGGTGGATTTTGGGATTGGTCTTGATTCATCCAGGTGTGGGTTTAGGGGCATTGAGCAGACACTGCCTCGGGGAAGAAGCTGTTCTGCAGATTGGTAATAGTAGCATGAATCATTTTTCTATCTTTTTTTTTGGTGCAAAGGGTCACCCACAATGATGGTGGCACTATGGCTTCAGTTCTTTTGGTTTGTTTTGAGGTCTATTAATGTTTGCTTTTTCTACACTGTTTACTGTGTGTTCCTGGCTGAACAGTGACCTATCTATTACTACTGGAAAATTCTACATCGTGAGTTTTTTTTTTTTTTTTTTTTTAGGGGGGGGGGGGGGGGGGGGGGGGTACATAATGATTATTGCATTAATTAAAAACCAACTACAAGGTCATGGTGTCTGACGAAATCTCGCTCTCATTTGGTGCCAGAAATGCTTGAAGCCTTGCTTAAAGGAATATTGGGATTTTGTATTTATTATGTGTGTGATAATCAAGACATTTTGACTTCTTTGAACTTTTTTTTTTAATTATTTGCAAATTTTCTATTATGTCAAATCATTTAATAGACATAGGAGATGCAGGTATGAGATTTCATTGCACTTAATTCACATGCACTTTGCGTAATTAAAAAATATATATGTATAATAAATATATATTTCTTCGTGCGAGAAAATGTCTCGCTTTTTTTTTTCTTGTTGTAGTCACTGAACAATATAGATGTGGTGAATAAAGTTTCAGGAAGCTCTATTGTTGTTCAAGGCTTCCGTGCAGGAAAGAGAACAGCCATACATCATCTGAGTACAACGCACAAAAATCCAGGCCAGTCGATTGTGTAGCAGGTTCTCTTTGTTTATTA
Organism: Kryptopterus vitreolus; assembly: GCA_030449085.1. Classification (NCBI taxonomy): domain Eukaryota; kingdom Metazoa; phylum Chordata; class Actinopteri; order Siluriformes; family Siluridae; genus Kryptopterus; species Kryptopterus vitreolus. Next base: position 14,504,434 of record JACRUU010000019.1, on the reverse strand, counting down.
ATCCCCCCCCCAAGTCTTCTTATCTGATACTTCTACACCCTGCACTGTTTATTTATTTATTTTTTACTTTTATTTATTTATTTATTTATTATTTTTGCATCGTCCATCGTCTCACACAACTGAACATCTATTATGTGTCTGAGGCGTTTATGTGAATGATATTTACTATGAGTATAAACTGCTGTGATGGCTCATGCGATCAACGGAACTGTGAAAGAAGCGCTTTCAATAGCGGTGATTGATACCGAACGCATATCGCTGCATTCAATTCCAATTCAAGATTTGATTAAAACAGGACATATTTACAGTTTTTGAGGCATCTTGTGAGAGTTTTCCGGAGGGTTATTTATACATGTCTCATATTTTTTTTTTTATCTCTCTCTGGCTGGGTGGGAAGAATAGCGTTAGAGTACGCTATAAAATAGATTGTTGTTCAAAGTGGCTAAAGTAAAAGGTAGAGCAATTTCTAGGGAGACTATCCAAGTTAGAAAGTGTCTTATTTATTTAAGAGATACGTAGTAAGAGGATATTTTTCGAATGTTTTTAACAGTGTTTATATACCGTATAGGAACATGTCGCTTCATATCAAAACAGAAGTGAAGTTGGACTTGTGTAGACACTTCAGAATGGCTTGATATTGTTTTTTATGGAATTAGGTCATTTGTGTTCAGTCATCATTTGGATGGATTAATCCTTTCCTTCCCAATTGGAGTGAACTAAAATGTGAGGATGTATAAGAGAATGAATCGGGACAGGACCGAAACAACATTAGAGGCCCTGTCTCTGTGCTAAAAGATGTCTTGGGAGGTGGATCTTTTATCTCCCATCAATCTTTTTCTTCAGATATACCAACTTTTGCAAAATTAATATGGCTAATTCATCGCCCTGTTTTACCCTTAAATATTATCTGATATAATGGAGGTGACTCTTAATAGGCCCAGCAACTTTTGGGTATGAATTCAGTCCTTTGCATGAAAATCCTTTCCCGGCGTTCTATCTTTAATTATATCTATGAATGTGAAATAAAGGCATCCAACTTGTGTATGAGTTTTATACAAAATGAAGTACACTATACCGACAAAAGAATCAGGTCACGTGACTTTTCCAGGCGCACGTGGCTCTCCCGCAATCCGTGGATGATTGTATAGGATGTCTTTTAATGTAGTAGCATTAGATTTTTCTTTCACTAGGAGACCATGTCTGGTTTCAGCATCACAATGGCCCTGTGCACAAAGGCCGCTCCGTGAAGATGGTTTACACGGGTTGGCGTGGAAGATCTCGAGTGACCTGTTATAGAGCTCTGACCTCAAACCTACTGAACACCATTTGGATGAATTGAAGTGCAAAATTGTTTGGCTCGTTTATCGCGTGTGTTTATTAACAATACCAGTGACAGAAAATATTCCCAATCAAAAAGAGAAATTTTTTAGAATCATTTCAATGGTAAGGTTCGACCATCAGTATCACGCCTATTGACATATAAAAACGGGTTGAATGTATGAACTGAATTTGTTTAATAACCATCAGGCTATTTTATCCGAAAATGTATTTCCACTCCTTTTTAAATGCAGCGGAATCGTTCTTATTGCCTTCATTTTCACAGGCTCAAAATTATCGGACAAAATGGTGATCCCAATCAAAAAGTCAACACAACAAGCACATTTTCACTGCTTTATTGCGCCGATGCATTGTGCAGTGACGGAACATTCGGAGAAAATATCAGTCAAAAAACGTTTGGACCGTTTTATTGCATTCCGAAAAATAATCGTAAATGTGACTGCACATTATTTCATTTCGCCCTTGCTGGAAATATATTATAGACTGCCACAGTGGATAAGTGTGCAGTGGTGTGTGTGTGTGTGTGTGTGTGTGTAGGAAACAGTCAGACTTTATCAGTTTAATCAGTTCCTTAATCTTTTTAAGGTTGAACAAACGGCATCTCGTCTCTCAAAAGCCCCGATGTGTTCCTTAAAAACGCTATTGTGAGCACAACACTGACTCCAAAACCATTAATGTTCCCTTTAACGTGAAATATTCACATCAACATGCCAAGCACACTCGTCCCGCGAACAAACCTAGCTCAGTGCACTGATAAATTGAGTACACAGATGTCACAGTGCGCACGCATGCATTTGTTGCATACAGACGTGACATGAATTATTTACCAACGACCCGAATAGAAGAAACAAATGAAAATATGAACGCATAAATGCATACATGAATAAGCAATTTAAGGAGTGAATGAATAAAATCTATTTTTTAAGAGAAATTAATTAATGAATAAAACATGAAAAAAAAAAAATCTCTGACGTTTATGACCGATGCAAACCACATTATATTTCATAAAGTAAAGTACTATACAGGATCTCATTTTTATTCCGACAGACAACATAGTTTATATGCAGTGTGCTGAGAAAAATGCCGGCCTCGCTCATACTCAAATCGCAACCGAGTACATGGTCAACAAGTGGGAATTGAATTTTTATTTAAAACTGTTTATCTCCTTGAGACAGGAGTCTTCCTCCTTCTCTACCTCCTACTCTATAGTCTCCTCGTTCCTTTTCTCTTTCTTTCTTTCCTTTTCTCTTTCTTTCTTTCTCTGTCTTCTCTACTGTACGAGTTCTCGTGCTTTGCGACCTCGAGTTTCTTGATAGTCCCGTTTGGAAGCAGTGCGATCGTGGATTTTTAGCCTTCATACACTACACACACACATACACATACACACACACATTTTCATACACTAAGCTTTTGTGACAGTGATTTTTCCTTGTACAAAAACATTCCAATTAGAAATTGAGTACTGAGTGATGGAATCATGCGTAACTAAAGGCCTTAGAAAATACAGGACGCAAACATTTCCACTACTTTGTGTTTAAGGAGAATAAGAGTATGAAGGTCATCATTTCATTTACATGGTGATTTTGCACTAATGCTCAGTAAACAGTGTAAAAAAAACTAAAAATACAAAACCATTCATTCATTCATTCATTCATTCATCTTTTACCGCTTTATCCGATCTTCCCTCGGGTCACGGGGAGTCTGTGCCTATCTCAGACGTCTATGGGCATTAAGGCAGGACACACCCTGGATGGAATGCCAACCCATCACAGGACACACACACTCACAAGGTTCCAATCAACCTACAGTGCATGTTTTTGGACCGGGAGGAAACCGGAGAACCCGGAGAAAAAAGCCCTGAGGCACGGGGAGAACATGCAAACTCCACACACACATGGCTGAGACGGGAATCGAACCCGGACCCTGGCGGTGTGAGGCGAACGTGCTAACCACTAAGCCACCGTGCCCCCACCAGCTATCATATGCATGTTAAATTAAACATTTCATTGTAGGCTTATAAAAAATCCATATTACTCTTGAGGCATTCCCCAAAAAATGAACTAAAGTTAATATATACAGGTATACTGTTAGTTAAGGCACACATGGACGTAGGCGGCGAATTTATAACACCTGCACAATAGTCTGATGAATACAATCCATCCATTAATTTTTGTTGAGGAAAACAAAACCTGCTCTGGTGGCATATTTTTACAGTAAAATCGCATACTAATCTTAAATAGTTCGCTTGCAAATATTTGCTTTGTTATGAAAACGTACATCATATCATATAAAATGTACATCATATTTATACATCATATATTTATAGATATATATATATATATATATATATATACATATATATATATATATATATATATATATATATATATATATATATATATATATATATATATGTATATATATGGTTTTAATGGAGTTCTGAGGTCTACAACAAAATGGGTCGGAAGTTGTTATTAATCACACGATAACAGTAACTTGTTTTCTGGTTGTTTTACAACATTAAACAGGACTAGTATTAAACTATGAATGAAATATAACAGGATTTTAAATTTGCATCAGAGATTTTTACATATAAAAACAAAATGTAAGCAAATTGCTGCGGAAACAAAAGAGAACATCGGATTGAATTTAATAGAATCCCCTTTTATCACTTAGCACGTAGCAGGCCATTATATAAGCACTAAGGTCCATTGAATTGAAATTTTCTCACCGATAGGGAATAATTCCGGTAGAATAATTGTCAGTCATTTCAAGCATCTTCTGCCTCAGTATAGCAAAGGGGGAGGAGGGACTTTGTGAAGAGACATAGTAACTCAGTGGTTGGACCTCTGATTGGAAGGTCATGGGTTTCATTTCCTGCACTGTCAACCTGCCACATTTGGGTCGGTCAGCAGGACCTTTAATTGCTCAGACGTATAAATAAGGTGGTTGTAAGTCACTTTGGATAAGGGCATCTGCTCAATTCTACAAATGGTAGACGTTAGAGATGCTAATGAGCATGATATTTAATTAAATGTCTTCCGAACGTATTCTTGATGGCTTAGACAAAAAGCTCCGTTTTACCAATTCTTGCTTGACGGTGTTTATTGCCAATCTTTACCCATTGATGGAAAAGTCTCAAAGATATATCAGTTATATGACTTTGTTCCGCAGCACTCACGGCTGGTTCGACTTTGTTTGCAGTAAAATATGATCGCGTCCCGAGCTCCCGGAAGCAGGTGCTTTTCCACCCACTGAGAAACTATATTGCTTTCCTCATCACTGCTACCTGAGGCAGTTGGTAGTTAACACACGCGGGTGTGTTGTGATTGACTTCAGGAGAAAACAGCCCTCCTTGGAGTTCTATCTCTGTAATATCTCTCTTTCCTCTCTCTCTCTCTCTCTCTCTCTCTCTCTATCTGCTCTGCTCTGTGTTTATTGCTCATCTGTCTACTTATAGTTTTCCCCATAGCATCTTTACGCTCTCCTTCCTCTGCTTCTGTCTTCGATTTTCCTATTTGAGTTGGTCAAGCGGATGCTTTCTAACAGGTTATCCGTTTCCGGGTTGCGGTCATGTTACTGAAACGATGCCGCTCCCAATGGTAATTAGTTAGACACATCTGTCTAAATTGCTGTTTATTTTTCATCCCGATCCACAGCAACCAACCGTGCCAGTGTTTCTTTGACTCATCATTTGAAGCAATGACGTGCGTTAACTTTAAAACAGGCTTCAGAAATACTGCATTTAAGGAAAGCACAATTGTCAGCTCAGGGACACCGGCCCGCAGATGTTGCTTTCACTTACAGATGTTATAGCATGGGGCCTGTCAGTTCTGACACTACGAGCACTTTTTACTCAGCAGGAAGGAAGCGGAGAAGATGAGTAATCTCATGTGGCTAATGCGCGTCTCACTTCCTCTCTTCCTCTATTTCCAGCATGGCTCACAGGCTTTCTTGTATGGTTTGGGATTATTCTGATTAAGCCCTCTGCTTGACTTGACTGAGAAGCATACAGAGAATGTATCCCTGTTTTTCTTTTTTTTTCTTCCTTTTTATTTTCCGTTAGTATTGTTTACATTGCAAAGCCCCTCTCCGCTTAGGCTGGCCGCCTTGTGTTGAACTACGATCAGAAAACGATGCCGTTCTGATCGTATTTAGGATGTTGCTATTATTATTTTTCCCCTGTTTAGAAGAGATGGTTGTGTATTGGAAAAACCAGACTTGCTCACATATAGATTGTAACTCCTTCCCACTTTTAGTTTAAAGTGGGATTGGGTTATTTTCATGCCTTGTCTTGTTGCAGTAGCGTCTTTGTTCGCATTTGCCAAAGTCGAGGAGTTTATTGTATTTTTGTTCACAATGAAATAGACAAAAAAATCGAAAGGGAAAATCACGAGGCCGTAAAGGATTACATTATTCTTACCAAGATTGATATTCAGGTAAAGCAAGCAATTGAAAGCACGATGCAGCTGAACGATCAGAATGTGTGGAAAGTAGTTAGGGGATATGAGCATAAGTGCTTGTGCATAGTTCAGGGGAAGAAACCTTGTACCTTAACTAGCGCGATGGCCCGAACACAGTGAGTAGTTTGTTCACTTTTATTCATGATATATACAGAAGTACAAAAGAACGGGGGGTGAATAAGTATTTACAGGGATATGTACACCGGCAACACAACCTGGAAATAAATAAAACATAACCCCGCTCTTCGCCCCGCCACATACTTTACTCCTACTTTCTCTCTCTCTCTCTCTCTCTCTCTCTCTAACATAAATTCAGAGTCACATGACATACTTCCCTGTCCCAAGACTCTCCAATCCACAAACCAGAAGGAGATAAGGAAACGGCTGCATGCCACAAGGCAGCTAAAAACTAGTGCTTGCTCCTCAGCAGAAACAAGTAACCATATGTGACAAACGCCAGGTACCCACAGGTATACCTTAATCCCCCTCTCCTATTCCCGTCTTTCTATTGTCACCTTTTAGAGTCCTCCCTCGAACCAGATCGGAGGAGTTTATGATGATGGATGTGTGCACCAAGCTCTAGTGGAGCCTGTAGTAGGACAGGTGGGAGGGAACACCACAGACAAACATTCCCCAAAACTTCAGGGGTCACTTATGCAAAAGACAAAACTGAGCACTAAACTCTGGGAATATCGACTAAGACTAAGTACTAGACAGCATGATGATGTAACACATGCTACAGACCACTTGCCTAATATGAGGTCTCTGGAAACTCAGTACAGTATACACAACGAACTGCAATGAACAGAATTAATTTCAGCAGCGCATCCGTTGGATCGGACCGCATAAGCCAGCTTTCGCTGCCTATGTGCATCAATGAGCCATGACCACTGTCCTTTCCTCGGAACACATTTGATAGATACAGTCCATTGCATAGCCGGCTAACCCACAAGAGCTGCAATTTCTCTGACCCACCCTTGTCCATCACAATTTAGCCCTTGCTAAACTCAAATCCTTACTATTGCCCATTTTTCTTGCTTCTAAGACATTAACTTTCAGGACAACATGTTCACTTGCTGACTAATATAATATAAGTGCCATGATGACCAGATGATCAGTGTGATAATTAATCAGGCACCTAAAGTAAGCTTTGAATCTTGACGGTGTTCGTAGTTTCACCGGACATATTGCGGCCCGATCAGTGTACTCTCATTTCGCTTCATACGCACGAATACGCTCATTTATTCCTTCATTCTTTTGCCTAGGGTACGCTGTTATCTAAGTCAGGGTGATTGTGGATTCCACCCGGCAGCGCTGGGGATATGAGGCAGGATTAGACACGAGCTCAACTCAGAACATCATGCACACACACACACACACACACACACACATACACACACACACTTTCGCATTCTGATCCACCCCTGTGGGCACTTCAGCGTAGGCAGTCAACCTACAGGCATGTGTTTGTCAGGAGGAGGAACTCGGAGAACCAAGTCTTTTACCCTTGTGGACATATTTACAAAGCAAACCCTAGCAAGAGCTCGTTATTGAATTGGGGACCCTGGATGTAAAATATTCATACTTATTTTTACAATTCTTTTTTTCCGGGAAGTATTAGCTATACATTTTGAGGTTTGTTCCGTTGACCGAACAAAGCAGAAACTACAGAGGTGGCAGACACCAACGTGCCGTCCTCGGATTTAATCGCTCGTCTTCTGATGTGGACAGGAATAATTAAGTAGGCTTTAATGAACTGAAGCAATGCTTTGCTGCATCCTGCTGCCGATTAATTGGGCGGTTTGTTAGCTTTATCAGGCGCACACACATATAGAGCTTAACACACACAAAAAAGCAAATAAATCAAGAATGAACCAAGAATTGAAGAAATAATAACTAAATTGCGTTTTGCTGTACAAATTAAGTACAAGTGTTTCTGCTGCTTTTCCTCTGTATTCTGAAAGCAATTTTATTAGAAAATATATTCAGTAAAATGTAGTAAATAAATGGTCTGAAACTTGACTCATAATTTTCAATTTGAAACTTCTACTAATCAAAATAAAAATAATAATAATAATAAGATTGTGGAGCCGCATCAAACCAGATTAACAGTAATAGCTGAAATACAAATATATGTACTATAAATAATACTAGGAATTATTTTTAAAATGCCATCCTTCCTTTCTTTGCCATCATTATCTTGGCGGGTCTTTAACAGCCTCCACCTTGTTGCTTTCAATGACAAAAAAAGAAAAACATGTTTTTATTTACAGTACTCTTAGACCCAGGATTTCATTAAGAATAAAACTTCTAATTATCTTTTCTTGTGCTTGAGAGGACTTTACTTTTTACACTTGGGTTACTGGTTAAATATCAATACATCATGATGCTTTTGAGTCTTTGCAATGTAAATTAACCAGTCTACGTTTTGCTGTGTTTGTTGTTGTGTTTGTTGTGTAGTCACGGGTATGTACAAGAAAACCAGGCATGTGCTGATGCTGCATAATTAAGGTGCATAATATTTACTATATCTTGATGGCTCACAAGTTGAGATTTTGAACTTGGCTTACACAAGCTTTTTTTTCGCGAATGAACAAAACACGTCACCCATCAAATTAACTCGTGATTTGACAGTATTAGTTGACTTGTAGCTGTATTTACTGTTTTGCCGGTGTTCATTTGTGTGCTTAGAGGTGCATCTTAATGAATATCATGGAAAAGTTCATTTGTTTCAGTAATTCATAATTAAAATTATGAATCCTGTCTATGGGATAAATTCAGTGCACACAGACTGGAGTAGTTTTTGGTTCCTTTAATTAATATAATGTTGTCTCATTTAAAAGAAAATCTAAAAATATTCTTCATAAGACCAATTAATTTTTTTTTGAGAAATTGTGGAAAGTATGTTCATTTATTGTATATGTACTCAATAATTGGTAGGGGCTCCTTTTGCTTTAATTACTGCCTGAATTCAGCGTAGCATGGAGGTGATCAGTCTGCAACACTGCTGAGGTGCTACTGTATGGAAGCATGTGTTCTTTGTCAGCAGCCTTGTGTGCTCATGTGTATTTTTGGTCTCTTGTTTCTCATTTCCACTTGACATAGATTCTGGCGAGGTTTCTGGCCAGATAAGCACACCAGAACCATGATCATTTAACCAACTTTTGGTGATTTAAGCCTTGTGGGCATGTGCCAAATCCTGCTGGAAAGCAGGTCATTAGAATGAAGCATGAAGTTACATTTCTTGATTTCTTTCAAACAAACACACAGTGGTGCAACACCAGCAGATGACACTAAACCCCAAATCTTAACACTGGACTTAAAACAACTTGGGCTATGAGATTCTCCATAGGCTTTCTTCAGAATCTGAAGAAACCACAGAATACTGTCTGTGGTTCAGGAGCGGCTTAACAAGAGGAATACGACAACTGTAGGCAAATTCCTTGACGCGTCTGTGTGTGTTGGCTCTTGACTCCTTGACCCCAGCCTCAGACCATTCTTTGTGAAGTTCACCTAAAATCTTGAATGGATTTCGAAAGGCTTTCTGCGTCTCAATGTTGATCATTCAGAATGTAGTGAAGCTATGTAACTGTGAATCGTCTTGTCCAGACAAAGGAGCTTTCTAGTTTTGCACTAGAAGAACAAGCATGCTTTTTGAAGGAGAAATGCAAAATTGCATTAGAATAGGAAGCGAAATGATAGGTACCTTGGTTTATGCGGTTGTGTACATCAAAAAAGGTCGTGTTGACAAATTTCTGTATGATAAAAGAAAAGAAGAAACTTCCCATAATGTCACAACTTCTGTAATGTCACACACACACACACACACACACACACACACCATGTATTATTCTGATGTGAATTCCATGGTCTCTTATCTGGTTCGGGCTGTTAGCAGCTTGGTGCTTCAGATCTAGTTTCAGGCTTCTGTGATCAGGAGGGGGGAGACGCGTTGGAAGAGCAGGCACATTATCCCGATACAGATTAATCTACTGGGAGCCATACTTGTGAGCTTAAATTAAAGAACGGATGGGAAAGGAGAAAGATATGATAACCGACTCAGATCATACTCAGGAGGACAGTCCTTAAAAAAAAAAAAAAAAAAAAAAAAAAAACTCCCAGACATCCACTTAGATTTCATTCAGCCCAGAGGACTGGTTATCACACGACTACAGCTTTCAGTCACAATGAGGTTTTGCTGAAGCCCAATTGCTTAAAAGAATCTAGTGAGGAGAAGGACAGGTAAAATACCTATGAGCCACCAGTTTAAACTCGCTAAGTAGTGTTAAAACTCCTTGCAGCAAAACGAAATCTCTGAGGTATAAAAGCTATGACGCGCCACGAGTGACAGCAGGGGGAAGACGATTCGCCACTGCGGCCTACAAGAAAAACTCGGCCCCCCCGGTATTAGGGAGCATATGAGGATTGAAACACGAGGTAACGGCATCGCGGCTTGTTTATCCGAGCGCAATTGTCTTTGGCGCATCCCTAATGCGCCGTTCCTCATTTATATATTCCGTTGACGTGTCAAACAACTCGCCGTCTTTACCTCTAGAAGTCCTGAAAATCCTGTGACAGCGGTCTCAAAGATTCATCGGCTTCGGCGGTACGAACTGCCGCCGCACCGAGAAGACAGGGTTTTTCATCTTCTTGAAGTGAGCCTTATATCTCAGAGGCACTCTTTTTTTTGAATTCCAACAGGCTTGAAGTTGACAGATATTACCATTATTTTTCTTCTGTCTGCCTTTTTTTTCTTTTTTTTTTTCATATTCCCTTTCCGAAAAGGCTTTTGAGATGTTGTTGTTCTTTATGCCGGACCCTGAGCAGCAGCAGGCCTTTCTGTCTGTAACATCATAAATAACTGAAGGCGCCACTGGCCAGAGGCACACTGCTGGTTGTGTGTTTGATTGGCTTTGTGGTTGCGAGCACAGATGTGTTGCACATGGATTGTCAGCGAGAACGAGTGTGTATGTGCGACTGAGCTTTGCCATAGGCACACATACAAAAAGAAAACACACACACTTCAGGGCAGGCCCTATTTTTCTCACCCATAGTTCATGTGTTGCTGAAAACCTCAGACTGTATCTGATTTGGAATGCTAAAGAAATTCCAGGGAATTCTATAGGAAAGAAGTGAACTCTTTCTCTCCCGCCATCATTGGCCCTGGACCGGCTTTTTTCTTTTTTTTTCCCCGACAGCCGTTCTTGAGCGTGCTACATGCCAGCATCTGCATTATTTGTTGCGTAATTGGACACAATTGTACTTAATCAAATTTGCTTGTTTTCAGTAATGGCTATAATATTATGTGCACTTGATATAATTGAAAATCACTCAAGAGCAAATTAGTACACAAAGCATTGTTAATGAGAGATGCTGTCTGGTGTATGCAGTGAATCTTAATATGTTGCTGCGATTGTGTCTGCTTCTGTATGCGTACGTGTGTGTGTTTGTGTGTGTGTGTGTGTGTCTTTCAAGGTCGCTATGTTGCGGTCTAAAGTTTTTGGGAATTCTGAATAGGAACAAAGGGATCAATTGGGAACCAAATAAAACAGCATGTTGCTTACTTACCGCACTGTTGCAAACCAGACACACATGGTCCTGTTTGCTCCGGAACATCCCGATACGAGAGACTGGGCTTGTCTCTTTTTTTACTTTTGGTGCTGATTGTTACAGAGGAAAAACAGCTGGAACAAGCGAGGAAGCAGTGTGCTGAAAGGGATGATAATGATAATATGTCAGTGCAGAGGCAGAGAAATTGAGAGTTTAGAAAAAAGAGCAGTGGGTTGCTGTCACCATGCCCAAAAGATGCTACACGACCTTTACTGAACCAGGGCCAATTATGCACAGCACTATCCCCTGCAACTCTGATACATACCTTTCCCCTGAGCATTTAGTCCTGTATCCCTCACACCTTCACATTTTCTTACATCCACTGACTGACTTTTCTATTCCTTTTGCTCTGCCCTAAATCTTACAGTGCAGGTGTATGGGTATTCCATATGTAGTTATCTGTAAATATGTTATATTTTATATTTATTTATATATATATATATATATATATATATATATATATATATATATATAGATATATATATATATATATATATATATATACAGTTTTGGTACACAGTTTAGTGTAACTTTTTCAATTAATTTCTAAAAGTAAATTTATAAATTAAATTTACAAATTTATACATCTCTTTAGTACTTCATTACTTTCATTTGTCCACAAGGTGGCGCTAAGTGAAATTAACTAAGGAAAAAAAAAAAAAAAAAAAATAAAACCCTCGGAAAGATGTAGGTTTTATAATCTTTAACATTTTCAAAAGTAACAGTAACGAATTACCGTTGCATGTAACTACATGTAACTCCCCAACACTGTATGTAAGTATGTGTTATATATATATATATATATATATATATATATATAGATATCTATATATATATATATATATATATATATATATATATATATATGGGGGGGCACGGTGGATTAGTGGTTAGCACGTTTGACTCACACCTCCAGAGGTTCCGGGTTCGATTCCCGTGTCCACCATGTGTGTTTGTGGAGTTTGCATGTTATCCCCGTGAAAAACCCCGTTTTTCTCCGGGTTCTCCGGTTTCCCCCGGTCCAAACACATGCACGGTAGGTTGATTGGCACCTTGGAAAATTGTCCCTAGTGTATGAATGTGTGTGTGAGTGCGATGGGTTGGTATTCCATCCAGGGTGCATCCTGCCTTAATGCCCATAGATAGAAGATGAATGAATGAATGAATGAATATATATATATATATATATATATATATATATATATATATCATTTTTTCTTGTCTTTTTCACATTGTGAACTGTTGTTGTGGTGCATCCACAGTTTTGCTGTACTTTCTGTACAATTCTACAAGTCCACAGATGTTGCATGCTGTGAAACCACAGGAGGTTTTAGCTGAAAACAAGGCCTAAGTTATTAGTGAACTGATTAACAAATACATCCTGTTAATTGTTCCCCGGGTTCTGATTCGAGGCGAGCGAGAGCCAGGCGATGTCTTTGCAGGCAAAAGCGGAGCTCTAATCGTATCTAGTCTAGTGCATAATGCATTCTCCTTGCAGAACGTGGAAAGGATAGCCTCCTAATTATAGCCTTATCGGAGAATCGTGACGCCAGAGAAACAGGATGTTTTGGATAAATGCGCGTCGCTTCGCCCCGAAGGAAAAAAACCCAGCCGATGTGTAAAATGTCTACGTGCCTTTTCTTCAAGCTTCCTCGCCAGACTCGTTCCTTACCGTACCATTGACGTGTAACTTCCGAACCTTTATCCTCAGCTGTACTTGAAAGGAGAACACATCGTTCGGTGGAGTGATGGCTGCGTGACAAATCAATCCGGCCGCCTCCTCTTGCAGGAGGAAAAAAAGTAAACAACTCCCCCGGTGATGCATGCAGAATGATGGGTGACAGTGGTGATCCTTTGTGGTGGCTGTGTTAATAAATGCTACAGCCAAGGACAGGACTCTCCTCTACACAGTTCCAGTGCGGTTGTTCATGTCTGGTTTACTTACAGTTTCACGGACTGTCAAATAACTCTTATAATAACTCAAATAACTTATAACGACGACTGTGCTGCCTGTTCAAGGTGCAGGATTCCTGAGTGTCCGATTACATGCTTTCTGTTTCCTTTGCATGATGGTTAATGCCGGAGTGCTGAAGGTGCGATTGGTTTGGGAAGAAACTCTCGGCACGGGGGAACTTCTTATTGTTATTGGGTCCGGATTGTTTCCGAGAGCGTTAAAGGTTTTAGACAGAGCATTTAATTCACACCAGTTAAGCATGGCTTTGGGGTTTTTGTGGCGTCAGAAGACGAATGGAGGTCCATTAAAAAGAGAAGTAGTGTCGGGATTCTTGGAGTAGGAGGTTTTTGTGTGGAAACATATACGTGTTAATTCAGCTCTCATTGATATTTGCAGACTGGATCTGTTTTGGCAGCGGATAGTTTCCTCGACGTATGTTTTTTTTTTACACATTTCTTTCAGAAAAATCCATCGTTTAAAAAAAATATCCACAGCCGTTCTTAACGATTCGAAGGACATCCTCGTTCTCTCAGGGAATGCGTTTCGGTGTCAGGAGCTGCGAATAAGGAATGGAATTCTTCTACCGCGAGGAGAATCTGTAGGTTTGATAGGTTTCAACGTCCAATACTCCAAGCATACCAAGGGTGACTCTTCGGTAAAGTGTGATTACTTTTTTTGCACTTGTTTTCATTTGTTACGAAGTGAATATCGATACACACAAATTCCGCACGATTTACGATGGAATTCAACCCTCCGCTTGTTTCATCTTTGTGGTCACACGAAATAGGCGAAAGGCAAGGACTGGTAATTACGAGGTGAAAGAGAGACACCGCAAAACATCCCCTCGAGGCAAAGTCTGACTATCGGAATTCAGCAGGCGTCTAACAGCTTTTCCAGTGAGATTGTGTATTTCCACAGAGGAGCTCGGACTCCATTCTGTCTTCGTTCCCTGAAGCGCAGCACGCTCTACTTTCGCAACAGGCTGGGTACGAGTGTAAATAGCCGAGTGTGGAGCACACTGTTTGATGTTTGTTCTGGCACCATTGCTCTCTGACAGAACAGTTTTCCCGTTTTTTTTTTTTTTTTTAACTGCCGATCATTTGGGTTTATTATTGATCAGGAATTATAGGATATTGACAAAGTCAGGAATCACCTGTGAATGTGTTATTCCACTTATACCACAGCGATGAGGCACTGATTAGAATTCTCAGCGTATTAATGAGCACAAGATCCACATTTAGTGCTGTTTATCATTGTAGTTAATATCATGTTTCTCGCTCACATTGTTGGGAAGGTTAATTTGGAAATAGCTTGCAAAATGTAATAAGTAATGTAACTTTTCAATTACTCAAAGTAAACTGAATACATGTGATTGCTTTTTGATTGCTTCCATTTGTCCACTAGGTGGCACTTGAAGTTAACATTCTAAGGAAAAAAAAAAGTTTCAAACCCTCGAAATAAAGCTGTTCTGTTTTTCGAAATGAAGCAGATTGTCGTCGTTCAAATCCAAATCACGTTTCTGTTGAAAATCGTGCCGTCGTCTAAAGCACTGATTTTACATGGAATTTTTCAGAATGCAATACCATTTTCTAAAGTAACACATTTTTTTCTCAGTAACTGTAGCTGTTACATATATTTTGTAATTCAATCACGCAACGCCGTCACATGTAACTAGTGTTACTCCAACACTGCTCTCTCACACACATGGACATATCAAGCACAGACAGTGCTTTTACCCCTGAAAATGGAAAAAAAAGCAAAAAAAAAAAAAAAAAAAAAAAAAATAAATAAATAAATAAACCTAATAACCAAAATACCACGCACCACATCAAGGTTGTTTTTATACATGTGGAGTCTTAGGATTATAGACCGTCCTCTGTCCAAATCTCTGTGTATGAGCCGTTACTATAGAAACAAGGAGAACTTTCATTTTCACGTTCATCTTATAGCTGGAACTAGCCCCGAATATTTAAGCATTCAACGATGCTCCGGTTTGTACAAAAAAAAAAAAAAAAAAAAAAAAAAAAAAAAAAGTAATAATTTCTGTTCACTCACTGTAAGATTCTTGAATGTTGGAATAAATGCCCTAGTGAAGGCTTCAATTACTGCTGTATAATTCAACACTAAGTGGCCTTGCTAAACCTAAAGTCGGCATCCAGCCAATCTGGGAAGTTGTGTTCTGCTTTGCTCAGTTTGTCCTTCAGCTAGCCAAAGTATAATAAGTGAAATCTACACCACAATCCTTCTTCTTTAAAGAAAAAGTGCCTAGCCTAGTAAAACGTAGACATTTCTATTGGACTTAGTTAAATTTTAACAAACCGAGTCCAAAGCAGAATGTTGCTTGGACGTTACCCTAAAAAAAAGGCCAACACTCAGGTACCATTTAGTATAGTGCCAGTCTAAATTCACAAGCATTAACATTTCCATAATGAAACAGCTTCTTTATTGTCAATAGCAGTTTATTCAATATAAATACTCCATAACTACATACAAAAAAAAAGTTTACATCGAAGGATATAGAATATAATGAATTAAAATAAGCCGAGATAGTATTTGTGTTGGGGGGGTCGAGGGGGGGGTGAGTCATGTGTCTCTCTGCTGCTGACAGGATATCAAAATCTATTTTTAAAGAACTTTTGAAGAAAAGAAGAAAATAAAGCAGCTGTCAGAGCTAGTTAGGATTTATCATGTAACTTCCAGCTGCTAAGCCCTGAGGACATGATTAAGCTCTGTGTGTGTGTGTGTGTGTGTGTGTGTGTGTGTGTGTGTGTGTGTGTGTGTGTGTGTGTGTAAGGAAACGAAATAAATGCACCCAGAGTATTTTATACTTGACAAATACTACGACAAGTGAAACATTCATTCATTCATTCATCTTCTACCGCTTTATCCGATCTTCCCCCGGGTCACGGGGAGCCTGTGCCTGTCTCAGGCGTCTATGGGCATTAAGGCAGGATACACCCTGGATGGAATGCCAACCCATCGCAGGGCACAAACACACACACACACATATTCACACACATTCATACACTAGGGACAATTTTTCCAAGGTGCCAATCAACCTGCTGTGCATGTTTTTGGACTCCACACACACATGGCCGAGACAGGAATCGAACCCGGACCCTGGCGGTGTGAGGCGAACGTGCTAACCACTAAGTGAAACATATCGATTATTTTTTTTTTTTGGTTTCTGCAACTTGCTGCAAAGTGTAGTTGCGTGAATCTCGCATTGTGCATGTGCTGCAAGAGGTTCGGGTGTCCAGAATTGGATTTAGATTGAATGGCACGTTCATTCATGCTTTCCTTCATGTCGTTTATTAAGAAAACTTTTCTGCATGTTATACCCATTGCATTGTAAAGGATATGAACTGTGTAATATTGTGACATGTGCTTTATTATATATATATGTTTCTTCTTATCCTAAGAGAGAAATGAACAATTTTGTTTTTTTACAAATATTATTATTTTTTAAGGCATTGCGCTTGATAAGAAACCACTGGCATTACTGTCAAATCACCACCCATTAACATCCAGACGAAAGGCACTATGAAAAAAGAATAAAATGCGATTAAGTTTAAGTCCCTTTATTAAATACAAGATTCAAATTCTGACACACTGATAATCGTCTGCAGGCCGGCGTACATTTGGCTGTATCCAAATTAACACTTAGTTCATTTAATTGCAGGGAAGCGAGCACACAAATCTCATTAAGGATTCTCCCTTGACCCGGCAAGGTGAATTGAAATGTTTGGATGGCCCACTGCGTAAATAGCTCTCTGACCTCCCTCTGTCTAATCAATATCATCCGTCCATAACTGGGACTAGTAATTTATTTGAAGGCACTGGTAAGGTTCTTTTTCGCTGCTGTGGTTGGGGGGAAATGAATGTTTGGTTTTCATTCGGAACCCCGGATGGGCTCTTTATAAATGTGGAAGTTCAATGTTATGTTGATCTACGTCTTAGCTCATCTTTCTCCCTCTCTCTCTCTCTCTGTCACTCCCTCTCTCTTTATCCCATGTGCTCTCTCAATCCATCGTTTCCTCTCGCGCCCACTCGCTCTCTACATGTCTGTCTTTTCTCTTTCAAGATGGTTTAGGACTCTCAATCACATGCATACACTTTCCACCCCCTCCCCCTTCCATCCTGCCTTAATCTTAGGCCCGTTCTTTCTTATTACCAAGCCTATCACACAGATGCAGGGCCTCCCTGGGGTGAATAAGATCCAGGAGTCATATTGATTTCCCTAGCTCACTGTAATACAGGATGTACTACATGTGGCACTGGCCGTGGAGCCGGGATGCCGCTAATGTACAAATCAGACGCCGCATTAGGAGGACGGTTGAGGCAGTGGGGCGAGGTGTGCAAACACACAGATAGTCTTTGCATCCGAAATATTTTGTTCACCCAAATCCCGGGGCTGTATTAACGCAAACGACAAATCCCTTGGTAAAGATCAGAACCATCTACAAGGTGAAGCAAGTAGGCATGGCTGGCAATCACTGGGATACAGCTGCGACTGCTTTGACTGAGGTCAGGCATATGCTATCTAAAATCTTCTAAAATCACCTCTCTAGTCGCTCGTGTGTAGAATAATACAGCGATGCAGGAGGAAAAACGAATAAACCGTTGAAAAATTGTAAACACAAAAATGTAACCCACGTTTATATGACCAAGGCTAAACACACACACACAAACACACAAACTGGTCTAAACTAGCAGCATCACTTAGTCAAATTTGGAAAAGGTGATCTTTTTTAAGTCTAAAATATATTTCATTTCTTTTCCTGGTAAAGTGCTCTCATATTAATCACAACACTGCGCTGAATAATCATCTGGTATATTTTTCCCCCCCGTCCCTTTCCCTGAAAATGCACTCATTATTCCTGACTAACAACCTTGGGTGCATTGTGGCATGGATGGCTGTAGAACTTTCCACGACCTTGTCCTCCAAGCAAATATCTATTTACTAGATAAGCTACTCTAGCCAATAGTGATCAGCGTGATGCATTGAGTTTAATTATAGTCTTAGTATAGATTTACCAGCCCTTATATAGGGTATAGTTAGGGAATTAGAAAGAAGTATAGCTATTTGTATTGAAAAGACCTAAACCACAAAGTGCTATAAGTAACTACAGGAGAAAACAGACATCAGACAAGTCAGACATCTATAATGGACTTCAATTAACATGTTTAGGTTCACCAGATTCAAAGTCTAGGCTCAGAAACACAAAAATAATATAGATATATATATATCAGAGTTCAGGTTTAACAAGGCGCTACTGCAAAATACCACGCTTCACTCTTCATGCTTTCATGTTATATTGCCTGTTTCGGTCGTTCATAGTGAGCGACAGTCTAGCGAATGCGTGACATGTCTCTTACCCTGCCTGATCTTCTGGTGTAGATAAGATGGAAAAAGCTGATAATACAGTAATCCGGACAGGGAGGTTGACGTGTAGCCGTCCGAGGTCATTTCATTACACCCCGCGCTGCCGTTAACATTGATTCCGCCTTGCCAATAGGGAGAATATGGAGTTCATAAAGGAAGACAATAGCTGCTAAATTGCGCCCATTTTCCAAAACGATCGCCGCATAATTGAAGGTTGACGATTTGCATTCACTTTGCGGTCCGGCCCCATTAACCAATTAGCCGTGCTTGTTGATTTATGCGTTCGATGATGGGACTTGATGGCTTTGTCATGGACCGTTTCTGATACGTGCCTCTCCAAGCACTTTTATTTTTATGAGGGCAACTCCGGAGACGGGTTAATGTCACAATAATAATAATGATAATAATAATAACAATCACTTTTATTCATGTTTGACTACTGACAAGGAGCTAATTGGGATTATTGTAATAGTTCAAATGAAGAGATCTAAATAAAGCAACAAGAATCTCGGGTTATTCAATGAATTGGTCTGGAGTGAGGATTTTCAGAGTGGAAAACCTGTATCTGATGAGCAGGAAATGCTGGGAAATATGCAGCAGCATGACCGTGAGGATTTGCAGGAGCATTTTCGATAGCTTTCTGGTCTCAACTTCTCCTAAGAAGTTTTTGGAGGGAAAAACTGGATGCATTCCAGGCTTGCAATCATGCTGAATTTACACAGTCACAGAATTTAATTGAGCAGCACTCTACTTTGGCTTGAAGGAGATTATTGAAGTGGTTATTTTCATCTCGGAGCCAGCGCTGAAAATAATATGTCACTGCCGGCGCAATTAAAGTCCACATATATCATCAGCTGTGACCTTTAACGAACTGCCTTTCCTTGGGTTCGACAATGACGTGCTTGTATTTTAAGAATTTGCAGCGACCAGTCGTGAAAATATCTACTGTACATCCAACACGTCGTACACTCTCCGGATTTCTCTGCCTCGAGTTGGACGCGAGAGACAAGGATATGTAATACCAATTTGTAGGATTTTTTTTTTGCTCAAATTATTCATTTCCTTTGATAATTGCGAATGAGCGGCGCGTGCGTACGAGTGTGCGAGTGTTAGCTAGATGAAGCGAGTGCCTTTTAACTTGATTTGGCTGAACAATGAAGTGGAACAGCTCGGTGTGGCTCCGGATGTCACCGGAGAGCCGTACCGCACACCTTGGCGTTTGTAATTAATCATTAGAGGTGCGCTGCAATAGCTATATGCTAATATCTCTCCTTGAACATCAGCCACTTGGGGAGGAAACGCGCGTGTTTCCGATCCGTTTTTAACCTTTTTTAGTGAAAACGCCGCATTCTTCATTGTATTTGACCCAGGGTTTGTGTATTTCAAGAATCCACCACAGTCTTTATGTAGGGTACTAAGCTTAATAAAAGCAAGCATTAAACCTTACTGGCTGTGATTGAGGCCATTAACTCTGGAAGGCGGCTATGATGTAGCCTGGGCCCCTGCCCAGTGTGCGATGTTGGCATCTTGGCCAGCTTCAACCTTTTTTTTTTTTTTTACGCGAGCAGTTCAATGAGGGAAGGGGAAATGAGTTACCTGGCACCCCTGACTGCAGCGAAATACCATGCGGAAACAGAACACCATTATCACGTTTGGTCAAGAGAGCACAATTGACCCTGTTTACCGGGTGAGGACAGCTTGTCCATCCTACCGGTGAGTTAAACACTAGACAGCGAATGTGTTGCAGCACTTGTAGGCAAAATTGGGCATTGTCCTCCAAACGGGTTGTGTATCTGGACCAGCTTCAACCCGTAACACTCGGCCTGCTGCACTAAGCAGACCGACAATCCCAGATTTGTCTCCAGTCCAAGGGTTTTTTGTTTGACTCCACCCACTTATAGTGTCAGTGTCAGAGAGGTTAAATTTACTCCCTGGGTTTTCTTTTGCTTTAACATGTATTGATGTTGAGTTAATAGCAAGCCCAGGGAACTTGAATAAACAAAAACTTTTCCCACAGTGAAGATAATTGGGTGCATAAGGGAAACGACTATATTGAAATAAAATCACTTTCAATAAAAAAAAGAAAATAAAACGCCAATCACCTGCAGCACTTAGGATACGTCAGACACTGACCAGCATGACAGATCTTCCGGAAACATATTTCAATTTCTGATGCGTGGCGACATCCGATATGACTGTGCCCCACAACCCAAGGACAATAAGTCAATCTATGTCAGTCTGCTCGGATTTTATTTTCCCCGGGCAATTACATTTTTATTTCAGTTCATAAAACGCAAGCTATTTCAGAAACCTCAATCAAATCCACACTCTGCCTGAATATTAACCAAACCAAAACATTCGAGAGATTTGGAGTCCGGAATGATATTTCTTTTTTTTTTTTTTTCTTTTCAGGAACCACAGTGATGACCATGACCGCTTTCGATGCTGACGATCCCAACACGGACAACGCCGTCCTGCGCTACATCATTGTGAGACAGTCTCCCGAGAAACCTTCGCCCAACATGTTCTACATCGACCCGGAGAGAGGCGACATCGTCACTGTCATCTCACCATCCCTACTTGACCGAGAGGTATGGGTTTATTGAGGCAAAGTTGAGTTTTATTAAAAAAATAACCATAAACTATGCGTTCTTATAGAGCCGTGTTTGCATTATTATATATATATATATATATATATATATATATATATATATATATATATTATATATATATATATATATATATATATATCTATATATATATATATGGATTGGTTAGTGATTGTGGTGCTACTTTGTTGGTTGGTTGAACTTTTGTGGCTTTTGGTAGTTTTGTGTTTTCCTGATGTCTCGGAGAGACGACGCTAGCACGCTTGTGATTGTGTGTAATAAGAGATTACAGATATAAACTCAGGGTGCAGAGAAATCGGCAAGAGACGGCAAATATTAGAGTCGATCCAGAAGGAATCAGAATTAGGAGTTAGGAATGATTTTCATTCTCTGTGCTTTCAGATGACAGTGTGTGGGAGGAAAAACATGCTTGGCTTTTTATTATTATTTTCTTGTTATCTCGGCTGCGTGCTATGATTTACTTTTGTCAAAGCTTCGGTTTTGTCAGTGTTGGGGATTTATTTAATATATACTATATGGACAACAGTATTGGAACGCCTGAATTTTTTCAGCCCAAACTGCTTCCATGTAAGAGTATACAGTATAAGAGATCTTTTCTATACAGTATACAGTATAAGATGACTTCAATGAAGACATCAGGATTCAACGGAGCAGTCGAGATTTAAGCTCCTTGCTCAAGGGCCCACTAGTGGCAGTTTGGTGGTATTGCGATTTGAACCCCGGAACGTTCCGGTCCTGAGCCGATTGCCTTAACCACTCACGTGTTGGAGTGGAAGGTTTTGAGTAGCCTATGATCAAACCTTGACCTTAATCTTATTGAACACATTTGGGATGAATTGAAACCCTGACTCTTATCTCCAGTCTCCTCACCCTACCTTTAGTACATCAGCACCTGAACTTACTAATACCGGTGTCGGTCCATGTGCACAAAATTCCACGATTGCACGACAGATTCTAGTGAAACATCTTATAGAAGGTTATAATAACAGCAAATGGTGAGTCAATGTGGACCAGAAAGCACATGAATCTTTTTTATCATGTGTCTACAAATGTATTATTCAATGATTTAATTCTGTATATAACGTGTAATTACATTGATAATGAACAATTTACTAGTCGTGATATGAGCAGCCTCGTTGCTGACATCACTCGCTTTCATGGGATTTCCAAGTTATTGGCATTGTGTCTCATGCAGCAGCCAGGAAACAAGTCGCAGGGGGATATTGAAGTGGATTCTTCCTTTAAAAGATGCGTTGATATTTTATTAGCGAAAGAACTAGCTATCAGAATCCGCGCAGGGCATTTGCATACGATTGAAATTCCGTCTCGTTCCGGTTCCCTATGTTATCCGCTTGTTTGATAGTTTTCAAGTGCGGGATTAATTGCTTGTGAGGCTTGATTGTGGGTGTGGAGACAGGAGGAGTAGGTGTGTCTGAAACCGCGGGATGCAGCGTTGTCTCGCGGGTAGCTGGTTCTGGTGGAGTTAGTCGACGAATGCTAATGAGCGACTGGAAACGGCGTTTCCCGCGCCTCCTCAGCGGAGCGAGACAACGGCATGATTGCTTTTTCAGCGGGGTGACGAATGCAGGAACATCAATTCGGCCCGCTGCTGGAGGAGGAATATTAGCTGTTGTCAGACACTTAGAGCGTGGTTTAATTGAGGTTATACACACTTAGCCACCAGTATCGGCTGTGTCCGACAAGACCGACTGAAAACCCGTCAGCCGGAACAATGTACTATCATGACGTAAACATCAGTATGAGTGTACATGTGTGGCTGTGTGTGTGTGCTGGGTATCATGAAAGGCGGACGTGTTTTTCTTTTTTTTTATTTTTTTTATAAGTATTATGATTTATTTATAGTATGTTTCCGACACGTGTCTTTCGCTGACACACAAAGACAGAATAGTGGGATGTTCTTAAGATTTGAGTCACATCCAGTTCACTCTTGCCATTAATCCGGCGAGCTCCATTTCTCTTTCCGACTTGCTTAGGGGTGTAAGATGTGGCAGGTGAGCCTTCAAGGTGACATCCGATGGTTTAACTTGAGGGTGTGAAGGTGTGAAGTTTGTGCATGTCGAAGTCTTTGGAGACTCAGAAGTGCAAATTAAATAACAGATGTTGCACGGATATTGTTGGCAACGCGAAAGCGATTCTTTCATGAGCAACTTTGGTACATCGCGAGCCATTAACGCGCTTGACCTTCATAAACGCGAGATGTGGCGGCTCGTGTGTTTTCAAACAGCATGAATGTGATTTCACAGCAATTTCACAGAGACTTGTGCAAACCGTCCGGCTGCTTTGAAAGCCCCGTCTGCAACTCGGATCCTTCACAAGATATGCACTTTTGCATTCACCATGAACAATTGGATCAATGGAAGGCTGTCATTTCTAATATCATATACACTGATAAGAATGATTATAATCTGTATAGGTATGCTAATATCCGTCATAAAAGATAATGGTGAAGTATGGATATGCTTGTGTGTGTGTGTGCGTGTGTTCTGCTTGTTAATCAGAACAGCGCGCATGAGTAATGATGGGTTTGACGTGAGTGTTTAAAACCTCTTTTAACATATCTGAGGTAGCAGATTCCCAGCAATCGTGATTAATTGAGTAGAAAGCCTGGCTGCTGTCACCGACTAGAACGCTTTAACCATCACTAAATCATTACCCGTCTTTGCTCGAGCTATACACTCTTCTGTCTACACTGGGTGACCTTTTCTTGGTGACTCTGCTTCCGCAGGCGGTTTTCTCAGCACATACGGACCCGAGTGGTTTTTCAATACTCCCACACCAAATATCATGGGATGCTCGGTCAATATCTAATGGTGTGGAGGAGAAAAGACGGAGTACGAATGCGTTCACATAACTTCAATTATATGATACCAAAAGAAAGGAAATGCTAAGGCAATACGAGCAAAGTCTTGACGTGTAATTGAATAGATTTTACGGCTTGTAAAGCTCGTTGTGTTTTTTTGCAGACAGATGACATTTAAATATTTTTAACTGCATGTTATGAATCAATTCATTTTTACTTGTCAATTTGGGTTTGTTTTTTTTTTACCAAAATCCTACTTTGTCGGATTTTTGTATATATATTATATATATATATATATATATATATATATATATATATATATATATATATATATATATATATATATATATATATATATATATATATACACACAGTACAATATTAATTACAGTATGCAGTATTGTATTGTACGTATAAAAAGCTATTCAAATTAACGGCTAATTGTATTTAATTGCATTGCATTTTTAACATTTTTAGTATAGTCTATAGTCTATAGTAATAAATAAGCAAATACATCAAAGTGTATGCCCTTTAAAAAAAAATACAGACCCGTTTTTCCTCAGACAAATATATAAAAGGTTATCATTATTTGTCACTGCGCTCTCAGCGGTATATTTGACTGGGAATATTTATATCTCTTCATAAACGGATCTTGTTTCAAGATTCACAAAGACAGAACCCTAAAGGCATCACTACAATGGCATACAGGTATCTTTATGCCTTATTCTTTTCCCCCCCAAGAGTGTCGTTACAGCAATAATGATCACGCTCACCTTTGTGTGACTTTTTAGCACTTCCTATATTGTTTATTCACGAGTTTGCAAAACTGTGGGTCTGGGGACAAAAAAACAAACAAATAAATAAATAAATACAAACAAAAACCCTGTAAAACAGTCCTGAAGATAAAAGTTTCGTTAAGAAAATATTTCCGCGGGTTAATCAGTAGGTCGCTCTGATGCATGCTGGGATGCTTTTTTTTTTTTTTACACTGATTACACTTTGGTTATGTTTGAAGATAGTGTTATGCTAATACAAACAATATTTAATTCACCAATATGCAACATTCATGAGAATCACATTGGATGTGTGTATTTTTGTGCTTTTTAAACAATCAGTCACCTGTATGAGTGTGCAAGTTCAGGACTAACAGGTGTCTAATAGGTTGATAGTGTATTGTTTTTTTCTCACTAACTACAACTGTGTGTGTGTGTGTGTGTGTGTGTGTGTGTGTGTGTGTGTGTGTGTGTGTGTGTTGTGTGTGTTGTGTGTGTGTGGTGTGTGTTTGTGTGTGTGTACATTTTGGCGGATCAGTAGCAGAAAGTGACTGCTGCCATCAGGTACTGCTTTCATTGCTTAAAACAGTATTTGTGTACCTGACACCATGCAGAATGGTTCACTAATTACCGGGCAATTAGTTTAGTTAATTCAGGATATGCACCTGCTTTGAAGCACCTGCTGTTATGTCACCGCTAGTGCACACTATATCGGCTTTTTTCACCAATCACGCACAAGTATCTGCTTTTGTATTACACTAAATCACGTAGCAAAATTTCTCTCTGCAGGCAACAAATTAACCAGGATGCAGTATATTTATTTATTTATTTATTTATTTATTTATTTATTTATTATTTATTTTTTATTTATTTATTTATTTATTTATTTATTTGCATGTGTTGTAACTCTGGTGCATATCTTCAACCTTTGTGTCACAGAACTTAACAGACAATGGCTTGGTCCAGAAAAAAAAAGGGAATCTCTAGTTTGAATAGTGTTACATGTATAGCATTACGCATGCACTCACATGCAGGGCAGGTTCAAGAATTATTTGTACATTCACACCTTGGCATGCACCAGCGCAAACAAGTGAATTTGTCAGCGACTTATGGTGATTAAATTTGAGCCGGCCCCAAGTTAAGAACATTTTTTGCATGTGTAAATACGGTGTAACAGTTGCTGCAAATTAGTGTAAGAACAGAAGCCTTATTTGTGGAATTCTAATAGAGTCACTCACTTATACATTTGGGAATTGCTCCTGCCAGCGCCATTGTACAGTGCCTAGTGACTTGCAGCAATAAAATCCTCTTGATGTCATTTGAGATCACTATGTCTGAATATCATCAAGCTAAAAGCTTGTTGAAGGAGGTTAATACAACATGAAGTATGCTTGGCGAGGAGACAGATCTTGCTTTCCCCTGCATCTTGAGGGACAGTCACGCCATGCAAAAGGCTCAAAAGAAGCAGGGTTTAATAAGTGGCTTTAAAAAAAAAAGCAGAAAGAAAAAAAAAACCTGCTGGCTCATTTTGGGCTTTTAGATGAGCATTAGTGTTGTATACCCTGCAGCTACGGGAAGCCAGTGCGGTGGTTTGGGAAAACTTTGCAGGAGTTGGATGATGCTTAGAGGGCAGACATGCCAGGATTGAGCATCAGTCGTTCAATCTGGAGCGAATAAAGGATTAAACGAGCATTTGAATGGCATCTATGGATAGGAAATGCGGGTCATTTGAAGCAAAACGATATTCCCTTATTCCCGTATTCCCTTTTTTTCCATCCTTCGTAATGTTGTTCCACGACTGCTATTTTTCCTTCGTCATATGGTACATTTCCTATATATGATCCAGGAATGGAAGAGCACTGGCGAATATATGGTCCATTGTTTTATGGTATCGTTTATAACTACTATACATGATCAGTAAAGATTGGTTATTAGTTCTTATTACGTAATGGGGAAGCAATATAGTTCTTACATAGAGTAACGTATGTATGCAGTACTTATAAATATATTATGCAACATCACATACAGAAACCCTGTTTCAATCAGTGGATATATTCAAGTTATGTTTTATTAAAAGTAACTGAAAAGCCTCTTCTTCACATTGCCCACCTCCCCGATCCTTTCTGTGTCAAACACACACACACACACACACACACACACACACACACACACACACGCAGGCATCCAATTAATCATGGGTCATAGCATAGTGATTTCACTCCCAGCAGCTTCATTCAGCCAGATCCCAAACAGTCATTCAGATGATGGCCCCTGCCTCTCGGCTGCACTCGCACACCAAATGGGCTTTTCAAACATGCTTTCTGGGCCTGCGCCTAATCTGATCTCCCCTCCACGTAATTGAATGTCAGTCGCCATATAAAGATTCTTTCCAGTCTTCAATTAGTGGCTCATTGTGGGTGTCAGGACGGCTAGACAAAACAGACAGCAAAATATTTACTCCTGCAGGTGGGGCCGGAGTTATTATAGCATTTCATCTATATGCAAATAGATTGAAAGCATGAGGGACCCAAGCATCACTTGATAACATTGCATTATTGTATTATTTGGTGGCACTTCACTGTATAAAGTATATAAATTCCCATTCATTCAGCCATTATCATGTCGAGATTGAGCTTCAGTTGGTTGCAAAATAGACTCGTAAGTGGAGTTGAGCGCTGATTTCGGGTTCACAAAGTCGCATTGGGTAGACTTTTTGTATGCATTCATTCATCCTTCTTTTTACTGCTACATTATTAACTTTTGTTTGTTACATTATATTACTTTTTACGAGAGCATTTGGGCAATTTTGTAATTTGTGTTTGTCTTTGCTAATATTTAATGGAAAATACAAAGATACAAAAATAAAAAAAAATATATATATATATATATATATATATATATATATATATATATATATATATTCATTCATTCATCTTCTACCGCTAATCCGATCTTCCCTCGGGTCACGGGGAGCCTGTACTTATCTCAGGCGTCTATGGGCATTAAGGCAGGATACATCCTGGATGGAATGCCAACCCATTGCATGGCCCACACACTCACATTCACACACATTCAAACACTAGGGACAATTTTCAAACACAAAGGTGCCAATCAACCTACCGTGCATGTTTTTTGGACCAGGAGAGAAAACCGGAGAACCCGGAGAAAAAAAAACCCTGAGGCACAGGGAGAACATGCAAACTCCACACACACATGGCCGAGACGGGAATCGAACCCGGACCCTGGCGGTGTGAGGCAAACGTGTTAACCACTAAGCCACCGTGCCCTGTGCTCTATGGACAATAAGGCTCCAATTTACAACAGAGTAAATTCAGTAAAATCAGTTTGTAAATTCTGCAATTATTATTATTGCTATTATTATTATTGTTGGTGGTGGTGTTGTTATTATTCTTGTTATTATTATTATTGCTATTGTTTCTAGGTTATTTAAAATCTGGATTTTTAAACCAAGAACTCCAAAAACTTTAATCTCTCACCACAATGGAAATTTAAAAATGGATTTTTGTGACGCTGCAAAGAAAATAACTTTTTTCACTCGTACATATTTTTGGATTTTGCCTGGAAGCCTCTCCGCAATTAAGAACACATTTTCAAAACTGACATGGTTTTTAGGAATTTTTTTTTTTTTATTTTGCGTAATTCTATTGATGAAATCTCTGTCTATAGATAATTCATAGCCTCCAAATTAAATACATGCAAAAGATTACTAATCCACCTCTATATGTTGCTGTTTGTGATGATTTGTATGAAGGGTGCCAAAAATTCTAGCTATCAGAACTTAAGAGATCCTTAAATTCACCAAAACCATCCCTGTGTCTGTGTAATGAACAGTGGTCACTGCGCTACTATTATTAGTTTATAGGTTTGTGTTTGCACCTGGTTGAAAAGGTCACTCTTTATACAATCAAAAGCTTATTCTACTGACTAATGACTAGCTGAAAAGGCCAAGACTCATTTTCCCAGGTTTACATCAATGTGTCTTAGCACTCCAGTAGTCCTCATCTCCAGTCTCAGTGACACACTATGCTGTGGAGTTTCAGGTTTTCCCTGCTGTCAACATACCTGACACCTAATTATCAAGCGCTTCATGAGCTGGATCAGGTGTTGCGAGTAGGAAACGGTGCAAGGTCATTGGTCCCATTGCCAAGAGAAGTTTGAACTGTTATTATAGCCCTCGTTTTATTAGTTGTTTTTTCTTCTTCTCCAGTTTCCAATTCCCACCCGTAAGACGAACACAAGCACAAAGAAACGTAACGGAGGGGAAAAATAGTGTTTATTAAGGACAGTGAAACTAAAAGTAAAAGGAGAAAGTGCTCTTGTCCGTTATTTGGGATCGGGTGAGGAGTGGCTGGAACGGGAGAGGGTACGCGGAGATCTCTCAACGCGCTTCCTGGTGTCAGATCCTGATCAGTGCACGGCTTCGTCCTCTGGATCTCCATCAGCACTTACGGGCTAGGTTCTTTTTCGGCCACAGGGCTGTGGAGACTCCCAGATACAAGGCGCTGTGAGGGTCTGGCGGGAATTCCTCATCCGCATGAGCCGTCTCGAAAAGAAATATTCGCCATTAGTCGCCAGATTGAAGATAATAGAAGTGCCACTCGGGGATAAGCTCCAGCCATGTCTTGTTTAGGATGCCCCGCCTCTTTATCATCTGTGCGAGGTTGCGCTACTCTTACGCAGTCAGTCCCTCTGCATCCTGTTGTGACGTGAGTCTGGAGGGCCTGCCCATCTCGGTAGATGGGGCGGAGGCCCATATATATATGTATATTAGGTTATACAATATATGAACTTTATAGGATGTATAGAGTGGAGCAGAAATGCATGATGGTTAATGCAGTAGACTCTGTGAGCCACCAGGGTCCTATCGATGTAGTGCAGAGTTCAGCAGGGTAATGATAGAAATGATGGTAGATGGACAAAAAAAGGAGACACTGAACCTTCTGGTTCTGATGTGTGGTGTGTGTGCGTGTGTGTGTGTGTGTGTGTGTGTGTGTATGTGTATGTGTTACTGTACCTCCTGTAAAGATGTTAAACACTTTGTGACTGTGAGGAGTCCTTAAGGATGTTATGAGCTCTGCTCCATGTGAAGATGCTTGATTTGTTGTGTGAATTTCTCCACCTGTTTTCAGGGCAAACACACACACACACACACACACACACACACACACACACACATACACAGGCACACACACACCATTACCACACTATAATGGAGTTTTCCAGGATGCTCTTAATAGCACGGTGGTAAAATCCTGTTATAATCCCCGGGGACATATTTATGTTTTTAAGTCTCCTCAAGAAGTATAGAAGCTGTTGCACCTTCCTAACCAGAGCCGAAGTGTTCTAGTGCCAGGACAGATTCTCAGACACTTTTAAATGATTGACGTAAAGCTGGAGATCTGCACTACCTCAATTCCACTGATTTAGACAGGGACGTGCCACCTATTGTTTTATTTAGTGAAATTCCTCGTCAGGGGAAAACTTCTCTTGTGTAGTTTCCTAATGGATGTTATGAATATCATTTTTACTATGGCATCTGATTTAGTTTGAGCCCTGTGCCTTATTTTAAGACATAAATCAACTCTGACCAAAAAAAAAAATATGCTGAGACATTTATTGTATATCCGAACAGAAAATGTATATGTTGCGGCAAAAAAAACCCGCTGGTCTACATTACGTGATCCATCTAAAGCTGAGTGTTTTCGATTAAGTGCACTTTGATTGCGTTTCAACTTTGAGTGCACTTTAATGGAGATGTAGCATGTGTAATATGCAGTTCACTTTTAATTTAGCTCATTCGGGTGTTTTTTTTTTTTTTTTTTTTTAAAGTCTGATTTATGTTCGTATCTCAGTCAAATGTGCAGTAGAGTTTGACGATTGTGGTGTGTGTAGTAGAAGGCTGGCTGCCCCGTCGTCTGGAGTGAGCCCAGCATATAGAGTCCAGCTCCAGACAGTGATGAGAAATAGCATTCCTTCTTTCTCCCGGCCTTCTCTCTTTTACTTTCTCTACCCTTTTCTCCTCTATCACGCCTCTGTCCACTTGCATTAGCAAGGAAATGAGATTCCACTAATTAATTAGATATCTGAGTGCTAAAGATGAGGATTACATCCCAATGAAGGTTAGGAGTGTCAATCATGTGTTTTTTTTTTCTTTTTCTTCCCTTCTCCCTTTCCATGCTGCAAATTCCTGGAGATAAATTGAGCCCCGTGGGCATGGTGGAGAGAAAAAAAAAGGGGAGGGGGGGCAAGTCGTTAATCTTTGCCTGTTATTAATTGAGTCTTGCTGAGCCACTCGGTCAACGAAGGTGTGAAACATCAGAGAGAAAGAAAATGAAGAAGGAATACTGTCCAATTTGAAGCGACGAAGATGGATGCCGGGAACAGACGAAAGTAAAGACTGAAATCCGTCTTACAGGGCTGATTTTCGGGACAGACGTCCGGAGTTAAACTTTGCAAGAGCTGTGCTATTGATCTTACAGGAAATACGCAGAATAACACTATAGTCCACTGTTATAAATTGGAACGCCTTGCATTTTCCTGCCTCAACCTCGGGAAAACATTTTAGCGCTCTTGACAAAGCACACGCGGTATCAGCTTCGCCGGCAATAATTACGCTGTAAAGCATTATCTTCGCCGCTGCTCAAACAAAGCGTTGTGCGGATATTAAATTGCGATGGCATTAAGGCTAATCTAGACATACAATGAAGAATGCAGCAGTTTATAAAAAAAAAAAAAAAAAAAAAAAAGGTAATGAATATGACATTGCACTATTGAACTCACAAGGACTTGGCAGTAAGTCGGAAAGTTTGGGCGATAAAACACCTTCGTTTCCTTTTTCTTCAAAGTGCTGCGAGCGAAATCGGCGCAATCTGTCTAGTCAACGCTGCAATGTAATGAGCAATTGTTCGCGTTTATATGACACAGGCAGGCAAGTGTGCACCTCACAATCTCTTGAGAAGTCTTTTTAGTTGTTCGTTAAGAAAAATGGCCCCAATTACCACACGCTCTGCCAATCTGAGAGGAAATGAAAGGCGTGAGTGCTATAAATTTCTCTGGATCCCGGGCTGGGTAATAAAATTGCATTTGTGCTTTATTGGTGCTGTAAAGAAAGGCTATGCTCGAATGGCGAGGGATAAAACGCCTGCGCAGGGAGGGGTTGCGGGGTAAACGGGGCAAACTGACGCTGGGAGACAGCCAGGTCCTAACGGAGTCGATTCTTTTATGCGTAGAGAGAACCGGTCTTGGAAGACGTTCGCATTCACGGTCTGCTCATTAGTTCTGCTCAGTTCACACGCATGAAAGTGCCTTCTGTAACCTTGACTCTATGTCCAC
Organism: Kryptopterus vitreolus; assembly: GCA_030449085.1. Classification (NCBI taxonomy): domain Eukaryota; kingdom Metazoa; phylum Chordata; class Actinopteri; order Siluriformes; family Siluridae; genus Kryptopterus; species Kryptopterus vitreolus. The sequence goes on along the minus strand of JACRUU010000019.1, from coordinate 14,472,106 downwards.
TCCATGCTGTGTTTTGTGGCCTTGTGGTGGTGGGTGGGAGTCAGGGAAGATTCGATTCCTCGTGCCTGTGCGGGCTGAGATAAGAATGAGGTCAGTGCTCCTCACGTAGCAGGACATTGCAGGATGGATGACGGGTAATGAAGTGAGCGATGAGCCTCTTCGTTCTCTTTTTCCGACCTGCCCGTTTCGGACATCCTCAGGTAGAGAGTGAGAGACAGATGGAGGGAAAGACAGACGGTCTTGTTTCATTTATTAGCCTGACAGGAATGACATATTGAAGAGTAGAGCAGTGGTTCAATCAGGCCTGATCATTATGATAAGGTCACACGGGTGACACTGTACTCAGTAAAACAGCAATAATGAGGAAAAAGGGATTGTAAAGTTTATCACCTGAGACACTTATTCAACATTTTTTTAAGTGCCACTTCCAGCCAGGTTAGCTTTTAATATGTCATATATACATTACTACGATGTGTCCATGAACATTTACTCGGAGTCCAGCGGAGGCTATAATGCGTCGCAATATATGAACCACTTAGGGTATTTAGTAATTATAAATCAAGCCACAGATTTATTCCTTTGCTTGGAGCAACTCTTGACGACGATCACGTTTTAAACGTGGAGCAATAAACGGTCATCTAAGTGATGATATCAGCTCTGATTCAAGCGCAGTTGCTTATGACACTAAACCAACTCTCATAAAACTAAACCAGAGCCGTAGCATTGCAGAAAAGTGCTCTGCATAATTCAACTAAAAGAATAAAAAGAAAACATGTTGGATGCCGGATGTGACACGCGCCATTTTAAAATAGTCATTTCACGAATGATGCAATCACTCTTTAGCATTCCAGTGGTATATTTCATTTAATGCATTAATGCGTTGTTATATTGCATTCTTGTGCACCATTCACTTTTTGTTGTTTGTTTTTTAACTAAATTGAGCAAAATAGCAAATCAAAAAATAATTCGATTTTTTTTTCCATATCAGCTTCGGATTGAGAAAATGCATTGACAATATACTATCCGTACTATGGATAAAGACCTGTTTCTTGCCCTGTTTTTAACATTTGAATGATTAAAAATTTATTTTAAAAAATGGTATAATTCTCTCATCACTGCAAATACAATTTACTCTGATGGTAATAAGTTTTCAACCTATTGAAGAAATTCAGTTGATGGAGACTGAACGCTATCTATCTATCTATCTATCTATCTATCTATCTATCTATCTATCTGTCTGTCTGTCTGTCTGTCTGTCTGTCTGTCTGTCTGTCTGTCTGTCTGTTTGTCTGTCTGTCTGTCTGTTTGTCTCAGTGATTAATATGATATATCATAAGTTCGTGTAAGAGTGTAAAGAAAAAAACAAGACTTATTCTCTACAGTTGTTCTGAATCACACGTCTCAGAGCATTATGTGCAAATCTAGCAGCAAAGGCTAAAACAATTATCTGAAAGATAAATGGTTTGTGTGACAATAAGATATGGGTGAATGCGCCTTACTGCTGCACGCTATCAAATCCTGTGTGAAAATAGTTTTAAATCAAATCCTGTTATATTGAGCTACAAAACTGCGGCCCGTTTTCGGTCTGCTCAAGACTTGCGAGAATTTGTAAGGCAATATTACAGAAACTTCAATTTCCAAACGTTTGTCATGTATAATGATGTTGTAGCAGACATTTTTTTTTTAAATAACTTTTGCAGAAAGACTTTGTTGTGTTCTGGATCCTTAAACACAATGTTCAGACCTATTTTGTTTGTGTGTGTGTATGTGTGCCACTGTGCACGTGTGTTGTGGTGGGATCCATGATAAGTCAAAAGAAAATCATCTTCCGCGCTCTGACAGACGAGGGAGCTCTTAAAGATTATGTGCTTTTGAATGACTGATGGCGTGACACTTGCCAAAATACCATAGAGACCTTTTTAAAATTCAAAATTCCAGAAATAATCTTGAGCAGCCAGGCTTTATCAGTCTGCCCAAGCATGGGTCTGAAATGGCAAAGAAGAGAGAGGAGGAAGAAAAGGAGGGATGAAGTGTGCTGGAGGCTAAGGGCATCTCGTAGCCAATGGTAGAGCAAAGCCTTTCGCTTTTCTTTTTTTTTTTTAACCCCCCCTCTTATATGCACTCAATCACTCACTCTCTCACTAAGTGTCTGCGTTATTAGAAACACCAGCACCGGTATCGATCAGCCAATCGTGTAGAAAAGCAGAAAAGAATGCAGATACAGATTAAAAGCTTCAGGTAATCCGAATGGAGGTGGGGTGGGGGGGGGGGGGGGGGGGGGGGGGGGTGTGGGGTGTGGGGGGGGGTTGGGGGGGGGTTGTAATACTCAGCTACGTTGGCTATGGGGTATTTGTTGTTGCTGGCAGAACAGGTTGGTATTTTTATAAACTTGCTGATCTCACCAATCTCAGTAGAACACAGTCTCTAGAGCAGGGATCACCAACCTTTTTGTAACTGAGAGCTACTACATGGACACCGAGTCATATAAAGGGCTACCAGTTTGAAATACTCCTCTGAAATAACAAATTTACCTTTAGTTATATATATTATTATTATTATTATTATTATTAATGATACTCATTTATCTATGTAAATACACTTGACAGTGACTATCAACAACGAATTAACTACATTTTACATTATAGACGCATCTCACTGATGAGTTGTGCACTTTTTATAGCAAGCCTGAGAGCTACTCATGTGCTCCTTGGGGGCTACCTGGTGCCCACGGGCACCACGTTGGTGACCCCTGCTCTAGAGTTTACACACAACAATGTACAAAAAGCAAAGTAACGCATGAGTGACCGTGCTGCAGGTAGAAACACATTGTTTGCCAGAAGTCAGGGAAGAACGGTGGAAACTTTGGGCTAAAGCAGCTCAAATCATATTGAAAGTGTTAAAAGTTGGAATTAATACCAACAGTTTTGCCACAATGGCTCAGGGATATAATTACCATATCATTTATTATGTATATAAAATATATTGAAAATAATAGGCATGTTCAGGCAGTATTGGGGAGTAACTAGTTACATGTAACGGCTTTACATAATTTAATTACACGAAATAAATGTAACAGCAATTTATTACAGTTAATGAGAAAAAAAAATGTGTTATTAAATTAGTTACTTATGAAAAGATTACAAATAGGGTTACGTTGCAATCACGGTGGTTTAGTGGTTAGCACGTTCCCTTCACACCTCCAGGGTCGGGGGTTCGATTTCGATTCATGTTACTTGCCAGTGTGTCCTGTTGTAGCTACGCAAAGATTTGATTTCTCAAATTGTATTCAATATTTTTTGTTATTCTTTGTTGTGGTTGTGCTTAAAAATTAAATTGATATAAATTGAATTCAAGTGGGGGAACACGGTGGCTAGGTGGTTAGCACGTTCGCCTCACACCGCCAGGGTCCCGGTTTGATTCCCGTCTCGGCCATGTGTGTGTGGAGTTTGCATGTTCTCCCCGTGCCTCAGGGGTTTTTTTCTCCGGGTTCTCCGGTTTCCTCCCGGTCCAAAAACATGCATGGTAGGTTGATTGGCACCTTGGAACATTGTTCCTAGTGTATGAATGTGTGTGTGTGTGTGTGTGTGTGTGTGTGTGTGTGTGTGTGTGTGTGTGTGTGCTGCGATGGGTTGGCATTCCATCCAGGGTGTATCCTGCCTTAATGCCCATAGACGCCTGAGATAGGCACAGGCTCCCCGTGACCCGAAGGAAGATCGGATAAAGCGGTAGAAGATGAATGAATGAATGAATTAATTAATTAATTAATTCAAGTGATGAAAGATTTCGAAACACTAAACAGGAGTTCTACTATAAGATTAACTGTAAAGTTATAAATGTTTGGAAATGGTTTAGTTGGAAATATGCATTAGAAACTTGAACATAATCAAGTGTAATGATACTTTACTTTTATAAAGTCGTTGAAAGATTACACTACTTATAACATTTTGGGTCATTTATAATCTGTAACCTATCACATTTCCAAAGTAAGCTTCCCAACACTGTGTACACTATGTGGTCAAAGGTATTGGGACACCTGACCTTTCCTTCCATATGTGTTTCTTTTCCAAACTGTTACCACAGAGCTGGAGGCCCACGCCTTTTTAACACAGGATCCTAGCATTTTTCCTAGCATTCTAGCATCCTAGCATTCAGAATCTAGACGAAACACCTTCACAGAAGAGTGGAGGGTTATGATTATGAGTTCAAAACTGAAACTACACATGTAATTTGATGATCAGAAAGCACAGATCATACTTATGACCAAGTGCCCACAAACTTTTGGCAGTGTCGTGTATATTTAGTGTGATCCTGATGAGCACAGGTTTCCCGCTCTTCCTGACTTTTCTTCTTCATAAGGTAGTTTATCTTTCCATAATTCCCTCTGGCTCGCTCATTAGAGCTACATTTATGAATTTCAAATCAAGATTCTTCATATATTCATTTTTGGATATTGTTAAAAGTGCTATACAGATAAAACCGTCTCACACCTCCAGGGTTGGGGGTTCGATTCCCACCTCCGCTGTGTGTGTGTGTGTGTGTGTGTGGAGTTTGCATGTTCTCCCCGTGCCTCAGGGGTTTTTTTTCTCCAGTTTCCCCCCAGTCCAGAAACATGCACTGTAGGTTGATTGGCACCTTGGAAAATTGTCCCCAGTGTGAATGAATGAGTGTGTGTGATGGGTTGGCATTCTGTAAAGGGTTTGTCCTGCCTTGATGCTCGAAGACGCCTGAGGGGCACAGGTTCCCTGCGACCCGAGAGAGAAGTCAGATAAAGCAGTAGAAGCGATGTAAATGAATGAAAGAAACGTTATTTATGGATAGATGGAATACGATACAGAAATAGAAGTTTTAAACCATAGCTTGTTTTTTTCCCCCCAATTTTTTTTTTTTTTTTTTTTTGCATGTTTGTCATACATTAATGTTTCAATTTGTTCGCTCATCTGAAACATGACAAACATGTATAAAATAGGAAATAGCCCAACACTTTTCACACCACTGTATAAATTGTGTGTCTTTCTATATGGCTGGTCCTGACGTAGAGTAGTGAAGTGGAAGTGGATAAGTGTGTTTCTTTGATAAGTCTATTTCTAAGTTTATCCTCACTGGAGAAGGTTGTGTATTCTGTAAAAACCCTATAGGGAAGTGTTTTCCACTGTATGTAGAGCTTCTTTTTACTTATAGCATCTGAGGAAGGTCCTCTTCAGAAAGTTCAGGTTCAGAAAGTCCTCTTCGAATTTCATTATTAAACAAACGTATATATATATATATATATATATATATATATATATATATATATATATATATATATATATATATATATATATATATATATATTGGGGGGGAATGGGGGGATCTTAATGTCTGACAGATGTGACTGTTAGGATTTGTCTGTTTGTCTGTGCAAAACCAGTAGCTTATGCAAAAAATAATAATAATAAGAGACTTAACGAGGCTAAGAGGGCAAACTTTTTCAAACATTTCCTCATAAGGATAAATGATGTGCCTGCGCAGTGTGTGTGTATGTAAAAGATGAAGCTGATGAAGCATTATGAAGAAACCCTTCTTTGTCGCGTCGTCTCCCTATTGATACGGGCATTATGCGGCTGTCGTCCATTATGATCGCAGCGGGGAGCCTGAGAGCATTAAAGGCTTAGTCTTAAATATGCACACACATCACAAAGTGCTCTTTATAATGTCAACTGTTCAAAAGGGCGAGCGCAGCGACATCAGGGCAGGCGCGCCAAAGTTCACCATTAAACTCCATAATCATTAAACCTCTTTCTAACAGTGCTGAAATGTATTTCCGGCGTTATTAAAGCCGACCACGTGACCTGATATTGCTACGGTTGCTAGGACGGGGATAAAGATTGCTCGAGATGGACTTCAACTGCCAGATATTCTGAGGTGATGGAAAGGAGCGCGACCCAGGCATGGGTTAGAATAGCTAATGGAGCTTAGAAGATGCCGAAATGCAGGAGAAGATGAAATGAATGCTGGGTTATGGAGGTGATGGTCAATATTCTCTAAAAGCACAGTTCGTCCTGAAAGTCTCTCAGGGTTCATTCGAAAAAAAGTTTTTATTTGTTCACAATCGAGGATTCTTTCTTTTCACACACGTCTCGGTAAAGAAAGAAAAATCTCACCTTGTGGGATTCATGTGTGGACTTTATGGACAAAAGTTTGGGGATACATAAGATGTAGCATCTGTTAGTCCCCATTTGCTGACCTTTCACTCTCTCTCTCTCTCTCTCTCTCTCTCTCTCTCTCTCTTAGTAAATGGAATTAAATGTTGAATGGGACATTTACATGCACATATAAATATTACGCATAATTCAGGTTTTCACAGGCTTTTGTCCATATTGTTTATCTGTCCACTGTAGAGACCTTCTGTTCATGTGACCTTTTCTGTCATCTCGTGAATGCCTTGCTGTTATAACCTTTAGCCTAAACCAGATGCCCTGTGCCCTTTCATATTAGTACAAACTGCCTGTTTATTACAAATAAATGATTTCCTAGGGTTAGCTGACTCTAACTTGCCAAAAATGTGTAGAAATTATTAAAAGAAGGACCAAAATCTCTCTCTCTATCATTCTTTTTCTTTCACACACACACACACACACACAACACATACTTACAGCAGTTCACAAACAGCAGTTCAGCACACACAAACATACACACCCTCACTCATTTTCCCAGAACACAGAGCTGTCAAAAATCATATTATTTGGCGTCTGCTAAAACTCAACACACAAACATTTGAAACTTGCATTTTTCATCTTGACAGTATGGAGAGTGAGAGATAGAGAGAGAGAGAGAGAGAGAGAGAGAGAGAGAGAGAGAGAGCGATAGAAGATAAGGCCAATGAATGAAAAGTGAAAACCTTTGTGTGGGCTTAGACAATGAGAGAAATTGAGGGAGAGTGGAAAAAAATAAATAAATAAATAAATAAAAATTGAGATATCAAGTAAAAGAAAATGGATGACATGTGCAGGCCTGAGCAAGCAAAGAGATCCGATGAAAATGTCAAGGGTAGCAAAGAGCATGAGGAGAGGCGCGCGAGAAGAGGTGAAAAGGGAAGGAGTTTTGTGCATGGCTACATTTTAGTGGGACTTTGAATGGCTTAAATATGTCAATGCGTCAAGGCATTCCTGTGCCCTGTTGAAACGCTGGCTGAAAGGAGGAAAGAAATATGCATTGTAAGTGCAAGAGAAATGGTCTAGATAAGTATAGATTTTATTAGGCAATTGCAAAATAAATAAATAAATAAAATAGAGAAGCAAATAAGCATTTGTGGACAGATGCAAAGCTTGATCGCATATTTTACTCGTTATGTGTTTAGTAATGATCGCCGCTTACAATGAAGCTTAAATGTGAGAATGTGAGGCTTGCGGCCTCATTATAATCCTAAACGCTCCCATTTTGTCGACTGTCATCAGTCCAGTGCCGCGAGGTCCGTGCCAAAATCCCCAAGATTCCCCACAGACTATACTATTATACTATAATCTGAAACGTCTTAACTGGATTCAAGTCAATGTGAAAAGACAATGCCAGCCTTATGTACAATATGTAATGTCAAGCATGTCACATTGACATATTTGATTTGCCTCATGACGGTTTTTAATTATATAATAATAAAAATAATATAATAATAAAATGATATAAGGGGGCACGGTGGATTAGTGGTTAGCACGTTCGCCTCACACCTCCAGGGTCCGGGTTCGATTCCCATCTCAGCTATGTGTGTGTGGAGTTTGCATGTTCTCCCCGTGCCTCAGGGGGTTTTTCTCCGGGCTCTCCAGTTTCCTCCCCCGGTCCAAAAACGTAGGTTGATTGACACCTTGAAAAATTGTCCCTATTGTGTGATTGTGTGTGTGAATGTGAGTGTGTGTGTGTTTTGCGATGGGTTGGCATTCCATCCAGGGTGTATCCTGCCTTAATGCCCATAGACGCCTGAGATAGACACAGGCCCCCCGTGACCCGAGGGAAGATCGGATAAAGAGGTAGAAGATGAATGAATGAATGAATAAATAAAATGATACAATAAAAAACTATTATATATCATTTCACCCTATTTTTATTTCAGCCTATTTTTTCAAGAATGTGTGCTCTTGAACCGTTGCCCCCATGGCAGTGGAAACAGCAAGCAGCCCGATGGTGCAGTATACAGTGTTACATACGGATCTGTGAAGTGATTGTTACAGCTCGATTATCGATTTGGAAAATGAGGGACCTTTTTTTTTTCAAATCGTTACTCACCTTTGCTTGTTAAACCGGTACTTCATTGTGGCTGTTTTTTTTCCCCACCTCGTGTCCATTTTGATATAAATCAATAATGTCTCCTTCTCTTTGTGCTGCTGTTGCTGCCAAATTGCTGCAGCACAAAGCTGTAAGAGCACTTCGTAAATTGCTGTGAAATTATGACCCTACATTGGCACGTTTAGAAATTATATGGTAGCATATCTATATATCTGTATCTGTCTATCGCTCTCCTCTCTCTCTCTCTTTCTCTCTCTATCTCTCTCTCTCTCTCTCTCTATCTATCTATCTATCTATATATATATATATATATATATATATATATATATATATATATATATATATATATTCATTCTAAAATCTTCTACCGCTTTATCCGATCTTCCATCGGGTCACGGGGAGCCTGTGCCTATCTCAGGCATCTATGGGCATTAAGGCAGGATACACCCTGGATGGAATGCCAACCCATCGCAGGGCACACACACACACACATTCATACACTAGGGACAATTTTCCAAGGTGCCAATCAACCTACCATGCATGTTTTTTTTTTGGACCGGGGGGAAACCGGAGAACCCGGAGAAAAACCCCCTGAGGCACGGGGAGAAGCATGGGGAGAACATGCAAACTCCACACACACATGGCCGAGACGGGAATCGAACCCGGATCCGGTGTCCTGGCGGTGTGAGGCGAACGTGCTAACCACTAACGCCACTGTGCCCCCCATGTAATATATATATATATATATATATATATATATATATATATATATATATATATATATATATATATATATATATATACTAATATATTATATTAATTATATATACATACAGTCATGACATATTCTCATCAGATAATTGGTGACATTCCTCACCTTCTTAGAGGTAACGGTGAGTACCGAGTCAATAGCCCTATTGGCACAACTACAATTTCTGTACAAATCCATAACCCTCAGTTGAGTAAAGAGAAAAGAAAGTTCATCATTGTGTTAAGAAATGAAGGTCAGTCTATCTGAAAAATCGCAAGAACTTTAAATATATCAGCAAATATCCCTAGTCTCCAAAACCATCAAATGCTGTTATGAAGCAAAGGAAGGACCTCTATTGGAGCGCATAGGATTATGAGAATTACCAGAATCAGAAAGTGCAGACTGTGTGAATCATGACCGTGACCGAATTGCACCCAACAAAAAAACATTACTTATGAATAACAACAAACAGAAGTGACTTTGGCCATGACAAAAAGCAGATATTTGTTATGTTGAGTCTAAATGTTGTATTTTATTTGCGTTTTATTATCTTTTTTTAGACATAGAAAGTGTTAACACACGCTTCCTGTTTGTGCGATTCTCACGGTGAGGAGGTGTGATGGAGTGGGCAGGTGATTTGCTGGTGACATTGTTGCTAGTTTAGTCAAAATTGAGGGCACATTTATCCAGCATGGCTACCGCAGCATTTTACGCGGACATGCTATCCCATCTGTTTTGCACTTAGTTGGACACTTTGCTTTCCAACAGGACAATGACCCCACAGAGCTATAGGGTCATATAAGAGCTTGCTTGTTGACGAAGGAAAGTGATTGAGTGCTACATCAGATCACTCAATCTAAATACAATTGAGATGGTTTAGAATGACTTGGAGCAAGCATTTAACTCCTTTAGGATCTCCTCAAGAGTGTTGGAAAGCCATTCCACTACTTCATTGATCTGTCGAAGAGATGGCTACTTAGATGAATCAGAAATATAAAACATTCAGGATTTTTTGCCTGCTACATAATAATGTCATAGATGTTGTTTCATTGATTAGTAGAGAGAGAGAAAAAAGAAGTATGTATATATATATATATATATCATATATATATATATATATATATATATATATATATATATATATATATATATATATATATATATATATATATATATATATATATATATATATATATAAAGCATATTCATCATTTCACTGTGTAGGTTTCTAAGCACTCATCGAGTAGAACGCAGTATAAGCTTACAAGTGTTCACCCATAACTCAAACAAATAAATTTTTAATATAGTGTAGAGTTTTATAGAGAGGATGGCTGTTTTATTTTGTTCATTTATCCTTCTTTGACAACGGAATGCTTAAAAGTAAAAACTGAGTGTTTCGTTTCTTATGAGTAAATAAAAAAAAATAATCATCTAAAATAGAATGATACATACATGTACATTTCAGGTGCACTTCAAGATGCAAATCGCACTGAAATAATGATCTTTACCATTGAATATAAAGCATTATTTTAGTCCTTTGTGTGTGTGTCATCATATTCATATGATCAATCTCCTTCTTATTGCAAATGCAGTCTTTTATGTGATTAATTAGCACTCATTTTCACATTAACTAGGAATTAACTTCAATTACTTATTTTTAAATCTGTCGTCTACATGTTAGGTAATTGAGTCTCGTTTCAGCATGACATGTACAAAATAAAGCACTGGAAGAACTGAAACATTCTCTAATAAGCATCTCTTTTTTTTCCCTGTTTCTGTGCTTCATATAGTACTGAATGAGTAAATTACACGCGACTCACTGATATTCCCAGGTCAATCACGCTTCCTTTCAACAAGCTGTTATGTTCATCACTTCTGATTTCTGATTTAATTATGGACACATGCATTTTTCATTTTTGGTCTTTTTTTCTTTATGCATTTTTTTGTTTAAGGTGTTTTTTTTCCTTTCTTCTATTTCTTCTATTCAAGCCCTTTTCTCACAATTTTCACCGACTCGCTTTTTTTTTTTTGGAGTGTGAGTGTTGCATGTGTGATGAGCATGCTCCAGGTATCACGATTGTCTTCCCAGAATGATGACTGTAAAACAAGAAGCAAAGTAAAAGTCCTACTCTTATCATATACTCTCCTTGACAAACATACGCCCACAATGTATAAATATAATAATAATGATATAATATAATTGAATGGTCTTAGCAAACACATATTTTCTGTTTGGAAAGCAACAAGACAGAAACAAATAAATAAAGTTCTTTATTATTAGATAGTCACTTATTTTAGGATGTCATTTCTCTTTTATTTCTTGTGGGTAAACTTGTGGGCAAAGTTTAGGTCGTTGAAATGATGCGAGTCCAGATGTGTTTACATCAAATATTTAAATCGTTATTTTATATTTGCATACAGGAAGTCTGTTGGAGTGAACATTTAACTGCAGCTAAATAACTGCAACAGTCGCATATGTTTAATTCTCTTCTGTTTGGAAGTCTGTTAAAAGCTGAATGTTTTGGCATTGTATTTGTAAATAGCTTATTAGAGCAATTAATAGAGTTTGCACTCATTTACATACAATTAACCTTACTAATGCAAATCGGCTTCGGATCCTACAGCGGGGTTTACATTCCTGGGAAGTTATATCTGGTTTAATCTATTAAGTTAAAATAGCACATTTACTTCAATGACACGGTTTTACAGTATATTAATGACTTTAAAGGAAGCAACCCGAAAGTAACTATTAATTAAATAAAAAGCATTGACTAGCTTTGTGGTGGTTAAATGGAAATATCAAATATCTAGTCATTTTCCATCTACCTCCTAAATCCATGCTGGCGGATTGCATAAGGTAAACTTACCCTTGTGTACATTTTTTTTTTATGGTAACGATCATTATTCCAGTGGGATTAGCATCTTTAAGTGCACCTTAAACATATCCTAAACATACACACCTTATAAACACATATAAACATATGCCTGTAAAGAAGTCCTGTTTTCTTAGTAATTAGAATATGCTATGGGCCCTACAATATTATATCATACCGTGTATATTTTTGTAAATATACTTAAGAATTAAGAATTCACAACTAAACCCACACTAGGATTGTGAATTATGGACTTTTATGCACTCTCAAAATTGTTGTCATGACTCTCATTAAAGCGCTAGTTAGTATTTATTTAACTGGCAATCAAGCCTGAGCCGTTTCTTCCCATTATTCTAATGATTTAAACGCATTTATTTTTTTTGCACCCCTGCGGGAAATTTGCATGTCTGGAAATCGAGCGGAGTGGCTCGGGCGTGCATGTTCGGCGTTCATCATTTTGCACTTCATTACATGCTCACTCATCAAAGAGAGAATTTATTTTTGTGTTTGTTTTTTTTTTTTTTTTTTTTTTAACTAACTTTCTGTTTGCCTTTAAATAAAAATTGCTCATAAACGACCATGGTGACACCTTCCCACAATTCCATTTTTGCTGTTGATTTCAGACAAATCGTTGCACCTTGTCTCCTGCTGCTGCAGGTTGCTCGTGTGTGTGTGTGTGTGTGTGTCCCAGGAGAATACCACAGGGCTGGCGCTAATCCCATCTGTTCCAAATCAAAGGCTGTGGCATCAATCAGAACTCTATTCTCCGCATCCACACAGCGCTCTCGAACCGGAGTACAGCGCCGCGCTCGCCGCCTTCATTAGAATTCAAGATCGTTCAGGTGCGAGCGCGCTTTCGTTCATGCGCGCACGCGGTGTTTCGGGATGGATTTTAACGCAGCTGTACAGCCTCTGATCATACTCTTTTATCCTCTTCAGACTTTCGAAGAAATCACGAGCTCGTCTACTGACCAAAATGAAATTCTTTTTGGTTTTTTTTTGTTTTGTTTTGTTCACTACGTCTTTCCTTTACATATTGTAATTTGTTGCTTTCTGCTTTTGACAAACTGCCACACAGAAAATGTGTCCGGTAGACTATGAAAATGAGTTCCTGTTTCTAAACCATATGTGTATTCAAACAACATGCATAAATCACGGATAATGATAAGAACTTTTTTTTTCCGGTTGGAAAATCCTTTCTTTTTTTTTTCATTTTTTTGACTCGGGGAAATGTTTGCCTTTCTTCCTTTTCCTTTTTTCTTTTCTTTTTTTAAGTGCAAGTAGAGGAAGGAGGAAGCTACACATAGTGTCAGGTGTGAAATCAGACAATGGTTCACCTGGATGTCGAGCGGCCTTGTACATTTCTTATTTCTAAAACACCAAGCACCTTGTGAAATCTAACTTCAGTAGACGTACACTTTTTTCCCCACCCGGTCCAGTATAGAAATGTTTGTCGTCAGATAAATTATGGCCCATCGTGTTGTCCTTTTTTTCCTCCTCAATACCAAATGAGCTCCTGTAAAACCGCGTGAGTCTGGACATATTAGATGCACTTCATACTGAATTGTTTGAATAATGTTGTTGCCTGAAGATTCTTTTCCTACCGTGATACTTTTTCCACCCCTTCTATGCTTTCTTTCTTTCTTTTCTTTTCTTTTCTTTTTTTTATACAGTGTATGACATATTAGATCATATTAGATCAATTGCTGCTCTATTCATTGTGTTTGATCCTCATATACACTGTATGAAGGAAAGTTTGTGCACACCTGACCACATGATATTACTATGTGCTTTTTGAACATCCCATTCCACATGTTCCTATTTTACCACACTTCAGGGAAGTTGTTTCACCAAATTTTTGGTTATGGAAGTTTTCAGTGGTTTTTGGAGTACAGAAACCGTGTGGTTCAGGTAAAAGAGATCGCACATGTCAAACTTGAGGCCCGTGAACCATATGTGGCCAGAAAGAGCTTATAAGGTGTATGATTGTATTAAAATAAAGCTATGCTGCTTTAAAGCATTGCACTGACCAATAAACTACATCTCCCACAATGCATGTTACCCATGAATTATCCCAAAATTTCCAGGAAGCGAAATATTTATACAGATGGAAGGCACTTCCAAGAAAGATGGGAAATCAAAGAGTATATACTGTCTTATAGTATATATATATATATGTATATATATATATATATATATATATATATATATATATATATATATATATATATATATATATATATATATATATATACATACACACACAGCACATGGCCACTAAATATACAAAAGTGTGTTCAAAAAACATTTACTAATTGTATGGTTGGGAGTTAAATCTTCGCATGCATGCAATGTGGGAGACGTAGTTTATTGTCAATTCACCCTTTAAAGCAGCATAGCCTTATTTTAAGACAATCATACACCTTTTTAAAAAAATGACATGGCTGGCCACATTCAGCCCGTGAACCTGGAGTTTGATACGTGGTTGTGTACAGTGGTGTGCTTCCAACTTTGTGGTAACAGTTTAGAGAAGAACCACATATGATTGGAAATGTCATTCGTCCTTGGCCATATAGTATGTGTTTTCTGTGGGACAAATCTGACTGCTATTGTTCCCCAAAGCGTTGGTCTGGTTTCAGATTGATTTGATTTTATTGAACCCCTGTGAATTGGGGTTCATCTTACATCACGGCTCACTTTTGTATCTTTTAATGAGAATTTATTAGTTTGCCTTTTTGTGTATTCGTGTAACTGTATCTCCCAGATTCTTCTTATGCCTTTCATGAGCGATTTATTTAGTAACTTTTAAAATGTATAAGATCCCCCATTCATTGACACAAGCATATCATTATATCACTACTTTGGGTACTAAATACACATTATTTGTTGACTTCTTTTAATGTGCACTAGCTTTTTTTTTTTTTTGCTCCTGCATGACAGAGTTGCAATTACGGCAACAGACATTTACATTCATTCCTGCGTAAATGAGATATGATGCAGGAAAGCCACACACGTCGTACATCAGTCACTCGCTAATAACTGCATTGCAAAAAACGAATTGGTTACTTGCGGCTCATATCCGCAGTCACGCCACTGGCAGATCTGGCTTCACAGCTGTCTTCAGAGCATCATACCGCACTGTGCTCTAAAAGCGAGGGATATGGGTTTCTTTTCCCTGTGAGACCAGACACTTCAGGCTAATGAGCGAATGTCAGTTTGAACCAATTCTTACAACAAACTGCCACATATATGTGTGCAAAAAAATGGATTGCATGCCTTGCTTCCTGCTTATATTACACACACTCCAGTTGGCATATTGGTCTGTTAATAATGTAAAGGTATTCGTCTTTTGTTTCTCCACAGAGGGTCTGTCTTAGAAGCATCAAAGCTGGAGCCAGATCACTGGCACTAAGACTGAAAATAAACGTTTTTTTTTGTTTGTTTGTTTGTTTTGACTGACGGGACAGAGATAGTCTGGTGGGTTATGTGATGATGTAGTTTGTCTGCAACCGCCACACGAGGGACAAAGCTGTAATCAGTGGTTGCACACTGGGTTTTCATGAAGATTAAAATATTTTCACGCTTGACTTAGTGCGCTCACCACTGTTAAAGCCAATGTGCCGCGTGCCATTCCTAAGGAGGTAGACATTTCCTGAATAGTAATGCAGACATGTACATTTACAGATATGAATAAGAGGGGCATTATTAACAATGTCTTTTCAATTACATGTCTTGAAATGAACGAATGCACAGGAATAGAGGGATTTTATCTTTAGTTACTTCAGACATGCACACACACACAAAAAAAGATGTTAGATTAAAAAAAAGAAACACGTATTAATTCTTAGTAATCGCCTTGTTTATTTATTTGTTTCTTTTAGAAGCTATATAAAGTCCTATCAGTTAGCACTTAAAACCAGGTATGAATTTCAATGCTATCATAAATGTAGGCCAGAATTTCCAGGCGATGTGCAGAAATACTGTGAATTATATTTGCTGTATTTTTTTTTGTAATACAAATTATAGCACTTTTTTAAATGTAGTGCCTATCAATATTATTCACCCTTCAACCTCGAGAAAACCTTCACAGGGATGTTATTTACTGCCTGAGGTGTACTGACTATACTCATAAGTTTCATTAGTTGAGTAAAAGTATAGATACCTCATTGTAAAACTTATCTTAAATATCTTATAGCATCTGATAGTGATAGAGAAGTACACAAACCCTGTAAAAGCCGATACACACTCGGTAAAAGTGCTCCCTCTGAACTGTCAGTTGAGTAAAAGTATAAAAGTATTTGCCTATAAATGTACATACTGTAAGTATTCAATGTACTATAGGCTATCATATTCCTATTATCATATTAGTCACAAGACTCCTGCGAAAACAGCTCTGTTTGTGTGAAAAGTCTCTAAAGTTACTCCCAGCACAACAATCTATTAATAGTACAATTAAAATACCATGAAAATGATCTTAGCTTTCTTTTAACTGCTTCAAAAATGATCACACAAATAAAGGCATTGAGACGTTTTGTCTATTTCTCTTTAAATCTGTGAAGTAAAAGTCTCTTTAAATGGAAATACTTTCGTAAAGTACAGACGCTCCAACATGCTGCTTAACTAAAAGTTATTTATCACATTTTCTTTGTTATTATCCGCTGCTGTTAACTGATTTTAACAGCATGTTTGTGAGGTTTTAAATCCTATAATACAATATAATATGATTTATGTTATACCTCATCATTGAATTTCCCCAGGTCAACACAAAAACCTTGTCAACATGTCAGAATGAAACAAACAAGGCGTTCGGAAAAGAAATTAGACAAGTAGTAAAGCACCCTTTCAAAAATGAGCAATTACAGGATCATGTCACAGAGAACCATTAAAAATTAAGTGACAAAATAAAATGAAAGGAAACCATTTTAGATTCAGTTATATTAAATATTCAGTCCTGACTGATTTTTTTTTTTTTTTACTTTATTGATCCCATGAGGGGAAATTCTTTGCTTGTTTTGGAAGCTTGGGTCCGAGCGCAGGGTCAGCTATGCTTCGGCACCCCTGGAGCACAGAGGGTAAGAGCCTTGCTCAAGGACCCAAAGGTGGCAGCTTGGTGATACAGCATCTCACTTGGTATTGAGGGGAGATGTGAGGAGAGCTTGAGACTCAGGCAAACAGCTACACACACATGCACACACACACACACACACACACACACACACACACACACACACACACGCAGACACTACATGAAAGGTAATGCTGCAAAACCCGTTCTGCCAACTGCATGCCACAAGAGATGGAGTCCCAATAAGCCTCTCTCTCACGCCGCACCATGAGGCAGACCTAAACCTCCTGCCATGTTGCCATAGCAATGAGTAAGTCCCTGAATGTAGAAGCTAGGTAAACACCTGAGCAGGAGGAAATGCAAGTTTGGTAAACCAAAGGGAGATTGTCAAGCCACAGATGCTGTCAGATGCTCGTGTGTGTGCTTCCCTGCTTTCTGCTGGAGAGATGCTCATTCATTCTAGCGTCGACTGATTTTTTTTTTTCCTCTTCCGCCCGACCCCAGTGAATCCGCCGGAGCTTTCCAGTCGAATAAAAGTAGATTCGGCGACGCTTGCAGGCGGTGGGATAATGATGCATGTTAATTATAGGAGTGTGCACGAACGTTTCACATCATTTGTGC
The DNA here is from genome assembly GCA_030449085.1 of Kryptopterus vitreolus. Classification (NCBI taxonomy): domain Eukaryota; kingdom Metazoa; phylum Chordata; class Actinopteri; order Siluriformes; family Siluridae; genus Kryptopterus; species Kryptopterus vitreolus. The sequence goes on along the minus strand of JACRUU010000019.1, from coordinate 14,454,543 downwards.
TCACTGAGCCGACGGTGTGTGCGTCGCGAGGTGTTTTGTAGTCTCTCCGTTCTCCGTGGCCGCTACTTTGCATGGCTGACTACAGCGTCATCTCCAGTCAATGGAGGAGGAGGGGGGGGGTTGTAATGTCAGCCAACATTCCGGGGAAGTTTACTCTATTTTGACTATCATGTAAGGCTCATATCATGTATCATGTTTTTTTTTTGCTGTTTTCTCAAATGATCTTGAGCAACTCCAAGAGAAACCCTTTCGACAGCTAATGAATCCGTCAGCAAAATGAATCAACCCCCCCCACAAACACACTCCTTCTCCATCTACCCCAAACCTTCAGTTCCCCGAGGAGCACTCTACTTCTTCTATCCGTTCCTCCACTAGCGCTCGTGTTTTAGCCGTGGCAGGCTGTCTTTGATCCATGCTAATCTAATTAACACTTAAACAGCAACACCTGTGCTCTTCAGCGTAAGTACCGCTGCCACTTCCCAGATGGGTCTTTGATGGCCCTGATGGAGCTGATGAGCAACGGCCCCATTCCCTCCTCCTCCTCCTCCTCCTCCTCTTCCTCCTCCTCCTCTTTTTATCTCTTCCTTTCCCTCCTCCTCCTCCCCCTCTCTTAACTGGGCCAGGGTTGTAATAGGAGGCTATTTCGAGCCTGGAATCATTTCGAACCGCTTTGTAATTGACAGCGATTAGTCTGCGGCTGGATGATACACCTGATTAGATTAGCCTTGCTCATTTTTTTTAAGCTATGCACCCCTAAACCCCAACCTTGATCCCAATTAGTCTCACTCTTATCAGCTCTTGAGAGACTAAGGCACTTATGATCAACTCACTAATTGGCCTGATGAAGCTCGGTAAATATGGTCAATGTAGTTTCACAGTGATGGTGCACAGGTTCTACAGTTGTCTGCATATATATATATATATATATATATATATATATATATATATATATATATATATATATATATATATATCTATGTGTGTGTGTGTGTGTGTGTGTGTGTGTGTGTGGTAGTAGTTGTAGTAGTGTGTGCACAATATGTGTATTCATACTCGTAATTATACATTCATTCACCTCCAGTGTAGTTTTATCCTCAAGTTCAGTAACCATGGTGACTCATACACACCATTCAGTTTATCGCAGCCCATTCACCTCGCGCATGTAAGGTAGAAAACTAGAGAACTTGTGAAAAAGTGATGGGAAAAACATGAAATCCCAGTAACCCGAGCTCAGGATCGCACCCTGGAGTTGTGAGGTGATACGCAGCCCAAAGCTTGTTTGTTGCACCAGAATCTGGTACGATGCACGATATGCTTAGTTGGCAACATTGAACAGTGCTTATGAGTTTGGCCCGCAGTCGCTTTCTAGGCAAGTCCACAAATGTTTATATTCCGGCCAAGATATCAGGTACTTGATATTATTGCCAAGGACTAGAGTTTCTAGGCCACATCATTTCATCACCGCAACGCTAGCGCGGAGCAGAGTCTGCAGTTTCACGCGATTGCACCTCAACCACGTCCCTGGCATCATCTGCTTTCTGCTTGTGTCTTTCTGAGTTGCAGGAAGTTTGTGCTTCTATACCAGAGAGCCACAGGCTCAGTAGATGTTTGAAGTATTAGAGGTGGAAAAGAGTGAAAGATCAATCCTTGCTCCACAGCTCGCATGTTCCCTCACACACAAACAGATGGGAAGTCTCAGTTTCTGCTGCTGCAACGGAGCAAGCACAAACACACACACACACACACACACACACGCGCGCTACAAATGTTGGCATAGATTCTACAAGTTTCTGCAACAGTACTAGAAGGATGAACTCCAGTGTTCCAAAGATATTTCCTCAACTATAGTTTTGATGATACAGGAGCGTGTCAGTCTAAAAGCTCCTATAGTTCCTCACTTGCTCATGATGGAAATACCGAACAAACCTTTACATGTTTCTCATTGCAGTAAATAACAATTTAAGGAGAATAGAATGAGCCTTTAGGCATTACATATGAATTACAACACAGAGATCCTTCGGATATCCCAGCTTGTTTGGAAGTTGGGGTCTAGAGAACAGAGGGTTAAGGGTCTTGCTCAAGGACCCAAGCTTGGCAGCTTGGCGATACCGTGGCTCGAACCCCATCCTTCCAATCAGTAGCCCAGAGACTGAAACCACTGATCTACACCCCCTTCCTAAAAGAATTTAAGGGCTGATAATGCCCATAGGAATAAGGGCTGTATAGTCTTGTATAGTCTGTATTGTCTTGTTTGTATTGTGTTGTATATTCCAGTTAAATGTTTAGTGTAATACTTGTCAGTACTTTTGAGAGTCACCAACAGCTGGAAACAAATCCCTTGTGTGTGTTTACACACACTGATTCTGAAATCATCGATTTTCGATACACCACAATAAGTTTCCACACAAATATTATTTTATTACTATTTACTATTAATTAGTTGTGGACAGTAATACAGTATTGTTACTGCATTACTGCATTCAACTATATTCACGATAATGTATCTACCAGAGTCTTTTCATTTTGTGTTCTTATCACTACATTTTAATCCTGACATTGTTTTTTTTTTTACCTCCACTACAAAAAAATCCTGTTCCTTGCAACTTTGAAGGGAATACTTGAACTGAGTTAAATCAAAACCTGTCACAAGACCACAGCTGAAATCCCATATTTCTGGTGAAAAGTTTGCTATAACAAGGAACCATACTCCTTAAAAAGTTTGCTGCACGGGAGAGTGGAGCATTGAAATGCGTAGATACTATTTTAATTAACGGTGGGTTGTTTTTTTCTCTCTCTCTTCTTCTTCTTTCCTTTTTCTTCTTCAGCAAGTTGTAGTTTTTAATCTGTTATTGTTATTACGTCTCGTTATTTTTCTCCTTATCAGAGATTTTGTCTAATTCTTGTATTCATTTAGTGTTTGATTTCAATCGCTTTTTATTAACAAGAGAAGGAGAAATCACATTATCAAAGATGATCAATCTCGATTCCGGGGGGGGGGTTGGAATCGCTTTAATGATACGCATCATTTGTTCCAGACTCATCTGCTAAGGTTCTGGCAACTGATTAGACACTCTTACATCAGTGTCGCAATAATTGCTGGTTAAGTGAGCGAATATGTTTGGTCGCATCGATCCTGTTTTTTATTTGTGGATTGTCCGTCATCTCACCTCAGATTTACCTACAGCACGGGTAATTCAAGGATCATTTAATCGCTGGTGTCTATGCCTAAGGAAGCATTTTTGCTTCTCCTATAATACAGCTGAATCGAGGAGACAAAACTTTGCTGATGCATCTTTTGCATAGAAAAATGACCTCTAAGTAGTCCCCCAATAAGTATATGCTCCGTCTACCTTCCAAGATATATACATGCTCTATATTGAGTTGAGTTGTTTGAATACCAATATACGCTCATCACTCATCCTCAGACCACGGTGGAAATGGCTCTCCTGGGCCATGCATCCATAATTACACGAAAAGAGCCCTTGTCACGACAGTATTCATGAAGAGCCACTCATGCGAATTGGAATGACATGGCTTTCCCAGATCGATTCTCCTGTATTAGCATACTGCAGCGTCAGTGTTTAGTCATTTGGATTGTTAATACATCTGTGTTCATTTTTCATGCTAATTAGTTCGAGTCTCATGATTCATTTACACATGAGAGAGAGAGAGAGAGAGAGAGAGAGAGAGAGGGAGGCTTTTTTTGGGCTCCATTAGAACGTTATGAATCAACCAGTCAAGCGCGGCGAAATCAATCAGCACAACTCCCCGCTTGGCTACTCGAGATCACTGATTAAAGAAATAAGAGAAATGAAAGTGGAAGATATGATGCATCTTATAATGCACTTAGGCAAGGCGGAATTGTGTATTCATTGTTCTGGTAATCTTTTTTCCCCCTTTTAGTCCGTATGTGCAATAATTATAAGCAACATATGGATTTATGGCATTTTTGTAGATCTAGAGTGGCTAACAATTATCTCATTTATACTGTACAATGAACAAGTTGATTGTTAAGGGCATTGCTGAAGGGCCCAGCAGTCGTAGCTTAGGGGGTCTGGGATTTGAATTTACAACCTTCCGATCAAAAGGCCAACATGTTAACCACCCAGCTTTCTTAAGCTTGTCTCAAAGGAGTTGAATAATTTCCTAGTTTTAACATCTTTCCTAAAAAGTGGTTGCGGTTGAGGCGTTGGCCTTTGGACCGGAAGGTCACGAGCTCGGCTCCACCAAGCTGTCACTGCTAAGCCCTTGGGCATAACCTTTAACCCTCAGCTGTGCCGTATTATAAGAGGTAATCATAAGTGACTTCGGATAAGGACGTCAGCCAAATGTCATTTATGCAAATAGCACATGGTTAATAAAGAAACATACAAGTCGGTGAAAAAAAACCCTCATACATTGGTGCCAATTTGCTGTTTGAAGAGCTTTATTTAATGTGTTTGATTCTTTAAATTACTGCAACTCATTTCACGTTTCATTAACACAATTACTAAAACTCTACATTGCAACCCTACACCTTGAAATTATTTGGGAAAAATTTGACGATCGCACTGCCTCACATTATGTCTGCACAAATTATAAAGGAATATATGGGCTTTATTTATTTACTTCATTTTTTTTTTCTAGCTTTTCGTATTTTTATAGCAGCAGCCCACCAGGACAAATTCCTTGTACATGCAACCCATAAAGAGGATTCTGATACCTGATCCTAAAAATCGTTACTTAGGTTAAGGAGGTTAAGGATTTTGGTTACTTAAAGAGCCTTAACACAAGTTTAGGTTTTAGGATATCATATATATCCTATATAGCATATGTTTTAGGCTCGACTGTATTACTTATTATGGCAATGAAAAGTCTTCAAAACGAATGTAAGATGAATGTGTGTGTATGTGTGTGTGTGTGTTTGTGTTTGTGGGTATCCATGTGAGGGCATCTAGGGACGGTCTTTTGTTTTCCGTCCGGTCAAAGCCTCTTTCATTAGAAAGCAGAGTACAGAGCCAGAGAAAGTCTCCTGAGTAAATCTGCTGAAGATGTACAACCTAATCTAAGCCTGCTTCCTCGAACTGCTGTTCAGCTTTCTGTCCAAACAGCTGGGTTCTGCCTCCAATTTCCTGTCACCGAAAATGTCAGCATGCTTGCCTTTTTAAGAAATACACAGCAGGACAAGGATTGTGGACACAGGATATAAGTTTGTTTGTGCTTTTTTGTACATTAGTATTGCACATTTAGTCCGCGCTTGCTTTGGATAGATATTCCACTGTATATATATTTTTTATTAGCGTGCTTGTGAAGATTCAGTTACAACGGGTTTAGTCATGTCAGGTACTGATGTCGGGTGAGGAGGTCTTGATTGAATATAACCCATATCTTCATGGAGTTTCCATTCAAGACACAGTTTTGCTAAGCTGCCACTCTTGGGGCCCTTAACACGCTGTGCTTTAGATCCCCTGTATCAATATCTGACACAGCGTAATGACCCCGGCCATTCAGTGTGCTATGAAGTATATGTACAGGAATTACTTTCTGTATGGAAAGTATAGATTTCTTTCTAGTGTGGACTTTGCACTTAATCAGCATTTGGCATAGCATTGTTGTTGTTGTTGTGCTGATTTGTGTGTAATTTCATTTCCTGTTGTTTTATTATCATACTCAGGTGGAAAATAGCATCTAATCCATGCTATATTGCTCATGAACCTACTTCATGAAGGTTCTTTTTTTGTTCTTTTATACAGCATTTGATTATACACACACCTAATGTTATTCTTTATGTATAACATTAGCAGAGGTTTTGGAAGTAGGTGTAATGTAAATAAATGTGTGACATGCCCCCTCATAACTGAGAATCACATCCACTCTTGCTCCGTCTTAACATTACAGTCGTTACTCAGTGACTTGCATGTGACTAACACATAGCCCTTTGACATACAAAAGAGCCAAATAAAATAACTCTCTGATTTAATCTAATCTGTGCCCAGGAGCGCACATGAATTCTTATTTATTTCCAGATTGAGCTTCTTTTGTGCAAATGCTAACACACCTGGAGAGGTGCCTCGAAATGTTTCAGATAATAGCTAGAATTGGAGGGGAAAAAGTAACGAGGCACAAAGAGTAAAATGAGAATAATACCCTTGCTCAGTGATTGAAGTAGTGAGGAAAGAGGAAAGAGGAGGACAGAAAATCGCATTAATTTTCACGGTTACTGTACAAAGAATACGGGATAAAAATACAAGGTAGAGAGACCTAATCATTTTTTTTTTAGAACTTTAGATAAAACCAAACTTTCTGTCAAAATGAAAGGAGTGAAGGGAAATGTGCAAAGAAAAACAATTACAGCAAACCAGAGGAACATGGTCGGGTTTATGAGGGGTCAGAAAGCACAATATCTTTGTGTGTGTGTGTGTGTGTGTGTGTGTGTGTGTAATTCATTTAATTCCTGTAGACTTTTCTATGTCTTTTGTATGGATTATTACAGTATGTCCTTGAGGTGTGAAAGAAGAATGAATGAATAAGAACAGGGTTCGGAAGAGAAGTTCTTGAAAAACAAAAGCATAAACTGTGATTACTGCATTATAGTTGTTTTTTTTTTTTTATGATTATTTTGTTAATAAATGGCAGCCATATCTCAATCTATTCTCACAGGATTCATGTTATTCAAGTGAACTCTAGCCTGTTTAAATACGGCTAAAACTAATTAGGACCTTTTTGCGACTTTCTATTGAAGTTTTTCCAAGAACACTGTTCAATACATTTTGTAGACTTTTCTTAGTACATCTCGCTTGTTTTGTTTTCCTTTTTTTGTTACAGTTTTAAAGAAAGTTCATAATTAATTTCTAATTCACTGAAACAATAAAATTTTGACAAACACTTTAATACTTTCAGTTTGCTCCACTCCACAAAAAAATGTTTTTTTTTTTCGAAGCCCTGGGGTTTGCTTTAACAGAATTGCAGTGCAGTCCACATGAGGTGTAAAAGCGATCTGCCTTGACGCCACATGCCGAGTAACATGATTGGGTCAGCTTGTCACATTACTTCCTGTGTCAAGAAGCATGAAGTTGGGAAAACGTTTTTTATTGCTAGTGGTCATTGGAGGCACATATAAAGGAGTCTCATTCATATATATATATATATATATATATATATATATATATATATATATATATATATAGATATATATATATATATATATATATATATATATATATATATATATATACATACATACATTCATCTTCTACCTCTTTATCCGACTTCTCTCTCTGCTCGGCGGGGAACCTGTTCCTGTCTCAGGAATCTTTGACCATCAAGCATGGAGAGAATATATATATATATATATATATAAACATTTGTATGAACCACCGTAATAAGTCTAAGACAAACCTGCACCACATAAATGAGCTTACATGAGCTGTGCCATGTACACCTAAACACCTACTCAATACAAAACTAGCTCCTTATTTTTCATTTTTCTTATATAGCGCTAAAATGCTGCACATCATTTGTAGTGCTGTTTCCAACATTCCACTGTTTGTTCTATTGGAAAATATCATTAAGCATACTATACGAGCCAATAAATTCAAGGAAATAAAATAACCTACTTGTTACTGTTTGTAAATTTGTCCGATTTCCGAAAATAAACACTGGAATAATGCAGTCAATCTACAGTTGATGAAGTTTTAGTGTCAGTCTTCATTGCTGCCTCGAAAATTCAGGCCAAGTTTAAAAAAAATAAATAAAAAATGCTATAAGGTAATGTCTCTTGCTGTTATAGGGAAATATTCAACAGCGAGCTGATATGGGTGCCCTGAAAGCTAATTATTTTTCAATAACAGCGCTGCCTGTGTGGTGTTTCATTCCTTTTCCCTGTACCACTATTCCACAATTGTATTTTTTCCCCCTCTAGGCATCGTTCTTTCGACTCTTGTATAATTGTATTCAATGTTTAAGGGGGTCCTGTGTGTGTCCTGAAGACTTTTCGGCCTATACTTTTTGGCACTGTTGTTGACACTGGAGTTCAACTACAAACATCACTGAATTAAAATCAAATATGATTTTTCAAAGAAAAATCTATATGAAATGTTTGCCATATAAGTCCGTGTTTAGTGAATAGACGGTGCCATTTTTGCACTCGCACTTTGATATAAACCGTATAGCAGGGAGAGGTTTTCGAGCTGCCGTCAGATAGTATTAGGTCAAATCAGGCAGTGACCATGCACCAAGGCCACACATCTGCTTTAGATATATAAAGGTCAACTTTTATATAAGGATAAATAACTTACTAATTTACAGGATGACACAGATTTGGTTGATATTGTCATTATTTTATTCAAGCTGTTTTTTGCAAAGTAGACAGACCACTAGGGGGCTTTGATAAGCTGGCAGGTGACCAATCAGAATCAAGGATTCAACAACGAGGCGATCATTTTTAATATGGAGGTGTGTCAATTTAACATGACAAGCAGTTTCGGATCCGTGTTTAATGATTGCCACGAGAAAATACAATAACAGGACCATTAGTTTAGCTTTCGCGAAGAAGGGCCTTAGACAACCTTCTCGATCTTTCGCAGAAGGTCACAGATGCGATTGGCCGATAAAGGCGAATGGAAGAACTCGGGAATCACTTTACTCATTATGATGTTGTCATGTCACACAGGAGTTTCATACGAGGGGTTTGACACCAGTGAGATTAAATCTCCTCTCACCTTCCTCTCATCCAGATGGATGTTTTTTTTTTTTTTCCCCCTCAACTCACAGGCCTGTGAAGGACCATCTGTTTATCGGTGGTAAATAATTTCTGAGCTGGTTGTTGGTGACATCCATCCCAGCCAATCTCTGTGACCATCTGCAACAGCACATGCAGCAGAAAGCTCCATGTGCCCTGCTGTGCTCTTCCACTGATTTCTAGTCAGGTGGATTACAGCACAATCGCACTTTATTATCAGAAACAGATGAAGCTGTCTGCTTCGGTGTTAGAGCACAACCATGGGAGAACGAGCACCGTGAATTAGAACACGGGTTGTGACAATAGCGATCTTTTCTTTTCTGGCAGGTTAAAGAGAGCAACAGAAATTATGCTAGTGTGTATTCTTGGCTGTTTGTGACCGCATTCAATTATACACATTCGGGGGAGTCGAGTAGTGACAAAACAACTTTTAATTAGATTTCTTTTTGTTTGTTTCGTGTAAAGTGGGGTGGCAGGTCCGAGGAGAGGGTGCAATGTCATTGACTGGATCTGCTTAGTGATTTCCAAATATCATTATAACATTTAATGGATTCTGGCTCAGATGGTCCTACATCACGATGGTTAGTCTCGATTAGAGTTTCTGGTTCCCAGATTATTCAATACTGTAGGCAATTTTACACTCGGATATAATACTACATATTATTCTGGCATTTTGATACATACAGTATGTCAGGTCGACTAGCTGCTCCTGATTCCTTATTGAGCCCTGGCCTCTGGGGTGAAACCTTTACCTTCGCCATGGAGTTGTAGATAAAGAATCAATAGCATCAAGTGCAATTTCATTGCGTTGACATGGAAATAGTGCTAAAGATGTCAGAAACTTCTAAACAAAAGACTACAGCTAATGAAAGCTGGCACCACTGTAATGCTAAACTACACTTAACCTGTGTGTGTGTGTGTGTGTGTGTGTGTGTGTGTGTGTGTGTGTGTGTGTGTGTGTGCGCGCCAATCCTGTCTGCTACACTTTGTTTTAGTTCAAACTTCACCCAAAAAACGATTACAGGCTTCCGTTGAGCTTTGAAGTCAGCCATCATTGCCCTGTGTTTAGAGAAGGTGATAGACAGACAGACGGACGGACGGACGGACGGGCGGACGGATGGATGGATGGATGGATGGATAGATAGATAGATAGATAGATAGATAGATAGATAGATAGATAGACAGACAGACAAACTGATTGATTGATTGAGAGATTGATTGATTGATTGATTGATTGAGAGATAGAGAGATACTTTGTTCATCCCTCACTGTTTGGAGGGTGGTGGTAGGTCAGTGGTTAAGGCATCGGTCTCTGGACCAGACAGTCACAGGTTCAAACCCCACGACCACCAATCTACCACTAGTGGGCCTTGGAGCAAGGCCCTTAGCCCTCAATTGCTCAGTTATATGTCGCTCTGGATAAGGGCGTCTGCCAAATGCCACAAATGTAAATGTTGTCGTTTGGTAGTCTGGTTTAGAGTCTATTGTCTGTATGTATTGTATTTCTGATAATCGTTTGTTTCATGTGAAGTGTTGGTCTGTGTGGAAAACAGATTGCTCTCCTAACATAATGTTTTCATGCGTGACGAGAGGAATGAAAACACACCCTACTTGACTTCCCTTGGCTTGAGAAATGGTGCGTGACAGGGAGTTTATGAGCTACTCATCTAATCAGCCAATCCTGTGGCAGGAGTACAATGCATTAAAAATCACACAGATACAGGTCACAAGCTTCGGTTAATGCTCACATCTAATGTTGGAATAGGGCAAAGTGTGGTCTGTACAACATTAACCATGGTATGGTTGTTGGTTCCAGATGGGCTGCTTTGAGTCTTTAACCAACTACAGCCCTGTGATTTTAACTCACAACATTCTCGAACTGTATCTGCATGATTTTATACATTATTCTGATGTCACATGATTCCATAACTGCATAAATGTGTAATAGGCAGGTATTGTAGGTGTTTAGGTCGCTATACTGTACATATGGACACTGGTGTCAAAAGTATTCACGTTCATTACTCAGGTAGACGTAGAGATTCGAGGGTTTAAAACACTTCTGTAGAACTCAAGCTTTTTACTCAAGTAAATGTCTGAAAGTGCTGGTTTCAAACCTATTTAAAGTATAAAAGTATAAGTAATATAAGTATACCACTAAAGACAAAAGCTTAAAAAACATCTCTCTACTGAACCCCCTACTGTAGCTTCATTTATCGAGGACGAAGAGAAAGCACCCGTTTGATAAATGAGCCAGTGATTTGAGTGATTTGTGTCATATGCAGGTGCAATGGATTGCGTACAAACCAATAAGATGTCAAGTTCAAGGCTTGATTTGGTACATACATTGTATATAACATGCAATCTATAACTAGAAGCTAAATGTAAAGCAGGTTAACTCCAACAGATAGGCATAAGAAGAAAATAAGAACATTTCAAAAAGTGCATATATAGACTATAGAGTAAAGAGTATACGAATATTGAATCATTTAGTATTAAGGACTAGGGTTTACAGTTAGCAGCAGATATAAGGTGCAGTGTGCAGTGATAATGTGTCGGAATGGTATGTGTTTATACTTCTCATCCAACCACAATCAGATTCACTCTATTCATACGGCACGATTTATCAGGAAAGGCCTTTCTGTTTATTCGTATGATGACAAGTCGAAATGAAAACAAGCCAAAATGGAATGAGTAATGAGGCTATTTTTAAAATCCTAATTAATTGAAAGTACAGATAATTGCAAAGAGTCGGGTGAAAAATAATTACTCCAGTAAAAGTATAGATACGCCAAATTATTATAAAGTATTTGTGCTTCGTTACTTGACACCTCTGCATATGGACCTATAAATCGGTCCCTATTATGGGGAGTGTACATACAAATGGACAAAAAAATGATGTTATGTTTGTGGCTGTTGCTTTAAAATAAATTCTCTTTCTCTCTCTCTTACACTCCTGTTCTGTGACCTATACAACTTGAATCTGCAGCACAGTTTGTTTAAAAGAAGTTTCACTGTCTGACTCCCTTTCCAAGAGAAGGAGCAAAAAAAAAGGGCTCTCTTTCACTCTTAACCTGGCTCTGCTGTATCCTCAAAGTGGTGCACCGCTGAGATTGTTGCAATGGTATTCATTGCGATGTCTTCAGGCAGACATATTTGTGCTGCTAGTTGCCCAGTAAACTCACACAGGCACCCCTTTTTAGTTGCAGTCGTATCAGAAGCGCAGCCACTTAACCCCTTGTTGCCTGAATTTATTTACAAGCACATAAAAAAAAAGAATTGTGTGTGCTTTTGCTTTCAAGCATTAGTGCCTCTAATATGATCTATGGTACGTGTCAAATATGCATCAATTGGCATCGGAGGAACACGTGCATTAAATTGGCTGTGTTCGGACCAGAAGCAGTTTGATGCGACTTCGCGACAATAGGCTACAAGGGGTTAAGATGGGGTCCCTAGATGGAAGGCCTATTCATTGAAACATACAGTATTATGCATTATGGGATCTTTATTTTTAACCTTTTTTTATTTTTAATTTTTCATTCACTCATTCATCTGCTACCGCTATATCCGATCTTCCCTCGGGTCACGGGGAGCCTGTGCCTATCTCAGTCGTCTATGGGCATTAAGGCAGGATACACCCTGGATGGAAAGCCAACCCCCTGAGGCACGGGGAGAACATGCAAACTCCACACACACACGGCCGAGATGGGAATCGAACCCAAACCCTGGCGGTGTGAGGCGAACATGCTAACCACTAAGCCACCACAAGTTCAATTCCCGTCTCGGCCATGTGTGTGTGGAGTTTGCATGTTCTCCCCGTGCCTCCGGGGGTTTTTCTCCGGGTTGTCCGGTTTCCTCCCGGTCCAAAAATATGCACTGTAGGTTGATTGGCACCTTGGAAAATTGTCCCTAGTGTATGAATGTGTGTGTGAGTGTTTGTGTGAATGTGTGTGCGCCCTGTGATGGGTCGACATTCCATCCAGGGTGTATCCTGCCTTAATGCCCATAGACGCCTGAGATAGGCACAGGCTCCCCGTGACCCGAGGGAAGATCGGATAAAGCGGTAAAAGATGAATGGATGAATGGATTGTTTGCATGTTGAACAATCATAAGAAGCATTTAACTACATGTTGCACTGTGTATGATTGTGTATGCGAAACCTAAAAGAAAAAACGGAATAGAATTATTTGTTTATTTATTGCGCTATTAAACAATCTTTTCAGGGAATGTGCTGCGTTGAGTGGTAGCGCCGCAACCCGTGTTCCGATTATTCTTACGTGCTCTACTTTTCCAGACGACTTTGAACATCATCCAGAAGATAAAAACAGGACATTTAAATCCTTCTGCTCCAGGTTGCTTTCGAACAATTATACACTGTAAGATCAGTGAAGACAAAACTGGAAACATGGTTAAAACTGTTTGAGTCACACACCTCCTGGGGATTATATGAAACAGATGGATGGGTTTTATTACCGTGGAACTTAAAAATGGCACCGAGCGGAATTTCGGTACGGAAAATGAATGTCTGCATTAACACTTCCACCATGTGTAATATACGGATGATTTGTACAAGGCACACTATTACAAATGCTAACAACCTGGTAATTATTTTCAGCCTATGTTTTTTTTTTTTTTGTTTTTTTTTTTTCCCCGGAAATAAAATGATTGTTTTTTAACGCCGTTAACATTTCTGCTTAGGAAGAATTATTTCTGTTAAGAAACATAACCGATTCGTCTTCATCGGCCAGAGATAATAAGGGCTAGTGATCTTTTCTTTCTATCGCTCATAAAAGCACATGGTGTTGTGTAAAGATTGTTTAATAACTTTTTTATGAACAATATCCACAAGGTATGGGATAATAATAATACTGCTGATTGCTGATATATTGTGTTAGTTGTTTGTATGCACTGTCTCGTGTTGTAAACACAGTCTTGTTCTGTCTTTGCGCTGTTTGCACTCGGTTGCACACGATGCACTTTATGTAGCTAGGACAAACTTAGTCTCATCCTCAGCCTTGTGTTCTTGTGTTTGTGTTATATGTTGTTTTCTGTAGCACCAGGGTCCTGGAGAAACGTTGTCTCATTTCACTGTGTACTGCGTCAGCTATATGTGGTGGAAATGACAATAAAACCTCTTCACTTGACTTGACATTTTACTTCCAAGTGTAATATCCTGGCATTTTCCCACACATTCTGGGTACATAAACCCTTTTGCTTTTCAACATCTGTAGATTGAGCTCTTGGCGTCGTGGAATGTCTGTTCATTGGTTTTTACACTGATGAACCTTTGTGGTTAACACACAATCTCAAGCAATTGCTTCGAAGGACCCGTTCCATTCTCATTTCCTTAAGAGTCAATAAAATGGTTTGTTGCTTAGTGTTTAATTTCCCCTGTTTCGCCAGATTAAGGAAAGTGTAAATACCTTTTCAGAACTGATGTAATTGTTTTTATTGCTTATTGGCAAAGCTTAACAAATGGTAAATCAGCATTGACTAAGCAATTACCGAAGTCAAATCGAATCACTCGGGACCAGATAACTCGTGCGATGACTGCGCTTCTCCTAAAACATCGGGCGAAAATGTTTTCACGTTTGTCTGGTGACGTGTGAAAGACAATAACGTCTGTTATCCCTTCCTTCTTTTTCAGACCCTGCCCACCACACAGTACGAGCTGGAGATTGTGGCGAAAGACATGGCAGGAAGCGAGGTCGGCTTGAAAGGGACGGCAACTGCTACCATAACCATCACGGATAGAAACGATCACGCGCCTGAGTTCACTCATTCACTGGTAGGACATTTATTTCGTGGCTTCTAATCAATATTCAGAGCGAGGCAGCATTCTTATTTTGTTTTTTATGGAAGGATAGGTTTTCCAACATTAAAGCTATAATACATGAAGTTTAACCTTTATGTCCTGTTCCCAGCTCTTCCATTTTCAACTTTGAACTCTATGGCATATTCCTTAATATTATGGGCAACCGTCCAACCAGGACAGGCGAGAATGCAAACACACGTTGATGGGTTTTTAATAATCCGAACGGAAAGAAGATTCAGATAGAGTCCTGAGGTACAGGCAAAGGTCAGGTGACCAACAAACAGCGTAGACAAGGGCTAATAAGAGCAAACCCGGAAACAAAACCAATACCAAGATAGCGCTCAGAAAAAGACAAAAAAGGAAAAGACAAGATGCTTATGGACCAATTTTAATATACGAGTTTGTCCGTGGGTCCAGGTGTGTCAAATTAATGATTAAGTAATACCATGTTTGTAGACTAGGCTGTATTTTCTATTCTGGTTTCAACATTGTTATTTAGATTCTCTCTTCTAATAATCATGTAAACAAATATTTCTCTCTATATCAAGAAATATACTCTAATTTGAAAATATATAACGTCGTAAGTATGATGTAACCATTTTTTACATTTGCAAATATTCAGTATACTGAGAAGATCTGAACATAATTTGGAATGCATTGTGAGAACACTTTTGTCGCCTTCATGACTCGAGGGTACCAACAAACATCCTGCACCTTTTGATCATATTAGGCAACTTCTACAGTGTACATTCTACATACTTGGTATATAAAGTTGCAATAATCTGTCAAGATCTTCGGATGCACAAATGTACACACTCGGGAGGACAGGTAGGTCATTTTTCAGATTTTCTTTTTAAAAAGGTCTTTTATAAAGATTTGATTTTCTTGTGAAATCATTCATAATCCTGAAATGTAAGAACCCTAGCATTTATTTTTAAAGAATACACTGATATAAATTGTAGCACATTCTTTTGCTAATGGACGTGGCATTATTCATGCTTCTACCATGTCTGAAATGTAAAGAAAAAGATAACTCGTGCCATTAAGGGTCGCCATTAGCATAAGCATAATAAGCTTACAAGCTCCTGTGCAGACTTTTTGTAACTCTAATTACACGGTGTCCATTTAAGAGTTCTAAAGGCAATCTTGTCGTATTCTCAGACATTAGAGATAAATGGATTTTTAATAATAATAAAAAAAAAGGGTTCAACAGTTTTTTCCCACCTCTCAAAAACATGTCAATTGTCAGTAAATTGAGTGTGTGTGTGTGTGTGTGTGTGTGTGTGTAAGGGTGTATTACCAACTCACACACATCTTTCATGGAATAAGCTCCTCCTCCATAGTGACCCTAGGCAAAATAAAGCTCTTACTGAAAGCCAATTCCTCCTGGAGCTCTGGCACAACTTTTTATATGCAGTTTGTGATGTGAATGAGATTCAGTGTCCTCTAACAAGCCATCCATCTCAACTGCTGCAAATGATTCTTTATGATATAAATAAAGGCAGACCAGGGCTAATACAATAGGGATACCAGGTTGACTAAACACAGAGTGAGGGCACACAGGTGCCTATTTGCTATGGAGTTTAATGTGAACACACTTACAATACACACACACACACACACACACACCCTTTCTGTTCTTATTCTGTTCAGCGCTTTACAGCTTTTCACATAGATAGGCGAAGTGAGCGCTGGCAGCACATCCATCATTTGAGTCTGAGATGCAGCACAGTGACACACTGACAGCCGTGATTCACACACGCATGGGTGATGGACTGGATCTCACACACATGCTGTTGTCCTCTGCGACCTTTGCGTTTAAAACTAATTGTAATTGTAATACAGGGGGTTTTGTCCTGCAGGGATTACACTTCACTTCGCTGCAATGTGTAGAAGCTCCGGCTATGTGTGTGTGTGTGTGTGTGTGCGCGTGTGTGTGTGTGTGTGTGCCACATTTTTAGCCTTTACAGTGCACTCAGCAAGTACAACCAGATAGAACCATTTAGTGCTGTGAAGAATTGGCAAAAGCAGTTAAACTACGCCACCATTACTTCCTGTGGTGGTGAATTTTTCAGAATGTGCCACCTTTGCACTTAGAGGTACTGAGAAATAGAGGAGGTATGGAGGGTGGGCGTGAGAGAAAAAAGAGAGAACGAGAAAAAGAGAGAGAGAGAGACGGAGAAACCAGGACTGGGCAGTGTGATGCTGAGACACTGATAATGTGAGTCATGTGCTTTTTAATGGAAATGCCCTGAGATCATGTCAGGGTCCCAAATGCATCACCTCATCTTGCTTCCTACTCTCTTGGTTTGCTCCCATGATGCATTGCAGTGTCTAGGGCCTCTGGCTGAGGTATGTGAGTGTTCTGGTCCCTGGTTTTTTTTTTTGTGTGTACTTCTCATCCGTCCAGGTGCCGTGCCTTATGCTCCTATTTCTCATCCTGCTTTAACTCTGTGGAGAAATAGTCTGTAAAAAGAAGGTCATAAGGCCATTGTATTTGAAGCACATCCTATAAAAGCCATTGCACTAGTAAATATCTATAGCTGAGGTGTTGTAGCGTGCCGTGTCATCAGAAAAAATACAGGACATCAATCGTATGCATTTAGACTTTTTGAAAAGCAGTCAGGCAGCTTTGGACTTTGGAATTCAGTTCACACAGGACACTAGAATAAAACAATGTTGAGATTATACGAGCATATCCTCACTCCTTTTCTACAGATGTATCCCATGTCCCTCCTGTGCACATATCCAAAGCATTTCCCTCACCTCGTCTCCAAATCATCCACAGCTACATGCACAGTCTGTCCAATAAACTCATTGGTGGTGAGTAGCCCAGTGGTTAAGGTGTTGGTCTCTGGACCGGAAGATCACGGGTTCAAACCCCACCACCACCGCCAAGCTACCACTAGTGAGCCCTTGCGCAAAGCCCTTAACCCTCAATTGCTCAGTTGTAAGTCGCTCTGGATAAGAGTGTCTGCCAAATGCTGTAAATGTAAATGTAAATTTCTAATCCTGTCCATCCTCGTCACTCCCAATGAACATCTCAACAACTCCTCCACCTCCAGCTCCTGTCTTTGAGACCACGCCGATGTCTCTAAACCGTACAACATCCCGGGTCTCAACACAGTCCTATAAACATTCCCTTTCACTCTTGCATATACTCTTCTATCACAAATCACTCCTGCAAACTCTTCTCCACACACTCCACCCTTCCTACACTCTTTCCTTCACTTCTCTAACACACGCTGCATTACTTTGCACTGTTAACCCCAGATGCTTAAACTCATCCACCTACACCACCTCTTCTCCATTTCACTGCACCACTCCACTGCCTTCCCATGTGATCACGTTTATCACAAACTTTTCCATTTACTTTAGCGTCACCCAAACCTGGTCCACAATTCCTCTTTATACAGAGCCAACTATATTATATATGGTTTACATGAGTGGAAGTAGATGATCTTTGAGTGGTTTCCCGGAGCTTCAATGTTCTCAAAACCTTTGGGATGAATTGGAATACTGACTGCACCTCAGACCTCCTCATCCCACCTGACCCTTAACCCTACTAACACCCTTGAGCACAAATCTCCACAAACACACTCCTGGGGAGCATCTTCCCAGAAGGTGGAGATTAATTAAGGATCAAACAGGGAGCAAATGTGAAATGGGATTAAAAAAAAATTCATATTATATATATATATATATATATATATATATATATATATATATATATATATATATATATATATATATATATATATATATAATGGAATGGCCTTTATTTGTCACATATACATTACACGGTAAAATTCTTTCTTCGCATATCCCATCTTGCTTTTGAAAGCTGGGGTCAGAAGTAAAAGCTTGCCGATAGGAGGTCTCGAACCTCCTGATCAGTAGTCCAGCGCCT
Source organism: Kryptopterus vitreolus (assembly GCA_030449085.1). Taxonomy (NCBI): domain Eukaryota; kingdom Metazoa; phylum Chordata; class Actinopteri; order Siluriformes; family Siluridae; genus Kryptopterus; species Kryptopterus vitreolus. The sequence goes on along the minus strand of JACRUU010000019.1, from coordinate 14,436,102 downwards.
TAACCGCTGAGCTACACCCCCTCCCTCTAATTTTGCCCATTCCAGATTGAGATGAAGCTGGGGTCAGAGCACAGGGTCATCCATGGTACAGAGCCCCAGGAGCAGATATCGTTGAACCACCACTATACACTAACTACAGTCAGGTGAAGAGAGAGTAGCCCTGTGAAAAGAAATATGAAGCAGTTTCAGAGGATGTGTTCAATGGCTTCATTCACCTTGGAGAAATCACTTGTTGGCCTTCTTCCATGCCCAGGAGGTAAAAAAAAAAGAAATAGAATTGATTGGTGGGTAGAAATTAGTTTCCCAGGTGCATTCCAAAGATTAACCTTAAGACCTTTGAAACAAGCCCAAAGTACTCAATGTATCCTTAAAATAAAGTGATCAAAACAACAAGAATCCATTTTTTTTTATCAGATCATGATTGTGTATTTTAACTTCATAGTTTTTTATTTATCAATAATTTATGTAATGCTTATTGATATTTTATGAAGAACCAAAGTACTTTACTTGAAATAAAGTATCAGAAAAAATAGTGAGATCAGCACGTTTTATGGGACTTTAAATTTTTCCTTTATTTTTGTTGAATGTCTGTATTTAGTCCCAAGTACAGGAAGGGATATCTCCAACCCCTAATACTGAACTGAAACACAACTTAGTGCTTAATTTTTTCTTCTTTTTTTTATTGTACACTCGTGCAGAAATGCTCTCTGGAGTACCATTAATAATTGATCAAAACAGAGCTACTGGATGTAGGGTGTACATTATGCAGGCATGTTTTGGAGCCCACTGTTTTTTTCATGGATTAAATGAGCGGCTGTTCATTTATTGCAATCAAACCAAAGAGATAATTTAGATGTCCCAGTGAGTACAATTAGGCTCTTTGTTGCTCTTTTTGATGAGAGACGGAGAGTACAGCTTGTATCGCACACCACTTAAAACCATGACATCTCAAAATCAAGTAAATAAATCTCAAAATTAGAAATGTTCCCTTGCTTTGTGTCTTCATTGTTTTTCCGATCCTTTCCCCAATTCTACCGTAGATTTCACAGCAGAGTGAGACTTTTCGGAAAAATATATAAGGGTACAGGAAAAGTATCCTCTTAACCCAACTTACCCTGACTTTATTCAAACTACTCCCGTGTTCTTCCAACGTACTGTACTAGCATTTCACTAATGTTCGGATTTTATGATAACTGTACACAAAGCCACCCCAGAAATCCTGCCGTAGCATTATTATTTAATTTTTTTTTTTGCAACATTATTCTGTATCTATATTATCGATTTGAGGGGAACAGAATGCTCATTTTATGACAGTTCCTCCCCATTATCTTTCCCGCTTCACCACTTCATTTTTCTTCATTACCCAAACCTGTCTCTGAGTTGCATCATGATGATCTCACCCAGACAGAAATCAGCCTAACAGCATCTCGCGTGCCTTCTTCAAACTTTCTCATACCCAGAATAGCGTGTTCTACAATGCTATGGAAATCAACTTCGGGGGGGAAACCGCCACAATAATTAACCGTAATCCTATTTTTATGAGGTTGGCAGAGAGGAAAAGCTGACTCAGAATCTCTTGACATGATGTTCATTTTCACGGCTGCTCGATGTTAGAAGATTAATGGCGGCCTTGATGAAATCCAGCATCTCCTTACGATTGATTCAGAGGGCTCGAATGTTGCTTCATATTTTTATATTGCCCTTTTTTTGTGTCTTTAAAGGCATAATCTAACATTTTGATAATTGTATTTATTTTTTAAACCAAAATGCGAAGAAAACAAGGGTTTCCTAGTGGGGTAGGATTGCCATCTCACAGCTCCAAGGTCCCTAGTTCTATCCTGGCTATTTTCTGAGCAGTGTCACATGTTTTAATGGCTGTATGTTTATTGGTTTATATTTTTGGTTTCTTAGTTGTTGAATGCATAAATAGTGGATAAACACACTCTATCAAAAAATAGTTTTTTCCATAAAAAAAAGTATAATCCGGTAATTATAATCATGTCTATGGCCAGAACACATGTGCATAACTTTACATTTAATAAACATTTAATTTGACACTGTACAGTTGAACACATTAGGATAACAAATCAGTCACAAGAACATAAACAAAAATCTCATGAACCCAAAAAACCCTGTCATTAAAGCAGCGATTGACATGGTACCAATCAAATACGTATTAAATCTGTTACTCTAAATTGCTGCTAGGTCTCAATGTGTGTTATTGATGCCTTGCAATGGACTATTATAATATTCAGGCTGTATTCCTACTTTACATATCTGTATTAATGCAATGTTTGTGACCACAAATAAATTAAATTGTTAAAAACCTGCATTGTTTTACAACAATACGCATTTGGATTGCTTTCTTCAGGAAATGTAATAGATTCACTGCTCATTATCACAAAATTGTCTGCTCATAAATAAAGCATTCCATGTGGCTGCAGCACTCAAGTATGCAGATACCAAAAGGTCAAGCTGTTTGATTAAACAGTTGAAGGGTCATCAAGAAATTCTGTGGCTTTCATAGTGACTTGATTGCTGGTGACAAACATGGCGGTTACATAAAGAACATCAGGAACTGATGGTATAACATTTTCTTTATAAACCTTATAGGTTTAAATGTGTAAATTAATATTAATAACTAATAATTAATAACGCACACACTAACCAGACATAACATGATCATAATGGCTGGTCAGGTGAATAACACTGATTATAATAGGAACATTATAGCCATAATAAACATTGTACTTTGATTTTGTATACTTAATGGAGTAATGTTTTACTTTATCTCCACCCAAAAAAGTATAATATGTATATATATATATATATATATATATATATATATATATATATATATATATATATATATATATATTTGGGTGTAATGAACAGAGAATTAATAAAGCAGCAGTTGTGTGGGTGGAAAGGCCGCGTTAATGAGCGAGGTCATAAGAAACTACTCGGATCATTTCAAGCAAGGTGAAATTACTTCAAATAGTGTACAGATGAAAATTCCGACACGTATCATGCAGTCGCTGATCTCTACCAGATCCCACTAGGGCTAATTTACTTAAAATATGATACTGTTCCACGCACATGGTCTGGTAAATAAATATGAGTTTTGAGCGTTTGTCGTTGATCATACACATCAAATCATGCATTACTTTTGCTCTATGATTACATTACTTGTGTAAACATTTATGAGATATTTTTGACAGTAAATAAAGCTCTTAATTAGAACTGAGTGTCATTTGCAAAAGTGTCATTCTATTTCATGGTAGTATTTTGCTATTTATTAAAAAGCTATTTATGTAAACTCTGCACTGGTGGAAGTGAATTAGATTGAATTGTGCAAATTTACAACAATAAAATACAGTGAAATGATTGAGTTCACGATAAAGGAAAAAAAAAAACTTTACCTGAGTATGACTAACGAATATAATAAAAGGTAATCGTGAGACAAACAGTGAGGTCCAGAACAGAACTCCATGTGCTAATTAACCTAAAATGAGAAACATGTGACATATTGCAGAGACTGAAGTATAGTCGCAGATAACACATCATTCTGATACTTTCAAGGAAAAATATTTATTGGTTAAGGGAAATATGATAGCTTACTGCTTATTCATAGCAATTTATTAATGTTCATTCATTCATTCATTCATTCATCTCTCTTCTACCGCTTTATCCGATGTTCACTCGGGTCACGGGGAGCCTGTGCCTATCTCAGGTGTCTATGGGCATTAAGGCAGGATACACCCTGGATGGAATACCAACCCATCGCAGGGCACACACACACACATTCACACATTCACACACACATTCATACACTAGGGACAATTTTCCAAGGTGCCAATCAACCTACTGTGCATGTTTTTGGACCGGGAGGAAACCGGAGAACCCGGAGAAAAACCTCCTTGAGGCACGGGGAGAACATGCAATCTCCACACACACATGACCGAGACGGGAATCGAACCCGGATCCTGGCGGTGTGAGGCGAATGTGCTAACCACTACGCCACCGTGCCTCTCAATTTATTAATATTATATATATATATATATATATATATATATATATATATATATATATATATATATATATATATATATATATATATATATATATATATATATATCTATATATATATATATATATATATAGGTGAATTATTTGCCACAACAGAGAATAGTGACACTTAAAATACTTCTAACTTTTAGTCCAATCTGCTCTCATTGCAATGCTTGATTTTAGTATTTTCTCTGCAATGGAACTTTTCGGTGTATTTCAAAATGTTACAGAAATAAATATAAAAGTAAGAAAGGCAGGAATATCTTTTTACAAGTCATCCTAAATATAATTCTCTCTGAAAAAATTAAGATGATCTATATTTTATGTTTCCTCTGTTTCCCAGTAATACATTTGTTACTTTATATATTTATGGGATTATAACAGAATTAAATAGAATTGTTTTATCTTTAATATAAGCAATGGGAAGTAATGTCCAGACTACACTTGCATTTAATTCTGAGAATAAAAACCAGGTATTGAAAATGTGGACTAAAAAAACAGCTAGTGTTTAAGTGTAAGAAGTTTAAGAACTTTAAGAACTAGTGTAAGAAGTTTGTAATGTCAATTTTATTAGTGAACATTTTATTAATGTGTTATTAGTGAACACATTATTAATTTTGGGTGGAGTGCAACCCTTATTCTCCATTGACTTATCTGTAAAGTATATATATATACATTATATATATACATATATACATATATACATTTTTCCCTGGAATCTTCATCAAATCTATTTGTGGACTCTAATCATGACTACGATGCCTGTGCTAATCATGAGAACAAGGCCCCCAAAGCTGCCTTTGTTTTCACCTGACATTTTCGCAGAATGTTTTTCCCCCCACAGCGCCCTGTCTGTGCATTGCTGCTCGACATTTCTCTTCCTGGAAAAACAAATATGTACAGTGTGTGACAAGAAAATGAGTCTCTACATAGTGATCATTCCAACTGGGGGCAGTTTGCCAGAGTCCCTGAGCGATAATAATACTATTAGGATAATGTCAGACCGATCTATCCTTCCTCTGTTATCATTCCTTCCCCTGGTTACAACACATACTGGTTTTCAGGGTCTGGTTTGATGTAGTGGCAAGGCCTGGGGCTCTGCTCTTTGCTGCGCCGGGAATGTAGGCTCCCATGCCGTCCGCCGCGCCTCACTATATACGCTGATTTATTTCAGATGAGCCAGGTCCATGTGTGGGAGCAACCACTGATCCTGCTTATCATGCCTGTCACTCTGGGAGAGTGACAGTTAATCCGAGCTCGCCTTGTCCCCCTACAGTGACAACATGAATCTTGCTCCATCAAAATGCTAATGACATTAACAATGATGGCTACAACCCGTGGCCTGAGTCAAATCCTGGCAACCGTCAGCGGCGGCGCATTGATCGCGTATACGCGTTCGGGATTTGTTCATTACCCGAAACGCTTTTATGAGCTAAGGTTTGCCACCGGAGAAGTGACGTGTGGTGACAATTCATTTCTACATGATGGGAAGGTGATTCGTATTTGTTTGATTGTTCATTATTCTAATGAATGGAAGATATGGAGTCGGTTGCTTGTAATGAAGTGACTGGCAGCGTGGCCCTGAATAGCCTTACACGCTCACGGCAATCGGAAGTGACTCCGACACTGAACCCGGTGTCATTCAAGCGTCGTCCTCTATTTTGCGCGCTGTAGTGCTTCTCTCGTAGGTGTTTTAAAGAGTCTTCTTTAGTCAGCAGTCTTTCATTAGCCAGCCTTTGGATCAAGTGGCCACATTAAAGGCCTGTAAGTGCTCGTTATATCGTTTGACCTTCTTTCTGAAAAGTTCTTCCTTGGAAGGGAGGTAAAAAAATGGGTTGTAATCAAATCCTGTGCCCTGTTCTGGTGAAAGGGGGAAAAAAACGGCATTTCTCTATCCTAGGGTGCAGTAGATAGTGTTTGGAGAAGAAATTTGAAAACAAAATCATGTGTAAAAAAATTTTACTATGGTAAATGTCAGCATTCAATGGGTTAAATTTGAGCTATCAACATTTTAATCAAATCCGTCTGCATTCATCATTATCGGATTGTTTTGGCATTACAGGTGACACAGTTGTGTGTGGTCTCTGATGGGTTTTCTCCAAACGTATGCTTTTCTTCCTACCTCTCAAAGCAAACATGCCAGTAGTGGAATTGACTTTGATGAGTTTTCACCCCTGTAGTGTGTGACGGTGTGTATATGTGCAGGAAAGTGTGTCTATGTTCCCTGGACATGTTCTTCATACTGAAAAAATAAAAAACTACATAGTACATGCATGTGTAGTGTGTTATAGTTCATACAATAATTTGATCAGCGTAGAAAAGTGGTTCACTACTCGTGCATGAATTTGTGTGTGAATGTGAGTGTGTGTCTTGCAATGGGTTGGCATTCCATCCAGGGTGTATCCTGCCTTAAAGCCCATAGACGCCTGAGATAGGCACAGGCTCCCCGTGACCCGGGGGAAGATCGGATAAAGCGGTAGAAGATGAACGAATGAATAAATTCGGCATTGCAAGTTCAAAAAATGTATTACAATAAAACAATGTGAGTTTTATTGTGAGTGAAAATGAATATTTCTACCAGGAAATACCAAACAGGAGTGTAGAAATTACTGTGTTAGCTAGCCAGCTACAAATCACGCTATAACGTGATTGTAGGGTATAGCCGAGGAGAAAGAAACCAAACCCTTGTTACTTAAATTACATAAAAACAATATCGCACTTACAGTCATGCTGGTATACTAAACATCACCATAGCTGTGATTTAGCCATAGCTAATGCGGTGGAATTGCAGTTTCAGCAGCAGGAGTAGTATTAGTGATAATATTTAGTTTTACCTCACTCTAGAATTTATCTGCCACATGATGCATAAAACGTGTAATATAGTCTATAACGTAATATATACTATTACAGTACATAATGGAGATAGCATACATGCTATTCTAGAAAACATTATATACTATACTTTATACAGTGGACCTTGGTTTATCACGCTGATTATATGATACCGAAACATGTCTGCGTACCACAGATACATTCAGTAATCAACAATATGTAGACCAAAATGCCATGCAAGGTACTAATAATCAGCCATAGATCAGGTCTTCTACTTCTGCAGTGGAACATGGTTTTAATGTTTCAGCAGCGATTAAACAAAGTGGGAAGCATAAGAAGAGGGAAAAAAAAGAATAGGGCTAATGTGGCGTAAAAGGCATATTAAGAAGGGAAACATTGTGAATAATATTATGTAATCCCGCACATTAAATCTGTGAGAAAAATTAATATCAGCATAATGGCTGTGCATTTACAGGGAGGATTTATTAACCGTAGAATTCCTCTAATAATGAATGATGAGATGTTTATTAAACCCATTTCTTATATGCAAACCCTGTGTATTGTTATGGAGTCCTTGAATGGTTAAATATATAATTACTATAAAAAAAAAAAACATGTTACATTAGCCACGATTGATTGGTTTGATTTTGCCTTTTTTTCCCCCTTTGATGAATAGCTTGATTTAATTTGATAATAATGTACACTACTATCTGAGTGAGCTGGCCCTTAACATTTGATTATTACTGTGCTTCAAATAGGTGTTAAAACAGGAATTAACAGATTAGAATGCTGTAAAATGAAACAACTGTATTATATGCTGTAAACAGCTCATTTGTTGTTGAAGTGTTTTAAAATACATGCGAGATTTATGATATAGATATCATATAGATTTATGATGTACGACATTTTGCTTGCATTCAGATCCTGTTTTAAGGTTCCAAAAAGTCCCAAGTGATGCATATTTACCAGTATTCACAGATCTTTGTCATCACACACAAAAATAGTACATTTTTGTTTAGTAGGCACATGTGTTGTAATATAATTGATTTATAAAGCATACATTTATAGAGGCACGGTGGCTTAGTGGTTCGCATGTTCGCCTCACACCTCTAGGGTCTGGGTTCGATTCCCGTCTCGTCCGTGTGTGTGGAGTTTGCATGTCCTCCCCGTGCCTCAGGCGTTTTTTCTCCGGGTTCTCCGGTTTCCTCCCCGGTCCAAAAACATGCACGGTAGGTTGATTGGCACCTTGGAAAATTGTCCCTAGTGTGTGAGTGTGTGTGTGTGTGTGTCCTGTGATGGGTTGGCATTCCATCCAGGGTGTATCCTGCCTCAATGCCCATAGACGCCTGAGATAGACACAGGCTCCCCGTGACCCGAGGGAAGATCGGATAAAGCGGTAGAAGATGAATGAATGAAGCATACATTTATAAATGATTGGATTTCACAGTGCTAAAGCTAGTCCACAAAGCTAGCAGTACCATTGGCAGCCCTTACAAATTGCACTGGAATTCATTAAATCAGATCAGCATTGTAACAGTTGTCTTAATATCTTAAAGATTTGACAGTAAAGCATACGATTTAGTATACACTGACTGGCATGCTTGAAAAAAGTCCATTTAGCCAGCTACTCAACTGTAACAGTTTGGGATAGAATTGTGCCTAAGCCTAAATATATTTATTAAATATCTGGATATTTTGATGGACACTATATTGGAAAAAAAGTATGTAGGAAATCCTCTAGTTTAACAGAGTAAAGGTTAAAGGGTTAGCTAGCTAACAGTGTAGCTGTATCTCTAATAGGGATCAGAAGATGGGTTAAAAGCATTCTGAGGTAAAACTATAATTAAATCTAGCCTAGATAAAAAAAAAAGCAGTGAGATTAAATATTTATTAATTTGCCTCCCAGTGAAAGCAAAAAATATATATAATATAATATAACAATATATATATATATTGTGAATCGAGAACAAACAATGGCAGCAATTATTATGTGTATCCTTAAGTGCGAAGGTGAATCAGTTTTAAAAAAAAATATTCTATTGTTAAATGTGAAGGGGCACGGTGGCTTAGTGGTTAGCACGTTCGCCTCACACCCCCCGGGTCCGGGTTCGATTTCCGTCTCGGCCATGTGTATGTGGAGTTTGCATGTTCTCCCCGTGCCTCAGGGGTTTTTTCTCCGGGTTCTCCAGTTTCCTCCCGGTCCAAAAACATGTACGGTAGGTTGATTGGCACCTTGGAAAATTGTCCCTAGTGTATGAATGTGTGTGTGTGTGTGTGCCCTGCGATGGGTTGGCATTGCATCCAGGGTGTATCCTGCCTTAATGCGATAGACTCCTGAGATAGGCACAGACTCCCTGTGACCCGAGAGAAGGTCGTATATAGCGGTAGAAGATGAATGAATGAATGAATGAATGAATGAATGTTAAATGTGATATTGACACACTATTGACTTGAATTGCATTGAATCGAAGTGAACTGAATTGAAATGAACACCATGGATCATTATGACGTTTTGTAAATGCTGTCCTGTTTGGACGAGAGCTTTCCGGCTCCATAAAGAAATAGAAGTGTTGTTCTTTGAGGAAGGAATAGAAATGACTAATCTAATGGTATTTTATTTCCGTCTTTCAGCCTGAAGTGCCTCTAATGACTCATTTGTTCGTAACATGCACTGTGGTCTGTTATAAACTCCCAATTAAAGAGTGCAAGTGATAACTCAGAGACACTTTTTTTTTTATGAAGACCATCTGTCCTATGTACTCATTACCCACTATGGAGAGATCTTCCAAGTCTGCCTGATGTCATCATAAATAGAAATAGTTCATTGTACATGTAGCAGTTATACGCCATTGAAATGTTTTAGGGCAAAAGTGAAATTGTAATGTTGTTTTTTCCCTGGTGCCTGCGAGTTTTTATTAAAAGTTACATGAGGTATTTTTGCCCAACTTTTACAAGGTCGCAGCATGTCTGTGTATTATCTAGGCCGGTGGCGAGAGGTCACCTGGTCCGTTTCCCTACCGACTCATAAGCTGATCATTATGTAAATCTGCCCTAAGATTTACGGTCAGGCTGAACCCTGACTTCTGTTTAATGTATAGGCCCCTGTGAAGGTGGTTCTTATAATCTCTCTGCTACCCACAATGCCGTGGAGGGTTAGTCCCCAACCTTTTCTTAACAGCAGAGATGCACGGAGGGAGGTAGAGGATCCTTTCTGAAACAAGGGCACTGATGTAAGTATGTAGTTCGCAAATGGGCTTTTATGCTGACAGAGAGAGTGAGAGAGAGAGAGAGAGAGAGACGAATGGCCCTCCTGCTGCACAAGGATTTGCCTTTGCTATGCTTTGCTAAATTATAGGGTTCACTTTTTGAACCCTATATATAATATATATATATATATATATATATATATATATATATATATATATATATATATATATATATATATATATATATATATATATATATATATATATATATATATATGAAGAAAATGTTCGTAGTGAGGAATTTTTGGACTTTAACATTTGCCAAATTATCATACATGCTCCGATGGAGTTGGGGTTGGAGGTAGTATCTTCCAGATACTATTTCACTATGAAGTTTTGTTTTGATTCGTATTTGCATGCAGGTTGATGTGTGGTCCCATATTTTAAAGGTTGCTTCTTCTGTCCAGAAGGTCACTCTGTATCCTTCTCTCACAGTACAGGGAGCCATAAACCTGGTCATTTCCATCCGTATCTCACACCACTGGTTACTTTGTGCACACCAAGGAATTGGGGTCTTATCAGTGATATGGCAGGGGCTTGGTATCAACAGCCTACAAAGATTGAATACATCCATCTGACCGCTTCAGTGCCCCGGATGATTAAATGGAATGTGACTGTGCACTAGTCTGCAGAAATATGTGGGCTTGTTCTTTTAAACCCTCCTTTTTTGTTGTTCACAATATGGCATGTACAATTTGCCCTACCTCATTGAAAACTAAATTATTGATGTGATTTACTGAAATTGGGACATGTGTTGTATCCCTATAATCATTTTTCAACCCCTAAAAAGGCTATCCAGTAAAGAAAGGCTTTAGAGTCACCCCCACACACACACATACACATTCTAACATTTTAATATGCATTCTCTGTGTATAGATTAGTATTACAAGGTATTACAAAATAAAGTTGTAGCAATCTTAAATCTGATTTAAAAAAGGATAAAAAAGTGTTTAATTTTCTATAGCAGTAGTTCTCACAGGAATCTAGTAGTAATGTAAATCAAACCATGAATTTATATTTATTGTTTCTTTACCTCCAGCTTGTTTGTAACAGACATTTTAAATAATATAACACTAGTAATAAATATCTTTATATGTACAATAACATTTACAATTAGGACATTTTGAGACTACCTTATCTAGAGTGACTTACATTTATGTAATTCATACAACTAAGCTCAAGAGCCCAGGAAATGCACTTTATAATGGACCTCGGATCCAAATTCCAGTGTCTAAATCGCTAATCTATCACTTCTTACTAGGTAATAGTGGTAGTTTTTACACCAGAGAGGGCATTTTCAGATACTGTCAAGGGAATTGTTATTGTAATACAACTTTTATTATAATTTATCACTCGGCTATTATCCACCTGCTCAAATGGTTACTGGCTCATTTACCGAATTGGCCATGTGATCATATGATAGCTAGTTCTAAATCTGAACTATTCTGTACATCCTGCAAGCAGAATATGGAGGTGAGGGGGTAGATCAGTGGTTAAGACGCTGAGCTAGTGATCGGGAGGTCGTGTGTTTGAGCCCCGCTATCGCCAAGCTGCCCCTCTTGAGTGCTGTATAATGGCTGACCCTATCCCAGCTTAGAAAAAAAAAAAAAAACAAGCTGGGATAAGACAAAATTTCACTGTTCTCTAATATATATATGTATCAAATATAGTCTATTCTATCTCTGATCTCTGTATATAGAGCAGCAATTCACTTATTGATTTAGAAGGCACTTTGTGTTGTTGTCATCAAGACATTTTTACACAATTATTTTTGTAAAGTGCTCTCTCTCTCTCTCTCTCTCTCTCTCTCTCTCTCTCTCTCTCTCTCTCTCTCTATCTCTCTCTCTCTCGCTCTCTCTCTATATATCGATATATATATATATATATATATATATATATATATATATATACATATATATATATATATATATATATATATATATATATATATATATATATATATATATATATAAAACAAAGTGAATTTCATAGCACACTACATAATTGAAATGCCTTGTGGTACTGGTTTAGCCGTGATAGCATGTAACCAGTGGTCATCACAATAGATACAATTGCTTTCTGTCATTGCCTCCTTTCTTTAGAGTAGTAATGACACTGTGCGATATAAAAGTGCCGGTGACAGCTGAGGAAAAGAATTGCCAGCTTTCGCTCTGGTAATACACCTTTGGATGTTCACAATGTGCTTTACTGCATAGCTGATATGAATCTAATTGGAAACTTGATAGAATAAAAAGCTTGAGAAACTTGAAATGAGAAAATAAATTGTTGCTGGTAGAGCAAGGCAAGAAAACAGAGGGTGGTTGGAGGGGAAAAAAAATCAGCAGGATTATTATTACCGTAAATTCTGGACTATAAAGCGCACCTGCATATAAGCCGCATCCACTCTATTTGAAAAAAAAAACCAAATAATAATAATAAAAATAAGCCGCACCTGCATACAAGCCGCATCCGCTTTTGAATTGTAAATGTACATGTATGTAACCTAAATAGATCCTTTCCTAACCTGTATTTTAACACGGTGTAACGGTGGACGCTGCACAGAGACGCGGAGATCCGGAATTCATACAAAACAGGATTTATTAGAATAAAGAACTCAGGAGACGCCGCTCATACGGAGCGGCCAGACAGGCTAGGGAGTCTTGCGCTCTGCGCGCCGTGCTACCGGGAGTAACGGAGAGCAGGAGCGGTGGCGGACTTGGAAGTCCGGGAATCGGGAACAGACAAAGGTTAGGCATAAACATATATCGAGCGTCCGTGTCCGCGACACTAGGTATGTGCTACGAGCCCGGACGGGGATTGTAGGGTGAACCGGGCTTATATCGGGAGAGGGAAAATCAAGAACCGCTGAGGCTGTATTGTGTGTGTGTCTGTGTGCGTGTGCGTGTGCGTGTGTGCGTGTGGGGAAAAGAGCAGGGAGGAGAGAGAGCACCGAGCAGCAACTTTGCTGATTAAAACGGGACAGAACCAAGAGAAAATAAGCACTATTTACAGTATTTATCTTCATTTCTCCTGTGTGTGAAATCACGTCACCTTAACCTTGTAAAGATAGAGTTTGTCCTCCTTCTATCCGCTTCTACCCACTTATATCTGCTAAAGAGGAACTAGCGGATTCTTCTTCTTTGCATTTATTTTGTGTTAGTTTTGATTCTAATTCCGGTTAGAGCCCCTAGCGGTCGGGGAAAAAATCTGCAGAATAGCCGCACCTTATTATTAGCCGCATGGTTCAAAACCTATGAAAAAAGTAGCGGCTTATAGTCCAGAATTTACGGTATTTATTTATTTATTTTACATTGAGGTTTCCAGATGTTAGTCTCTCACAATCTTGAATGCAGTGCGTGTGACTTCAGATAGATACATAGTGTGCTGTAGGGTAAAGAAACAGCAGAAATGGCTATATACCCTCCGGTCCTGCAGCTGCTAAGCTTTCCAAACTACATCCTCCTGTAATGCAGCTCTCAATCTGACCCTACACTCTTTTCTCCCTACATTAATGCGATCCACACTGCAGGCACCCGAGCGAGCACGAGAGCACCCCTGGGACCTGGGGGCAGTGATCACTTCACACACTGTTGAGCTGAAATGATGGTGGGGCTGATGGGGAACAGAACTCATCTGGTCTTACAAAAACATTTCTGCTCTTCAACCAGGCCTGTGACATTGAGGTGGATTGAGGGATGGCTACAGAGCTTAGCATGTCTTTGAAAAGAAAGACTTTATTGAGGTTGAGGGGAGGGAAAAAAATAGACAAAGTGCTGCTTCACACAAATTGAAACACAAACTTGTATTTCACACAAAGAGAAGATATGGAAGAGGAGGTAGCTTTAAATGGATCTGATTAATATTTGATTATCTTTAGACAATTGGTTAGTTAGATTTTTTAGTAATGCATTGTTATTAATAAATTAAGACAGATGAATCATATATATATCTATATATATATATATATATATATATATATATATATATATATAGTTTTATATATATATATAATATATATATATATATATATATATATATATATATACTATTATACACATACATACACATATACACACACATATATACACACCCACACACACACACACACATATATATATATATATATATATATATATATATATATATATATATATATATATATATATATATATATATATATATATATATATATATATATATATATATATATAAGCAGCCAATCATTTTCTATTTACATATGCAACGCAGTGTGTATGTACTGTGACAGGTGACAAAAAACGTACTTTCAGTGACAGGTGACAAAAAACACTCAGATTTTTTACATTTTATTCAAATAAGGTATAATTTGGGAGATTTTCATTTTCATTTTTTTCAATGCTTTAATTATATTTAATTATATATACTTGCCTGCTGACACACAATAAATTCCCATTAACTGCCTGACCCTCAAAAACGCAAGAAAAGCACATAACCATGGTGTTATCTTTACTGCCATGAGTGTGGATATCACTGTCAGGTAAAAAGGTACCGCGGATGTACGATTTAGGTCCTAGGGGAACAAAAAATATAATGGTACCATTAATGGTACACAATAGGTACTTAGGGAACGATTATGGTCCCAAAATAAGTTATAAAGATACTGATTAGAGGTACGAAATTGTACCCTTCAGGGTACCACCCCAGTGATGGCTACTTGTACCTTAAAAGATACAGTGTCTTACCTTTCTTTCTGAGAGTGAAACAGTAATCAGAAAAATGAAAGATTGTAGGGAAGTAGCTAGTTATTGTGCTTTGTTAATTTTGCAGCAAAGCAATTACAAAATGTATCATGCGACTGTAAATCAACCACTATGTATTATTACAGTGAACATTATTGAATTACAATGCTGTATATTGACTACTTTTTGGTGCATTGGACATTTAATGCCAACAAGCAACAACAATCCTGATCTCAACTAAAGACATTTTGTGGCTTGTTATGTAGACATAAATTTATGTAGAAATACATACCTATATGAGAATGTAGGTTTGTGAAGGACACAAGCTGAATGGCGTATGCTGTACTCATAAAGTCTCGGATGTTTTTGACACACCAAAGTGCACTTAA
Source organism: Kryptopterus vitreolus (assembly GCA_030449085.1). Classification (NCBI taxonomy): domain Eukaryota; kingdom Metazoa; phylum Chordata; class Actinopteri; order Siluriformes; family Siluridae; genus Kryptopterus; species Kryptopterus vitreolus. Next base: position 14,420,826 of record JACRUU010000019.1, on the reverse strand, counting down.
TGCTTTCTCACAATGGAATATTTAACCCCACACAGTTCTCTGTAAGAGGTCTCTAAGAGGAGATGACTTTGAGAACTGGAGTCTTCTTTTTAATTGCTTCAATTGCCTTGATTGCTACTTAAAATAATCTGTTTGAATGTGCTTAATACTTGACTTTAATGTTTGGAAGATTTCCTGAACCAATCAAGCATGTGCTAAGAGTAACTGCTGATTGGTCCTTTTGCTGAGCTCTCTGTCTTGTGTTTCGTAGTTCCAGGCATCAGTAGATGAAGGCTCTAAAGGCATCGTGGTGAACCTGACTGTGGATGATCGCGATGACCCCGCAACAGGAGCTTGGCGAGCAATCTACTCCATCATTAGTGGAGATCTACGCCACAACTTTGCCATTCACACCAACCCTGACAACAATGAGGGCATGCTGTCTGTGGTCAAGGTACATGCTCCCTTCTGTTGCCTTGCAGAACCAATAATACAAAACAAATCATCTAGTGATAACTTCCTCACATCTTTTCCTTGTTAAGATAGAAAACTAAATAAATAATCTCCACCGATAAAATAATTTTGAATCGCTAAACATTTTTACCGATGCGCCAAGTCTCATCATGTATTCAAATGAGGCTCCAAAACACGCTACTATGCACATATCAGGCAATTAAAATCATTCAGTTTGGTGTCCTGATTATATCATTTAAAACACCACAATATTGTATATACAGACGTGGACAAAATTGTTGGTACCCTTTGGTCAATGAAAGAAAAAGTCACAATGGTCACAGAAATAACTTTAATCTGACAAAAGTAATAATAAATAAAAATTCTATAAATGTTAACCAATGAAAGTCAGACATTGTTTTTCAACCATGCTTCAACAGAATTATGTAAAAAAATAAACTCATGAAACAGGCATGGACAAAAATGATGGTACCCCTAGAAAACACAGAAAATAATGTGACCAAAGGGACATGTTAATTGAAGGTGTGTCCACTAATTAGCATCACAGGTGTCTACAACCTTGTAATCAGCCATTGGGCCTATATATATGGCTCCAGGTAATCACTGTGTTGTTTGGTGATATGGTGTGTACCACACTCGACATGGACCAGAGGAAGCAAAGGAAAGAGCTGTCTCAAGAGATCAGAAAGAAAATTATAGACAAGCATGTTAAAGGTAAAGGCTATAAGACCATCTCCAAGCAACTAGATGTTCCTGTGAGTACAGTTGCACATATTATTCAGAAGTTTAAGATCCATGGGACTGTAGCCAACCTCCCTGGACGTGGCCGCAGGAGGAAAATTGATGACAAATCTAAGAGACGGATAATCCGAATGGTAACAAAAGAGCCTAGAAAGACTTCTAAAGAGATTCAAGGTGAACTTCATGCTCAAGGAACATCAGTGTCAGATCGCACCATCCGTCGTTGTTTGAGCCAAAGTGGACTACATGGGAGACGACCAAGGAGGACACCATTGTTGAAAACGAATCATAAAAAAGCAAGACTGGAATATGCCAAACTACATGTTGACAAGCCACAAAGCTTCTGGGAGAATGTCCTGTGGACAGATGAGACAAAAATCGAAGTTTTTGCCAAGGCACATCAGCTGTATGTTCACAGACGAAAAAATGAAGCATATCAAGAAAAGAACACTGTCCCTACTGTGAAACATGGAGGAGGCTCTGTTATGTTCTGGGGCTGCTTTGCTGCGTCTGGCACAGGGTGTCTTGAATCTGTGCAGGGTACAATGAAATCTCAAGACTATCAAGGAATTCTAGAGAGAAATGTACTAGCCAGTGTCAGAAAGCTTGGTCTCAGTCGCAGGTCATGGGTCTTGCAACAGGACAATGACCCAAAACACACAGCTAAAAAACACCCAAGAATGGCTAAGAGGAAAAAATTGGACTATTCTAAAGTGGCCGTCTATGAGCCCTGACCTCAATCCTATTGAGCATCTTTGGAAGGAGCTGAAACATGCAGTCTGGAAAAGGCACCCTTCAAACCGGACACAACTGGAGCAGTTTGCTCATGAGGAGTGGGCCAAAATACCTGCTGAGAGGTGCAGATGTCTCATTGACAGTTACAGGAAGCGTTTGATTGCAGTGATTGCCTCAAAAGGTTGCGCAACAAAATATTAAGTTAGGGGTACCATCATTTTTGTCCATGCCTGTTTCATGAGTTTATTTTTTTACATAATTCTGTTGAAGCATGGTTGAAAAACAATGTCTGACTTTCATTGGTTAACATTTATAGAATTTTTATTTATTATTACTTTTGTCAGATTAAAGTTATTTCTGTGACCATTGTGACTTTTTCTTTCATTGACCAAAGGGTACCACGTCTGGATATATATATATATATATATATATATATATATATATATATATATATATATATATATATATAAAATTTAAAAACTTTTTTATTACTTTTTTTCTACTATTGTGAGCAACCAGAGTACAAAATGCTCAAACAGCTTATACATATTAAAGATCAGTTTTGTCTGTAGTTTTCACAACTAAATATATATGATATATATAGTATATAATATATGTATGTATATTAGATGGCAAAATTGGACCAGATGGCCATGTTTTCCCAGGCTGGTTCACACATAGGACAAAATGGAAAAAAAATAGGTATGGAGGAAAAGCATGCTTTTTTTTTAGCATCTCACAGGATTCAAGGAAGTTTCATCCTGTGTATAATTCCACAAGTTAGCTCTTAGAGAGGAAAAAAAAAAGTTGGATCTACATATTTGCTGGCAGGAAAACACGCACAAGACTAGAATCTTCTAGCATTGCTACCATATGTCAAATAAACCAGATATCTTCATTTGCATGTACATTTTTAGCAGCTCACCTGCTAATCTTGCCAAGCCTGGCAGCACAAACGGTCTCTAAAGCGGTTCTAATTTGCTCTCTGTTTAGTAAATGAAGCATTAACTTCACCATTCTCCTTCGCTTTTTCCTCCGCTCCAGCCTCTAGACTACGAAAGCAACATGTTTCACACTCTGCTGATAAAAGTGGAAAATGAAGACCCTCTGGTTCCCGATGTCATCTACGGCCCCAGCTCTACAGCCACTGTCTATATCACAGTCGGGGACATTAACGAGGGACCCGTCTTTTTCCCCGATCCTCTAGTGGTCACTAAGTGGGAGAATATTCCTGTAGGCAGCTTTGTCGCTATGCTTAATGCCACTGACCCGGACTACCCTCAGGTCCAGAGCATAAGGTAAGCGGCTGAGAAACAAATCTACTCTGCATAAAAAAATAAACCAATCGTACTCATGAGAAGCAAATGCACATTTTCAGCCTAATCACACATCTGTACATTCTTCGGGTTGACCAGTGGAATGGTCCGCATGGTTGAGCTCGGCTCGGAGTTTGACGAGGTGGATTACAATGACACCACAAACAAATCAGAGCTTGGGCTGAGCACGAAAGCAGTGCGTCTGCTTCTCAGACATCTCCCCATCTGTCAATTCACACCTCTTCATTTTTCACCGCTCCTCTCCTGACAGTCTTATTGTTTTCTCCAGCAAAACATTAGCCCATTGCTCTGCATCAAAGGTTTCGACCATCTGCTTGATCTATCATTTATTCGCCTGCCTACAAACAGACTATCTTTTAGGGCTTTAATCATTCAAATAGTTTCTGACGTCTTGAAAAGATTGTGTTATTTACTGTGAAGTTGAGGAGACCATTATTTAACCATCATAAATGTGAGACAGGCAGAGACAGATTACTGATTCGCCGTACTGGCCATGTTCTCAGGGGTCATTAGACGCCCTCAACAAGCCCAGATTCAAAGTGAATGATTACAGGCGTATGCTGTCACATATAGTTTGATGCATTGTTTCAAATTGTATACGCATGTTCAATATCAAGCCACTTAATACGCGGTAATTTATTACTATAATCGCTAGACAAAGCTTTGAGCTTCAGTTCAGTCAACCAAAACGGCAAATATCCTGGATTTTGCGTTCTTTTATACTATGTTATCACAATAGGTTTTTTTTTTTCATTTTGTTCACTGTAAAAGCTTTGAGTTACATTTAGACATAGTAACGCTAGAGAAATCGAGGTAGAAATGAAAAGTCATTGTGATTTCACTACATCCATTTCACCCTGGTGTGCTCCTGATCATATGTTCTGGATGATTCTGGTGGACCTGTGCCCTTTTTGTCACGGGCAGCGCTCTACACCACAGGTCGTGTGTACATTATGTGCACCTTGCTCTCCACCAGTGTAAATCTATCCCGCACCAGGGTCCGCGTCACCTCGTTTCATCTGCTTCTGCACGTGTCTTTGAAGTGCCCTATGTTATGCCTAAGGCTGGGGACAATGAGAGATGAGAAAGCAGAGGGACACAGAGGAAAGGGGAAAGAGGAGAGGGTAGAGGGTTGAAAATCTCCTTAATTCTGTTTATGAATAAATTTTGGCTCACACAAAAAAAAAAAATCAATCTTTAAAATGATCAAGGCGGAACATTTGGCTGAAGTCAGAATTCCCTTATACGACAGGAATATGTGTTCAGTAATGAGCTGTGAGAGACGGCTGCTTTCGGTTAGAAAGAGAACGCAAGAACTTAATTGATCGCTGCGTCCACTGGAGCTTTTCAACGCACTAAAGAAATATTCAAGCCGCATTACACATTTATAAGCAGAAATATTTTTAAAAGCAATACTGGTGGATTAATGTACGGCTTGTTTGGACATCAAAATTTGATGAGGTGTGTTGCTTCATCTGTTACATCATTGAATATACATTGAATGACTAAGACTTCGGACTGTTGTAAGCTTTACCCTTATCTTTGAGGTTACGTTGTCTGTTACAAGAAATGGCTTATGATATATTGCCGAATATTATCTGAGGTATTTATATATATATATATTTGAGACGTAAAACATGTACTATATCTACTAGGAGCACGGGAAATGAATGCGTTTCTTCTTAAGGCCTGGTATTCTCTTTGCATTCGAAATGATTATGAAGCATCTTTCCGGTGCTGAATAAATTAATTAAAATCATGTTAATCATGTTTAAGCAGTACTCTTTGACGTGCTCCTTCTAACTTCTATAATGCATCCTGAGTGTAAGATGGCTAGCAAGCAAAATACGATTGTTTTCATGTCAAAAGCAAAATCAAAGCAAAAACTGTCCAAAATGAATTTGCTTGTGAATGGTCTCTCTGAATAGTTCAGGTAACACACAACAGTAATAAGGATCATTTCACAACAGGGAATTAACTTAAAGTGATTCATATCTCACCATCGAAACAGCAGAATAAACACAAGCCTGTCTAATTATTTGCATTAGCATGCTTTAATGATTAAATCATCCTTAATATAAGAAGCACCATGACAAAAATGAAAGCAATTCGTTACACTCCAACGAAAGCTTCCGTAGTTATAACAAATATATGACAGGTTTAAAAAAGTCAAGCTCAATGATGACAAGGGCATCGTTAATGTCCTTAGGTGTGCACCATTATGTGAGAATCTCATTTCTTTCTTCTTTTTTTTTCACCGCTTTAGTCGCGTTATATAAAGGTGAGGAAGTTGCGGCGATTTTAAACGGCAAGGCTGAACAGTATACAAGAATCTATTACAGATGGCCACATTGATCTGTCTGAGTTTTTTTTGTTGTGCCCTCTGATAATTCTCCAGGAGAATGGTTTTATGCAATTAACAGTGCATATAAATCTCCAGGTATTCACTTCTGGATATGATGACAAAAATGAATCTGTTCCATGTGAACAGACAGAGGGCTGACTTTGTGATGGGAGAAACTGTATGAATTCTTGTTCTGTGATGTCTAATGCCTCATTTTTTCCCCCCCAAAGTAAAAAGGAAAAAGTCGGAAAGGATTAAATAAAATAATTCGAAAGGATTTTCTGATTAATATTTCAGGTTGAGACTGTGATTATATTATTCCTTTCAAATAGGTAACTGCCTTTTTATACTCCCCATGTTGTATCAGGCAGCAATTCCACCGAGGAAGAATTACCACCTCTGGTATTGTAGCTGGACATATTCAGCACAGTGAGCATCTATATGCTGAATTTTGATTAATAATCCCTATTTTAAAAGTTTACACCTAATAGAAAATGAGTCAGAACGGTTGCAGCCAGCATTTGTATATATATATATATATATATATATATATATATATATATATATATATATATATATATATATATATATATATATATATATACCGTAAATTCTGGACTATAAGCCGCTACTTTTTTCCTAGGTTTTGAACCATGCGGCTAATAATAAGGTGCGGCTATTCTGCAGATTTTTTCCCGACCGCTAGGGGCTCTAACCGGAATTAGAATCAAAACTAACACAAAATAAATGCAAAGAAGAAGAATGCGCTAGTTCCTCTTTAGCAGATATAAGTGGGTAGAAGCGGATAGAAGGAGGACAAACTCTATCTTTACAAGGTTAAGGTGACGTGATTTCACACACAGGAGAAATGAAGATAAATACTGTAAATAGCGCTTATTTTCTCTTGGTTCTGTCCCGTTTTAATCAGCAAAGTTGCTGCTCGGTGCTCTCTCTCTCTCTCCTCCCTGCTCTTCCCCCCCCCCCCCCCCCCCCCCCCCCCCCCACCCCCCCCCCCCCCCCCCCCCCCCCCCCCACACACACACACGCATAAATCAGCCAAAGTTGTTCTTGATTTTCCCTCCCCCAATATAAGACCGGTTCACCCTACAATCCCCGTCCGGGCTCGTAGCACATACCTAGTGTCGCGGACACGGACGCTCGATATATGTTTATGCCTAACCTTTGTCTGTTCCCGATTCACGGACTTCCAAGTCCGCCACCGCTCCTGCTCTCCGGTACTCCCGGTACCACGGCGCGCAGAGCGCAAGGCTCCCTAGCCTGTCTGGCCGCTCCTGTATGAGCGGCGTCTCCTGAGTTCTTTATTCTAATAAATCCTGTTTTGTATGAATTCCGGATCTCCGCGTCTCTGTGCAGCGTCCACCGTTACACCGTGTTAAAATACAGGTTAGGAAAGGATCTATTTAGGTACATACATGTACATTTACAATTCAAAAGCGGATGCGGCTTGTATGCAGGTGCGGCTTATTTATTATTTTTTTGGGGGTTTTTTTTTTCAAATAGAGTAGATGCGCTAGATGCGGCTTATATGCAGGTGCGCTTTATAGTCCAGAATTTACGGTATATATATATATATATATATATATATATATCATAGATAGATATATATATATATATATATATATATATATATATATATATATATATAATATATAAAATGTTCACTAATATTAAAAAAAACATTTGTATAAAGCATCCATATATGTCCATGCCCATGACAATCATAACAATATATATATAATGTGCACCAATCAGCATTATAACATTATGCATTGGTCCCATTTACTTTCATTGGTCAATATAATGTCAATATTGTCCTTACCTTTTGAGCATTAGCAGTATTAACTCCTTTAAGAATTTGACATAATGTATAGTAGCTCGTCTGTTGGATCAGATCACGCAGGTCAGCATCATCTACATCAGTGAGCCTTGGCTTTTTACTGCTTCTAACAGGTGGAGAATTCCATACAGATTTTTTGATATGTCTTTACTGTAAACAATAAGAAATTAAGAAAGAAAACACTGAAGGAAAAGGTGTATCCAAACATTTGACCTAGACTGTATCTGGGATGGGGTACCTCAACGGTTAACGTGCTGGGTTACTGATCGGAAGGTCTGGGGTTCGGGTCCCGGTATCGCCAAATTGCCACTCTTGGGTCCTTGAACAAGGGCCCTCTGTGCTCCAGGGGTAACTCTCTGACACCAGCTTCCAGGATATGTGAAGAAAGAATTTCAGAAAGAATTTTAAAGGCTCTACTTCATCTGATACATAATCTGGATTATGTCCCGTTAGAATTTCAGATACACTGGGGTTAAGACGTTTAACTGCAAACCATGCAAACAAGACCTTTATAGACACTCGTTTAGTGTGCGGGGTCTTTGTCATGCTGAAGCACATCTGGTTCTCTTAATTACCTGCTGCTTCCAAAGATATCCAATACAATTGTGCGGAACGGGTTCATTACTTTGAAATTGTAATATTGTGTATTCTGCGGATTTCCTCAAATTTGTGATATCGACATGATAAAATATCAGATTTTTCATCTGTTCTTAAACCTGTAGTTGTGGTGACCTTATGGAGTCCACGCCAACTCAAGTACACACTGGGGTCTCGATATTACAAATGAACTCTGACATATGTTGTCAGTAATATTATTTGTTAAAATAAAATATAATAGTATTCAATTCGAACAGAATTCTCATGACGCATTGAGCTTTTTGACTTCTGCTCTCAGAAGTTTGCAGTGCGCTTTATCTCCGCTACATGTATCAGGACCCCTTTATGAGTGAGTTATCTCTCTTTATCGAACAACTGGTAAGTACTGTAGGTTCCAGTTAAAGACGTTCCTGTTGATAAAACTTGCCAGTCATTTCTATTCGAACCATTTTTCAACTTGTATAAAAATCTGTTCAGATAGTCCGGGTCGGTCAGTTCGGAAAAGCGAGGCATTGTAGCGCTTCTCAGTCTGCTACGCATTATGGCATGAAAGCAAATCCGGCCCCACTCGAAAGCCATCTTTGAACTGATCTTTTGCTTGGGAGAAATGAGGTCTGACTCCATTAATCCTAATTCATAGCATATGCCATGTGGACATGTGGACGTTAAAAGCTCTTAAAGATAGATGGAGGGAGAAAAAGTAGAAAGAAGGACAAGAACACTGTATTACAACAGAGATGTAAATTATATTACAAAGGCATGATACCATGTTGCCTGGATTGTATATATAATTGGGACATTGTGAGTCATTTTCCTATTGACATAAACAGAAGAGGGAACGTATGATATTTAAGTAGTTAAGAGAATAAAGATGTTGCCTCCAAAGTCTCTTTACAGATATTCACTTGAATGTTAAATACATCCATGGTGCACTGAGTACACCAAGACACATGTCTGTTAATGGTGTTATCAAGGTAAAGGAATACCGAACATCATGTTTGATCTAAAATGTTCTTCTTTTTCCTTTTTTTTTTCTTTTTGACCTTTATAATAGCTCACTTTGCTTAGCTCTGCTCCAAGTTGCACTCTTATCTTCTTCTTCTTTCAACTGCACTTTCTCCATCTTATCGCATGTTCATTATCTCCTGGTAAGAACCCGATTTCACTCTGGATTTCGGCACTTATTTCGGGTGATCATATTATCTTGGTGGTTCGTCTATATAAAAGAATAGGAGCATCTTTAAATAGAAATATTTTCCCGTTTGTTTGCCGCCTGCATTTATGTACATTTCGTGGATTTTACACACGCTGCATCACATCCTAATGGTATATACATATATGCATATTTAAACATATTTATATCTCCAGGACACAGTGACCTCTTTAATAATGCACCACCGCATTAGTTCAGGAGATTTTCGCCGATCTGGTCAGCGCTACACTTTTCAAAGACATCAAGGTCATGACCAAAGTGGTCCGTAGCTCACGCTGAACAAAAATCACACATTCCTCAGCTGTAGGAGGGGAAAAAATAGAGAACGGTATTAAAAGGCTAGAGTAGGACTCTGGTATAAAGGAATTTGACAGATGGGAATTGCTAGAACAATTAAAAACAGAGAGTGTAGTTTCCCCCGTTCATGCCATTAGCAGTGTGCAGGCAGGCTTTACATTTGTCTTCTCACATTTGCGCGCTGAGTTATTAGTGATAATTAGGCTTTCATCAAGTATATCTAAAGACTGGGTGACAAGGGTCAAACTTTGAACTTGTTCCAGTGAGTTTGTTATAATTTCTCGCATTCTGTGTAAAAAGTTGAAAAAAAAATGAAATAATAAAAAAAAAAAACTACAAATAACACAATCTGTATGCTTTATTATTATGAAATGTCGCTTTCCGGCATTGAATGATTAAAAAAAAGAGGTGTTGTAATTTATAGAAGTAAATTTTGTTATTATGTATCGGTCTCTTCACTTCTTTACCTTTCTGTGTCGTTTAAACACATATAGTCGTCTCAGAACTGAATCATCACTGCATTGCTCCACATAACATCTCCCATCGAGTTATGTGATGCGACGCCCCAATTTGCTGACTTCAGCCTTACATTAACCGAATATTCACTGCATGACAGGTTTGATCGATTGCTGGAGATCCGGCTTAAATATGCAAAGGAACCGAGTCATTTATTCTCGTTAAGGTGCCTACGCACTCGTCTAACTTCATTTCTGACGTATGAATAGTTCACGTATACACTCATTAGCCATGTTAACGCGAACACCTGAACCCCTGATAATTAACCGTTCACAGCCGCTAGTCACATGGCAGCAGCATTACGCATACGTTTATGGGAGAACTTTAGATAATGTTTACATCCGACAGGAAAACAGGTAAAAGATCTCAGCAGTTTCAACCACAGCATGATGGTTGGTGCCAGATGGGCTGCTTTTAGAAATTGCTGATGGCGTGGGATTTTCATGCACAAAAAGCAGAAGCAGAAGACTCAACTTGTTCAGAGTTCAGAGCCAAATAACCACTATTAAAAAACACAGTAAGCAGAAAAGCATTTCAATTCCCCAAGATGCTACAAAAAAAAACGAAGAAGAGCAAATTTCATTCCTCTTCTACTCATTACTCATAAACAGGAATCAAGGATGACCGGAGCCTGTGCTCACAGAAACTGAACATGATCAAGTGATGTTTTCTTTTTCAAAATGATTTAACTATACAGTCAAATACAAATAATTTGTATTCTTGTTCCAATGCTTCATGTGCCCAATCAATGAAGTAACAGTGTCTATTATAATTCATTCATTCATCTTCTACCGCTTTATCCGATCTTCCCTCGGGTCACGGGGAGTCTGTGCCTATCTCAGGCGTCTATGGGCATTAAGGCAGGATACACCCTGGATGGAATGCCAACCCATCGCAGGGCACACACACACACACACACACATATACTTACATTCACACACTAGGGACAATTTTCCAAGGTGCCAATCAACCTACCGTGAATGTTGTAGGACCGGGAGGAAACCGGAGAACCCGGAGAAAAACCCCCTGAGGCACGGGGAAGAACATGCAAAATCCACACACACATGGCCGAGATGGGAATCGAACCCGGACCCTGGCGGTGTGAGGCGAACATGCTAACCACTAAGCCACCGTGCCCCTTGGCTATTATTAGAGATTATGTAGTTGAATCACTGAAATAAATTAACTTTCCTATGATATTCTTTTACTGAAAGATGTTTTTACTCTTTTTACTGTATTCTTTTTCTAGTTTAGCGAACCCTATATATGTGGTAATAAAATGTCAAAATTCACCGAAAATCAAAGTATTTCTCAGGTCACCACATGATTCTGTAAAAGCCTGAAGTGTTGCTCTTGCGGGGAATTTGGCTGGTGCTTATCCCAAAAGCTTATACCCTTCACAACAACAAGGTTTTGATCTATGAAAGGGTCATGGATATGGGTCATGTTGATAAATAAGGTGAGATGGTTTTTAGTTTCCTGGGAAATGGAGGTTGTGTATTTTGGATCGGAATGTGAAAACAGGTGATATTACTGTGTAAGTAAGGCCACGTTTGCTGACATTTATGGAAGAAGTTTAAATTCTTAATAAACTAGTAAGTAAAATTATCAAGGCAGTGAGTCAGCAGTTTTCCTGTATAATATTTTTAGACCAATTATGAAAACTTTTCCTTGTGTATATATATATATATATATATATATATATATATATTAAAACTGAAGCAAGAAGCAGAAAGTACAGATTGCCAGACAAATCGACTTTAAAACAGCAACGAAGTATTTGTACTTTCCCGTCTCTGCTTCCAAATAACGCTTATTAGTTTCCATCTTAAACTCCATGTTGTTCCTGCGCTTTCACTGCTTCTATTTTCGTACCAGAAATATTCTTTTTATTCCTAGTGACATTTTCAGATATATGATTGCTGAATTACAGCAACAAAAATATTCTCGCCTTAGGTGACGGGTGATTATTTTGGAATTTGGATTATAAAAAAAAAAAGAAAAGAATTGGTCCTTCTTAAGGAACAGTGGCCTTTATATAGTCTGGAACGCCAGTGTGTGGAAGATCTGGCAGCCACGAGGGGTTTGTGATAATTAAAACAATTCAAATAGTGCCAATAGTAAAAGAGCTGGAGTGGCATGGCCCTGGTAAAGCAGGGATAAATTGCTTTTCTCTGTGTTAATTACAGGGTTATGATTTTCAACTGATGCAAAGAACAGCTTTTTTTCGTGCCTTATTATGGTAATAAATTTGATTTTATGTGATGCATTGCCGAGGCATGATAATTTATGGAAATGACTGCATGCTGCGATTTCTATTACCGCCATTCCGCAGTTGAGGTTTTGACTGGTGAGCTTGCACACAAACACCAAGTGCGGAAGGATTGTGCCGGTGTGTGATTGGTGTTGAAGTGTTTGTATATCTGAGTGCTTGGATGTTTATGTATTTACATTATTGCCGATGCCCTATTTGGCCGGTTTTAATGAGCCTGAGGATTCGACAGGGCTCGGTTTTATTGTAATTGGTCAAACACTTATCTAACCGCATGCTCCGTATTCCTCCATGATTTGGCAAACTTTGCTCAGCTCGTCACAGCTTTGCTTCAGGGAATATCTTGTGGGCATGCGGCTAATTTTCCTTAAAGGCCCTGGCACCGGACCATGTGCAGCTTAATTGTCCTTGTTGAAAAGGCCAGAGGGTCTTCCTGAGGACCAGGTGGTGAGTTGGCATCCCTTACCGAAACACATACGGAACGGCGTCTTTACACTAGTCAAAATATCGCTGGTTCTTTAGACACGTTAGAATTATCGTGGATCTGTGAGTGGATTCAGGTGGACTCTTCCTGCTAAACTCCCCTGTGGTTTGATTACGGCAATAAATCTGTTTATGAATGACCCAAACTTGATGTAGGGGATAATTGTTGTTGGGAGCATTTTAAACTGACCAATACAGCTAAACACTGAGCTGCGTAAACAACTTCTGGATATTTGGACGCATAAACAAAATGAGAACATTAAATGCTGAATGTGAGACTAAAATGTGTTACGCTAGATATTTTTATAATTATCTAATAATTGATCGTACAGCATCACTTTGTTCCTCGTGCTTGGGCGACTTTTCTGACCAGCGAAAAAAAAATGGTATTTCCACGTAATCAGATCTACATGCAACACATTTGCGTCGTTTTGTGCTCTGTTTAATCATGTGCCAAGGGAAGACATGCTGAACCAGTATTATGGCAAAATAACTAATAGGTGACACGTGGGCGTCTGACTTGTCGTTGTTAGTAACAAGTAAGCAAAAGATTGAAATTGTTTCTCTAAATGACCGCACCCATGACTCGCTTTGCTTTCCGAGTTGCACTGTATGAAGCATTATGAAGTGAAATTGCAGAGCTACAAACCGTCCCAGCGCCAGAATAAGGGTCTTCATTACGCATGGTACCCACCAGACTCATGCAGAACATGGTGATGTTTAAAGACCTAATTAGACACTATAAGTAGTTTGGGTGATCATATACTTATCTCTACAGAGCTCTACATAAAGGGTGTCTTTTTTTTCGACCTAGTCAGAGAGCGCGGCCGTCTGAATTAATGCATTTTTTTAAAAAGAGCTTCTTGAACTAAAAGTCTGTGAGCTTTCCGAATCAGATCCTATGTGGTTGTGTGAACAGTGACAGATGCTTGTATGAAGCCTGTCAGAAAGCTGCAAATCAATAGGAGACAGATGGACAGCACATGGCAGTGCGGACTTTAACGATGAGTTAATAGACAGACGGTTCTTCTTTCTAAGGAGCCCTCAGAAGTCACATCATACGCTGATGGATGGGGTGTCTCGGAATGTTTACATTTTTACCGTCTGACTGCTGCTTAGGCTTTCAAGCCACAGCTTTTCCGCTGCTCATTCACAGGGTGCTGGTTTAACACTGAATTCTTATCTGATATTAAAGGAATGCCTTATTTTTTTTCACCTCTGTGAACAGCATTTGTATGGCATACGCTATCATTGCAGATACCTTGGGTATACAGTATATTTTGTAGTGAAAAAGTAACAAAAAAAAAGACCTACTGTTTTTATACTGGAAGACTTACTCATAACAGAATCGGTATCGCCAAGCTGCCACCCCTGGGTCCTCGATCAGGGGAAGCTTGTCCATGTATGTCCATGGTTGTTTGTGCCACATTAAGCGCTTTCAGAATGTACTAACATTTTCAGAAACAATATTTCTGTAGACGAATATAGCTGGGCGGTTTCAGGCTGACCAATAAATAACCCGCTATGCCAACATGGTGAGCTGTAAATCATCTCACTATAATTTAATATATTGTAACTGCATTCGATTGACCCTGTACATGTACCTTGTGCAATGACAACAGAGTGGAATCACATTTAATCTAATCTAATATGTAAAACACATCAAACCTTTAGGCTATGAAAGCATAAGTCCGCATCATTTTCTACTAATGTCGGCCCTGTGGGGGAATTTGATGCTTTGTTAAATTGAACCTGGACTGTTGAATATATAAGACTGTTTCCTGGACATTTCCGGAGACAGTGTCAAGAGAAACATTTCGAAAATGCTGAAATCAGCCCAAAATGATGCAAGCTAGATAGCAATAAGGGTTGTGTGATAAATTCAAGTAGTGGTGTGTTTTTTTTTGTTTGTTTGTTTTCAAATGATTAGCTTTGGAGTGATTCAATCCCAAATTCAATTTATGATTCAGCCTTCTATCACTAGTCTGTATACTTTACTGTTAGACTAGAGTGTTTAATGTTCTCCATTTCCTCAAGAGTCCATTGGCAATGGTGAAAATAAAATTGATCTAAAAGGAGTTTATTTATATATTTATTCATTTATTTATTTTATCCCGTTTTCATCTCATGTCTCAGTCTGAGCACATCGACCATTGATCTTATGCATTTATATTTCATGCCTACTAAGGCACAAGGACAAAATGAATGATAGGGATGTTGACAAAAAAAAAAAAAAGAATAGCAGCATAAAAGAAAAAAAGGGTATTTTTAGTCTTTGAGGATATTTGCCACCACCGTTTCATCTTCATGTGTCTTGGGTCGGAGCAGTTTACAGCTTTGACAGCTGAAGTGAGGCATGCAGAATTTCAATGGCCAAGCAAATATACTAGCGTCTGCCCTCGAGCGTGTCCCCTGCATGAGGTGTTCGGATGCTGAGAGCGCTTAATGTTTGATCGTACCCGCAACTCTTCCAGACCATGGTTGAGGGTGGATTCCCTGGAATTTACACGATTATTTACAAGTAATCATCTGGATTTGGGATGGTACAGCGTGCTCGGCCTCCCCAAGTAACACCCTCGGGTATTTCATTAGGCATTTTAGCTCTCTGTAGCAGTAAGGATTAAAAGCGTTTGGAAAGCAGCAAGAAGCCATGCTTCAGTTGCGGCTTCTCGTGGAGAAAAGCGTATGTGTTCCAGCTTCTCTGTCGGAACCACAGCAGCATATTACACATACAATGCAAACTCCTACGCCTCAGTTGTGTCTGCCACAAGACGAAGCTTAATAAAGGTGCATGAGTGGGAGGAAATCCTCGTCCCCACATGTCTGATTGGGATGAATAAGCAAGATGTGGCCTGCTTCGACATCCAAGAAAATGTTGCTACAACAACGATATATATAAGTCACTTAATAACTAGCTGGTAATAAGTCATAAATAATTTTGCTTGGGCCAGTGAGTCGATGTAACCGTTAGTTTCACGATTCAGAAAATCCAATAACGCAAAGGTGTTCCCGCGGAAAATAATAGAGTCGTGGAAACGCGCCGGAACGAGAACATAAAGCGACTCATATTTAACTGAGCTCTATTTTATATTTGTTCAGTATGGATTTTTTTTTCTCTACAGGGGAGATATATCATAGCTAATGTCAGATGGAAAAAGAATTGCGTGCAGCTCTGGGGTTCTCGGGGTCAGATCCGGACTTGCCTCGCGGCACAGGCAGAAATTGTCCCGCTCAAGCAGAAACGTTAGCAAATCACCTTTTTCTGCTGCATCTTTCACTAAGCCAGCAAAAAGTGTAGATGACTTTTGCTGCAAGGTCTTTTCGTGTGTGTGTGTGTGTGTGTGTGTGTGTGTGTGTGTGTGTGTGTGTGTGTGTGTGTGTGTGTGTGTGTGTGTGTGTGTGTGTGTGCAAAAATAAAAGTGAAAATATGAATCCACACGTGTTACATTCCCGAATATGAACAAATGCCTTTGCTTATTTGGTGATAGTCCTAATTACCATGTATCCCATATAGATATCAATTTGCATAATGTGGATTTAACGAGGCACTAATGACCTTGACAGGAGGCTAATGGACCAGAGCAGTGTGTGTATGTGTGTGTGTGTGTGTGTGTGTGTGTGTGTATACAGAGGGAGGTGGCTTGCTTTGGTGTGTATTTCTACATAGCCACTGAGATGCCAGTGTGTGAGCCAGTGTGTGAGCCATACTCTTTCTATTACAGCGCACTTTGATGAGCTAAACTCTGCATGCTGCAAGCTTTCATTGTAATTGAAACACAGTACAGTATAAAAATACAATGAGAATATGTGTGTGTGTGTGTGTGTGTGTGTGTGTGTGTGTGTGTGTGTGTGTGTGTGGGTATTCCTACAAGGAGAGTTTGCATCAACTTCTCTCTGAATTCAAATTAACGTGACGCTCCGGGGGTTCCGGGATCGTCTGTATAAATCGTTTTGCTTTTTGTTGTGGCCTGCTTGAGCCATACATAAGAGAGAAAGAAAGCCACTATAGCGGGCTACATAGTGTGAATTTTATAGCTTTGCTACCGTGCCAAAAAGATTTCATCAGTGAATAACAAACGAATTTGCAAACAGCTCAGCAGCGCGCTCGCCCGCGAGAGAGAGAGAGTTATTTGTGCCCAGAGCAGCATGATGATAATCTCACGCTAGCTTGTTTCTCAAAGACGAACTTGTCCTCGTGTGTATATGACCATATTTCCTCGGGAAACGTTGGGATAAAAACGTTGATAGGTAGAGACGCATTGCAGGAGACGCGTCTTTGTTGTGAATAGATGGGCGAGACGTGTTTTCGTGGTGGAATGCGAGAGGAAGTGACAAGGTTAATCGCGCGTGAGTGGGAGTACAGCTGTAATATCCTGCATTTAGGATTGCGATCTGAGGAAGCGGCTAAGATTACACGTATGGGTCAACAAACCCTTACAGAAAAGCTTAAACATTGTTTTGCTCATCTGCTGAACCGCAGGGGGTTTTATATTCATTTCTATTCATAGGACAATTGTCACCAATTCTTTTATTTGTTGCATGTTATTAAAATGAACCCCTATTCTGTAATATACTATCTTATGCCTCTCAGTGCAGAACATGGTTAAATTCACTTTCGTTTGTTTGCCATGAGGTCAAATCAATCAGAGGATTAAATCATTATAATAAATTCCCCACAGGTATAAGATCTGTGTGTCTTTTGTGTGGTTTTTGTCTCTGAACCTGTTGTGCATTTTCTGTTATCCAGTGTGTCTACCTGTATGTGCCTAGTCTTTAATTGCTTAGTTTATTTAAACCCTGCTCTTAAATTCTTGTTATTAATTAACTTACATTTTCTAAACATTCCTTCCATCTTTTTGTGCTCCGTTTATATATATATATATATATATATATATATATATGTATGTATGTATGTATGTATGTATGTATGTATGTATGTATGTATGTATGTATGTATGTATGTATGTATGTATAGATAGATAGATAGATAGATAGATAGATAGATAGATAGATAGATAGATAGATAGATAGATAGATAGATAGATAGATAGATAGATAGATTGATTGATTGATTGATTGATTGATTGATAGATATGTATATATGTGTATATATATATATATATATATGTGTGTATATATACCTTCAAAATAGTCCCCTTACACAACAATATGCTCCTGCTTCTTCTGGAAGGCAGGTTCATCTTCTTTTCAAAGTGTATCAAGCACCTTCTGCAGTTCACACTGGATTTCCGCACAATGGTGTCAAAATGCCGATTCTCCCGAGTAGACTGGGTGTGTAAGTGAGAACACATAGATTGTTCTCCGACAATCATCGTGTTGCCGAATGTTTTTGACATTTTGGGCGGTTGAGCTTGCTGAAATCCTTCCTGATCTCACGTCGGATTCCTGCTCCTGCTCTGCGGAGCGTGCGTGGCACATAAACACCTCAAATGTCTCTTGCTGAATGTAATCCATGTCAAACATCTCTGTGCTAGATTCGTCCGCTTTCACACAGAATGTTGCGTTGGCTCTGTCTATGACGTGGTAACACACCGGTTACATTATTCGTCCCAGAACCTTTTGATTTCACCTCATATAATATGTGCAATATCTGTGAACCTCTTTCTCTAATGTGTGTAATGAGTATAAGGTTGTGCTCTAGCTTTGCTACCCCAAGAGCCTTTAATTATTCAAGTTCATCTAGCATTGTAAGGTGCATCACATTAATCATATAACACCCCCCCCCCCCAACACAAACACACACATAAATAGCTCTAAACTTTCAGTGGCTCACAGTAGTCATATAAACTGTGTGATATATAGACAGAGAAGTTCAACTCCAAAATATTCCCCATGTGCTCATATTGGCCTGCAAGTGTGATTGATTTTCATAGCATAAAGTGTGTTAAAATAAAAGCTAAGGGAAATGTCAGAGGGTTCAGCGAGCTGTTCCGTATAACTTCTGAAAATATAAACTGTGTACTTTTCCTATGTGCCATGGTAAAATATTATTTCTTTTACACACACACACACACACACACACACACACAAACACATTAATATTATAATACATACAAATGTTGGTGCCTAACGACAGTAAATGTAATAAATTCAAGCTGAACCTCATTTATCTCAAAGAAATAGTTGGAATCGTTCAGTCTGCTCTTTAATGCACTAGTCCTCAAGCATGCATGTCTGTAATAAAAGGGAAAGAATCTTTGAGCCCGAGTGTCTTTTCAGAGCCGATGTGTCATTACTTACTAAAACGTGTGTGCAGATGCATGACCATGACCTGTCAAACGTTCATTTTTTTATCTGGTGACAAATGAGGTTCAGTATCGCTTCATCTTTTCTTATAGCACAGTGAAAACGCCATATCACACTGACAAATACAAATAAAAGTACCTTTTGGCAAATTCAGATACTGATGGTGTATGAGGTAACATCGTTTGATAGCATGTTGATTGTAGATAATCGGGTTTTAGATTAATATCATAGTTTATCATTACGCATGAATTCGAGAACTTGTTGATGCATTGCATGGTGGGGTATGTGGTATAACCATGTTATCTGCAGTGTTTGGAAGGTTACTTTGGAAATGTAATAGATTAAAAAGTAAAGTTACTGATTACATTTGATAACTTTAGATTACTTTCATTTGTCCACTAGGTGGCGCTTTAAAGTTTTAAGTTCTAAGAAAAAAGTTTCAAAACCCTCCGAAAAATTCGGTTTTATTTTTCAAAGGAAACCTGCAGCAGATTGTCATCATTCAAATCAATATCACGTTTCAGTTGCATGGCGTCGTCTAAAGCACGGCATTTGGCATAAATGCTCCCGTATCCAGAGCAACTTACAACTGAGCAAGTCAGTGTTAAGGGCCTTGCTCAAGGGCCCACTAGTGAACCTGTGAGCTTTTGGTCCAGAGGCCAGCGCCTTAACCACTGAGCTCCGACAAAATTTTACATGAAATTGTTCAGATGTAACCCTATTTGTAACCTTTAACATTTTCATATGTAACTGTAATTTAATTACACATTTTTCTCAGTAACTATAACATATTTCTGTTACATTTATTTTGTAATTAAGTTACGTAACACCGTTACATGTAACTAGTTTCACCTCAACACTGGCTATCTGTTACTGTATACTAGTCTCTAATCAGTCTTGGTAAAATGATTGTGTGAAAGGGATGTGTGAGGACTCCAATACAAACAATCCTATGATACATTAAAATATAGTCCGAATTGTCTTGTTGCTGTCATATAAAAGGGAGAGGGGGGAAAAAAATCTTAGAATGTGCTGTTACTGGAAAAGAGTGGACATGGTGGCTGTAATGGCACTAAAGTAGCACTCTACGTTGTGTTGTGCTCCTTCTATGGAAGGCACCTTTATGCAGTATCCCTTTTAAAATCCCATCTCATCATTAATTCATTGAGCTGAAAGCATATTATTCATTTACTAATCTAAATTATTCAGGGAGTACAATGCAACTAATAGGAAAGATGTGTAGTTATGAAAGTGACAAAGGGAATTGGATGGACACACACACACACACACACACACACACACGTGCGCGCACACATTCACACACTTGCATGGATGTTAGCAGTGTGGAAGAAAACATGCCCGAGATGGATAGCTTGTGACTTTTTCAAGGTCGGTATTAAACGAAATGATGACACTAGCTTTTATTATTTAAAATAAATACAGTGCACAGAGGGCACGGTGGCTTAGTGGTTAGCACGTTCGCCTCACACCGCCAGGGTCCGGGTTCGATTCCCGTCTCGGCCATGTGTGTGTGGAGTTTGCATGTTCTCCCCGTGCCTCAGGGGGTTTTTCTCCGGGTTCTCTGGTTTCCTCCCCGGTCCAAAAACATGCATGGTAGGTTGATTGGCACCTTGGAAAATTGTCCCTAGTGTATGAATGTGTGTGAATGTGAGTGTGTGTGTCCTGTTATGGGTTGGCATTCCATCCAGGGTGTATCTTGCCTTAATGCCCATAGACACCTGAGATAGGCACAGACTCCCCGTGACCTGAGGGAAGATCGCATATAGCGGTAGAAGATGAATGAATGAATGAAATACAATGCACAGAGATAAATGCCACATATGTGCATGTATACACAGTTCTCCTGTATATAACATATTGAAAAATGAAACGGGCATAAATGTTACCTGTTGTGTTGCTTGTATTAGCTGTGAAAAGCAGTGGTGTAAAGTCTTTGAGTAAGTGTACTTTGTTACCGAAGTCATTTTTAGGCTAGTTTTACTGTGTAGGAAAAATGTACGCAACTTTTACTGACTTGTATAATTGACGTTTGACTCAAGTCATGGACTGAAGTGGCTTTTTCTTTCTTGCTTTCTTTGTTGATTGTTATTACACTTAAATTTAATGTCTCCTTGTCTCGTTTTGAATTACACTACAAGCCCCTGCTATTAAAACTCCCAAAATTTTACTTACTAAATGTAACTAAAAACATAACGAGGTACATTATGGCTTTAATTGAGGTAACTTTACTTGTTGTTTGTGTTGCTTGAATACAATTAATTCTTTCTCTTTGTACACAATAGAAGTGCACTCTGGGAAAAGCACCCGTTAGAAATATTCGTTACAAAACAACATGTGCTTTCTTGAATGCTTTTCAGGTTTGCAGTGCTGAGAGACCCAGCTGGATGGCTCAGTGTAAACCCGGTGAAGGGCACAGTAAACACTACCGGCACGCTGGATCGCGAGTCTCCTCATGTCCACAACAACCGGTACAGTGCCGTGTTCATGGCTACGGACAATGGTAAGAGGGTCTTATTTTACTCAGTTACTTAACCGTTTGAACTCCCGCCATCTAAATAGCAACCCTCTATTCCCCTTACCTCATATTTATAAAACGGTTTGGCAGATATTTATAAAGTAAAAAAAAAAAAAAAAAGGATCTCCAGTGTTTGTTGTATTGCCGTTTGGGTGCTTGGTGGATGTTTTTGAAGGCCTTTTTGGTGCTTTTTTTTGTGTGTTCCTTTTTCCTACAAGGCACAATTTCAGTACCGTAATTGGCACAATCTGTGTTTAACTCTGACTTACTAGTGGAATGAATTGCCACCCCGTGCCATAATTGGCCCTGAACGTTTGTAAATGGCAGTGAAGAATGCAGTGAATACTAAGTGCCGACTTGCTTTGTCTTTTAAATTGCAGCCTAAACCATTGCCAATATCGCAGTGGAACCCTTTGGAGAGTTATTTGTACAAGTCATCTGTGTAGCTTAAGAACTCAGTCAGGGTCGCACATTATCCTCACGGCTCAGGAAATTACACGGTCTCGGGCACAGAATGCGAGGCCCCAGTCTTAGTGATCTCTGGGTAGTGTAGGCATCCCTCTTGTTTGGCATTTGCGGAGATTGAATTAACCCAATGAGTTTTCCTTAATTGTCGTGGAGTGTTTTTGCAAAGGAGGTCCGGTGTTCTCGTGTACGTCCTGAAGGGTCGCACTCGGTTCCCTCGCCATTTCTCCGGTCCGTTCTGTGAGTGAAAAATATGGCTCTTTGGAAGTGCTCCATTAACAGATGTGTGATATTGCTTTAGCAGCAGGAGACTGCACACTGGCATGGATTGGTGCAGGTCTGAGACAATGAAGCAGGAGAAAAATCATCTTCCACACCTTCTCTTTCCCCTATCTTTCCTTCTGTCACTCACTCATCCCTCTCCTACATGAATGCATCGATGTCAAGAGATTTTTTTCTTCTTTCTTTCTTTTTTTTCTTTTCAAGTGCTCAGGTGTTTCCGATGTCATTAAACCCCCCCCCCCTCCTCATTCTGTACATTTCTCATATGTCAAATGATGGTAAAAGTGAAACTTGACGTGGCTTGCATGAGACATGCTCCGAAATATCCTCATGTGAGAAGAACGGTAGCAGACTGAAAAATCAGAGAGCGAGAAATGAAGTAGTGTGTGCAAGAGCCGGAAATGATAAGCGAGCCTTGTCAGTTTTGGGGAAATAGGCTTTTATGTTCAGCATAATGCTCATTAGCAATCAAGTACTCTTTTAAAGTTATCGGTTTTATGTCTTTAATAATGCTCTGGCTGTGCCATTTTATTTCTTCCCCCGAAAGGCTGAAGAGTGTTAGATAACACAAGTCAATCAGGCGGGAAACAATACTATGCCTAGCCGCACATGTGGACAAACGGAGGAAAATCAGCTACAAGGGATTAACCAGAGCGCAAAATCAAACCGCAAAACAGTCACAACTGTACTGTAAATTATAATTCATTGCTAAAAAGAATTAGATAAAAATACCTTTTTTTTGTGTGTATCTTTTACAATCATGCCAAGACATCTAGTTAACTAAAGCACCAATATTATAACAGAATCATTCATTCATGTGCCTATCTCAGGCGTCTATGGGCATTAAGGCAGGATACACCCTGGATGGAATGCCAACCCATCACAGGGTACACACACATTCACACTCACACACTCATATACTAGGGACAATTTTCCAAGGTGCCAATCAACCTACCGTGCATGTTTTTGGACCGAGGGGGGGAAACCGGAGAACCCGGAGAAAAACCTCCTGAGGCACTGGGAGAACATGAAAACTCCACACACACACATGGCCGAGACGGGAATCGAACCCGGACCCTGGTGGTGCGAACGTGCTAACTACTAAGCCCCCGTGCCCTGCATAACTGAATCTATACATCAAAAATAACAAAATGAAATATGATTAAATAGCCTGCATACCACAGAATATTAAAAGATCTTGTGTATCAGTATAATCACTAAAAAATCGCAACAATGCTGTAAGTATTCAGTGTTTAACAAAATGCATTTTTAAAAATAAATGATTTGTGTTTAAATCGGCGAACCAAATTTCAAGTACATCTCCGACCCCGTCTCGCTCCTGCAGAACTTTGTGGTGCTGTAGAGTTTGATAGCAACAAGGAGAAATGATTTCCTGTGACCTTTTATTGAGCACTCTGGTGGCCTGAGCCTCCCACTGAAGATGCTCCTGTAATCTTTCCATTGTGCTGTGTAGTGGGTGTAGAGCCACTGTTCATCACGCCTAGTAGATTGTGCAACATCTTTCTTTCTGACACCGTCTCCGACGAGTCAAGTCCCTCTCCAATAACAGACCTGGCCTTTCTTATGATCTTCTTCGCTCTGTTTGCATTCACTGCCTTAATCCTGCTGCTTCGACACATCAGAGCGTGATCTGCACTGGACGCTGTTGACCGTTAATCCGACTGCAGATGATAAAAGACCTTAGACCTCTGAGAAAGAAACGTCCGCTCTGGTCATTTGCGTACAGTACATTCTTATCCATGTCCTTTAAACAGTCCATGTTACTTGCGCGGACATGATATTTATAATCCCCAACTTTGGTGAAACAGAGGCCAGAGTGTATTTCGCTCTGCCTAAAATCTACCACAAGCACTTTATGTAGCTAGTAAAGCTAGTAAAGCTCCCACCGTTGCTCACACACTTATTGGAATTGTCATCCTGCCCTGCCATGATGCACCCTCTATTGCAGATTGCATCAGGGAACATTTATAATATATACTTCACTGTATCTAATGTGTAAAGAATGAATAGAACGGAATGTAGGATGCTACATTGTGGTGTTCAGAATATATACTCATATCTGATGTTTGATATATTGTGGATATCCATTGAGGGAAGAAGCAATACAGAAACAATGTAATCTCCATTACTGTACCTTGCACTTCATTAGTGTAAGTGAGGTGGTATTGAATAGTTAAAGACCATCACTCTAACATGGCTTCTGGGGCCAGCCAAGTAAATATAAGCTTAATACGGTAAGAAGATAATGGCATCATCAACTCCAACATTTGTCTAGTAAGCAAACTGCATGGGTTTATCTATGGCATTGCCAGGGGAAATTTATTTGAGAAAATCTGCCTTATGAGGCATATCGTGGTGTTAGAAATGGATACTCAGAAAGACAGTACAGTTATGTGATCATTAACTGTATTGTAACAGATCCTGGTAGAAAAAAACTCAGTTATCAGACATAGCATTTCGACCATAGAGCATTATGATCTGTGAGTGGCAGTAATGCTGATTATCTCGTCATCATTGCACCTTTTGGGGAGCGGGATAGAAAGTGGACAAGCGCAAAGGATTTGAGTGAGAGGCCAAAGTGTGATGGCGAGACAACCGGGTCTCTAAAATAGTAGCTCTTGTGGGGTGTTCCCAGGTTGCAGTGGTCAGTATCTATTAAAGGTGGTCCAAAGAAGGAACAATGGTGAATTGGCAGCTAATTTTGCTCGAGGAATTACTGTGAATAATTTCATAGATAAAGGTGTTTCTATTAAAGTGGCCTGTGCCACTTTATTTCTGCATGATATTTCTGCATGAAAGTGTGTCAAAAAATACAACAAAGCATGTAGACAAAAGTGGATAATTTCAGTGTTCCACTCTGTATTCTGAGAAAATACCTGAAAGTTGACTAGCATTGCTGGGAAGTGTTTCTTACATGTTTGTTAGAATACCTAGTATGAGTGTACAATAATTAACACTTCCCTTGTTTGTTTGTGTGTGAGGGTATATAGGAAAACTTGGTCCTGATGACGGACAGATTGATAAAGGATAGCTTGTTCCAATACCTCACATTAAGAGCAAGTACTCTACTCTCACAGAGACCATGGCAAGTCACTAAAATCCACAGGCCCTCCCGGCCAAGGTACATTGATGCATTTTGGGAGTAAAGGTACTGTAGAAGTTAGTACAGTTAAACTCTGTAGAACTGCTGAAGAAGTTAATGCTTGATGGGTCAGGACTGTTTTGGCCCCGAAAGGGGGACAAACACAACAATAATGCCAAATATTGTGAACGGTGGCCATAAAGTGTGATCACTGACCAGTGTTTATAAAGTTGTATGCCAGATCTGTGTATTAAATGTTAATTAAATGTGCTCATTTAAGCGTTATTTTATCTCCTTCTACTTCTTCTTCTTTCGGCTGCTCTTATTAAAAATAAGAGTGAAAGCAATAGGTACACTAGGAACGTCCAACAATACACTACAGACTCCTTTTAGTTGATTTAGCTTTAAATAACTTTCTTAGCTGCTCATCATTATATATTTTTTTAAATAGTCCATTGCTTTTAGATTTCATTATATTACAGTTGAGAAAACACTATTTGCATTATCTATCTCGATTCCCTTCATATTTTTAGAGTTAAAGCCGAATACTGTGCTTAATGGAATATATAAAATGACAATTACCTCCATTTAGAAAAAGAATCTGGCAACCTTGAAAGCATGAACTATATGCAGAACATTTTAATGGGTTACTCACTGATGTTTGAGTTGAGGGTCTCTCTCTTTCTGCTAATCTCCTAAACCTTCTCTCTCTCTCTCTCTCTCTCTCCTTTTTCTTCTTCTTTTTTCTTTGGTAGAATCAAGAGTGTTCATGCAGGTGTGTGTCATTGTGCGCCTGTGGTTTTGGTGGGTGTACTGACTGAATGCTCCTTATAAGACATATATATATATTCATTCATTCATTCATTCATCTTCTACCGCTATATCCTATATCCGATCTTCTTCTCGGGTCACGGGGAACCTGTGCCTATCTCAGGAGTCTATGGGCATTAAGGCAGGATACACCCTGGACGGAATGCCAACCCATCGCACACACACACTCACATTCACACACACATTCATACACTAGGGACAATTTTTCAAGGTGCCAATCAACCTACCGTGCATGTTTTTGGACCGGGAGGAAACTGGAGAACCCGGAGAAAAACCCCCTGAGGCACGGGGAGAACATGCAAACTCCACACACACATGGCCGAGACGGGAATCGAACCCGGATCCTGGCGGTGTGAGGCGAACGTGCTAACCACTAAGCCACCGTGCCCCTCTCTCTCTCTCTCTCTCTCTCTCTCTCTCTCAAATCTCATCTCTCTCTCTGAGAGAACTCTCATATCAATAGAGCAAGATCAATAGATCATATCATCAAATCTCTTAGCTCTCTCTATCTATCGTCTCTCTCTCTCTCTCTCTATATATCTCTATATGATATATATATATAAGTATATATATATCGATGTCTATGTATCTCTCTCTCTCTATATATATATAATATATATATATATATATATATATATATATATATATATATATATATATGTATATATATATATATATATATATATATATAGATATATATATATACACACACACACACACACACACACACACACACACACACATATATATATATAGATATATATAAATATAAATAAGCCAGAGTCTATAACAGACCCTGGATTGCTATGAACTGTCAGATGATTGCATGACATGAGAGTCCTGCTGGTCACTAACAGGTTATCGATCCAGTCCAGTCTGCCATGTCTTTATTTGGAGAGCTCAGATGATGAATGCTGCTGCTCCCCTGGTGACCACAAAGGGGGACAGTGCTGACAGCTGACAGAAGCTGGGTAAAGACAGGAAAGAACAAAGCAGGACAACATGGATAAAACAAAAAAAAAAGGTGAGGAACACAAAGGAAGGATTAGAGTGAACGAATAGGTGAAGATATGTGTGTGTGTGTGCGTTTGTACGTTTCCCAAAGGTCTGTCTGACACATACATGACCTTTTCCTAAGCACAGAAACAAATGGCGCTGTTTCACAGATGTTGTGTGTGAAGCTGCAGCTCGGTGTCAAAATGTCAGAGTTGGTGAGCCGACTTCTGTAACTTCACCAACACTTGCTCATCCCTCATCCTAGAGGCACCTTGTTGTTTCAGCGTTGGCGCAGGTCTCACCGTGTGAGTGCATAATTCTGGTCGGAAGCTCAGACACATTTTTCTCGCGCTCCTTTATTCCCCACCGAGCCAGCAGATGTTCATTCAGTCCGTTCGTGAGGGAGCGCCCGAGTGAGTGTGCATGTGTGTGTGTAAATAGGCTCATATTCGTCTTGCGCGATCACATGCTCGAAAAACCACTCATCGCGCAGGTCTTTCGGAATTCGCTCCTATTTTTCGCTGCCCTTATCTTTACGGTGTCCTGTTGTTTGGATATCAGCAGCAACAGGGTTGAAAGGTGCCGTATCAAGTCTGTTGCGCATTTCCACATTACTAGATGCGCTGCACTGTCACTGAAATTACTCGGACACATGTATCACTCTAGATCCCCTTCTGTATCTCTCATCGAGAAATGACATCCAGACGTCTTTTCTGTCTTCTCTTGCTAGTTTTTCGACTTCCTGGCTGGTCAGTGCTTTTTTTACTATGATAATAAATGATTCCCCTGAAGACAGTTGTCATATAGAGCAGTGATGTTAAAGTGAACATAGCAGAGTGTGCTCTGGGGAGGGTTTATCAGGAGCACTAGCATATGGTAAGACTTTGGCTTGCATCAGTCACTGCGAATAAGAGGACTGCATGCTGCTTGAGCACATGCTACTGTTTTACATTATATATATATATATATATATATATATATATATATATATATATATATATATATATATATATATATATATATATATATATATATATATATGTACCGGGAACAGTGGCTTAGTGGTTAGCACGTTCGCCTCACACCTCCCTCCAGGGTCAGGGTTCGATTCCCGTCTCGGCCATGTCTTGTTCTCCCTGTGCCTCAGGGGGGTTTTTCTCCGGGTTCTCCGGTTTCGGTTTTCCCCCCCGGGTTGCCAAAAAGCATGCATGGTAGGTTGATTGGCACCAGGGTCCAAGTTTGATTCCTGTCTCGGCCATGTGTGTGTGGAGTTTGCATGTTCTCCCCTGTGCCTCAGGGGGTTTTTTTTTTTCTCTCCAGGGTTCTCCGGTTTCCTTTCCTTCCGGTCCAAAAACATGCACAGTAGGTTGATTGGCACTACTTGGAAAAATTGTCCGCTAGTGTATGAATGTGTGTGTGAATGTGAGTGTGTGTGTGTCCTGCGATGGGTTGGCATTCCATCCAGGGTGTATCCTGCCTTGATTAATGCCCATAGACGCCTGAGAATAGGCACAGGCTCCCCGTGACCCGAGGGAAGATCGGATATAGCGGTAAAAGATGAAATGAATGAATGAATATATATATATATATATATATATATATATATATATATATATCTATATATATGAGACGGATATAGAAGAGAGATAGAGATGAGAGAGAGGAGAGAGAGAGAGAGAGAGAGAGAGAGAGAGAGAGAGAATTATAGATATAGTAAATTTTGAATATAATGCTCAGGATATAATAATAATAAAATAATATCAAATAAAATAATCTAAACCATACCTGATTTGCGAAAAATGTAAATATGAATAAACTACTGTTTAGTCCTTAGAAAGATAGTCAATAACAGTCAGTATTGCTCTAATGAAGGGGAAAATCATGATGATAGGGTCGCTGCAGAGATTGGGAAACGGACAGCATGGCATCACAAAAGGATAATCCACAATCAGACAAAAGGCCAAATCAGGAAAGTAGATTAAATCTATGGCGTCAGGAATGAAACACTGGAAAAGAAAACCCTGTAACGCACACAAACCTGAAACACAACAAACAGACTCAGGAACTATAAAGAGGTTATAAATAGACAAGCGAACTACACAGGAAGCAGGTGTAAACAATGTAAACAAGTGGAATTCTAACACAAAGGGGTGGAGAAAGAATCAGGAAGTAAAAATAAACAAATGCACAGCTAAAAGCAGTGTGCTCGGGAGGGTGTGTGTGTGGTGGGGGGGGGGGGGGGGGTGGTGGTGATTAGTAACACCGAGCTGTCCTAGAAACCCTACAGTATTATTCACATTTTTTTCCTTTCCCAGAGTTTCCACCAATACCAGCATATTTGCCCCCATGTTGATTAGAGCCTACACGCTGGAGCTTGTCTGCACCCACTGTTTAGCTCGGCCCATAATTAGCTTCTCTTCAGTAAGCAGAGCCGCAGGTGACTGCAGCAGCCATGTTTTTCTTGCTGCCACCCTGGCTTTTTGGGTGAAAAAGGTGAGCATCACAAAGAGGTGCATGAGAGCTGTAATTACTCTTCTAATTGTAATAATGGTAGCGTATTATAACCAGGCCATACTCCTCAGCTGAGCTTTTGTGTTTTTGCACCCTATTACTGAAGGTCTCACCACTTGTCCGGTCTCTGTATTGTATAACTCCAAAGCAAGGATATTACAGGACGTGTCGCAAAAGATGGTGTGCTTTTGCAAGGAAAAGCAATGCGCCTTGGTTTAGTCGACTGGTTTACTCTGTGTGGGATGTCAGGAGGGAAAACACATTTCATCTATACTAGTGAGTCAGGATTCCCAACAATAAGAAAAAAGGGAAAACAGCGAGTTTTGTGATGTTAGTGTGTCGAGTTAAATTAATGGCGAGCGCTTTTCTAAAACGTATTATTGATGTATTATTTATCTTAGTTGACTTCTGTGCCTTGATGTTAGGAGGGCTGTCACAAGAGCATCACGGCTCCTAATAGCATACGGTCTTTCACTTTTTTTCCCTCTTCCGATGCTTCCAGGAGGAAATGGAGTTTAATCATTGTTTCTCTCTATGCATTTATGAACACTATTACTGGCAGTGGAAAGTCAGATCTAGGGGCAGATGAAAGGCTCAGTTGGTGTTATTGAAGCCAAAGAAAGAGGGGGGAGAGAGAGAGAGAGAGAGAGAGAGATTCTCTTCAGCCATGCTAGTCTCTCATTAAAGAGGACACAGGAGGCTAATCAGCCAGTTTTGTTCTGCAGGGAGTTGCAGGTTTAATTGGGTACTTGTGCAAGTTCCATCAAATTCTCTAGAGGGAAAAAAAAAGCAGGACCTGAGATTAATTGCAGATCAGTTTTTCTTCCTTCTTCGCTTTGAAGCCGTTGACTGTTGTGAGGTAGAGTCATGTTTACCCAAGATATGAATGATGCCCGACAGTGAAAGCTGATTGAGGAGCATGTGCATATTTTACAGATATTTTTTATTTATTTATTTTTAAATCAGCACGCTAAACCAGACACTTTGCTCCATCACTTGGTAAGCATTAATGCTTTACTTTCTGAAAACATCCTATTTAAGAGTCCAGGTTCAGAAAGCACATAATCAGTACATTAACAGCAGCAGTGGGACTTTTAGTTTCGGTTTATATGAAAGTGCATAAAAAAAAAAAAAAGAATGCATAAAATATCGGTACGATTAGAAAGTGTTCTATAGGATTATGGATGAAGACAGAAGGAGGGAAACTTCCCTACATTGTCACTACATGTTTCTTTTCTGGTATATTATAAATGCTTATTGTTTGTTATGTTCAAACATAGACCTGGCATTATTTAAGGCTTTATTTACTATAGCAAACATTATATCCTTAACTGGTATCACTGGTATTTACATTTACACCATGCAGCATTATCCAGAACAACTTGAGAGGTGGTAGCTCTGTGGTTAAGGCATTGGACTCTGGACCAGTAGTGATCCCTTGAGCAAGGCCCTTACTTAACCTGCAATTGCTCTGTTTTGAGTCGCTCTGAATAAGAATAAGAACTAGACATGGGACATTTCCTGAAGAAAATGTGAGTGCTTGCCAATGCAAACCGCAGCTCCGGGGCGTGACACCTTAGAGCAGGCCTGGCCAACA
The DNA here is from genome assembly GCA_030449085.1 of Kryptopterus vitreolus. Lineage (NCBI taxonomy): Eukaryota > Metazoa > Chordata > Actinopteri > Siluriformes > Siluridae > Kryptopterus > Kryptopterus vitreolus. The sequence continues at coordinate 14,389,392 of JACRUU010000019.1, read as the reverse complement.
CGTGGCTCCCGAGCCTCATGCGGCTCTTTAACTAGTTTCATGCGGCTCTTTAGGAGCTTTCACATAACGTGCGTCAATGGGAATGGGATGATGTTCATGTGTACCCATGTGTATGATGTGGCTCTTTGCAGTAACACAGAGCTCTTAGCCTCCTACTAGTTGGCCTTAGAGCTGCCTTAGAGCCTGATCTGTTTAATATTTAACATTGACTTCGAAATGCTAGTTTGTTCGAAGAGACGCGTGTTTAGACACCAAAAACGTCCGTTTTGGGTGTTTTTTCAGGAGGGTGTTTTTCAGTGCCACACATGACATCATCAAATTATCCAGCATCCGAGTGTTTAGACATGTCACATGACCTTGTGTCCGGGTTTCACCATTTCACAGATTTTTCACATTTGCGGCCACTTGATTTGATATGTCAAATGTGCATGTCGGGCTGGTCAAATTTCCCCATTCATTCTTTATTGGGCCAGAATGTTGCGGATTTCCCGAAATTCCGAACATGAGTAGGGTTCGGGAGGTACATGATCGTGATCCACTCCGGACACCCTACGAGTGGATATGCCATATGTGCATGTTGGATGCTCACAGGACGGCTGTGATGTATGAAAATTCGGCCCCATTCATTTTCTATGTGAAACCTGGCGATTCCTTAAGAAAGTAATAGCACACCTCACTCCATCGGGCCGCACGATATGAGGTACGATTCGTGACGATCGGACAAAAACTGCGGGAGGAGTTACGCTTTAAAATGTAACCGAAGCTAGAGGGCGATTATAATAGCATAATATTAACATTAATATTAACGCTCACTAATAAGAGCGTCTCTTTTTTTCCTAATAAATCAATCACGAAATTGCGAAATCCCGGATGTTCATTGCGATAAAACTGGCCATTTTCATCTACAACGCGCATTCCAATGTGCAGAACTTAATGATAGACATCTGCGAATAAATGTATAAAAGAACTCACTACTTAAAACAGTTCCCAATCATAAAACTTTTTAAATGACCCACGGGAAGGTTTCTCACTTCATAAACTATTTTCCGGGAATAATTTCACAGCGTGTCACCGCAAAATAGCTCTGTAGAACAGCCAGGCAAGGTGCTATCAGCTAAATAACAGTGTAACCCTCCCTGGTTGAGTTTCTCAGAGTAAGTTTTGAAGATAATTTAGTTTTGAAGCAGTCAGTTTTCCCAGCAGCCAGCCATCGAGGCATAACTGAAGAAAAAGCTGCCAGGGTGTCCGTGTGAAAGATATGGCCATGTACTGTCGCAGTGAGGCATTATGGTTAGGCTGTAAATGCCATCACGGGTTAGGAAATTGGGAGGATGTGGTGTATTTTTCATTATTTTAATGGTTACCCTGCAGCCAAATACCATTGGGCTGTCAGTGGGACCTTTCAGTTATTTATGAATATATCTAGCGTTTTATATCCTTATAAATGATCCATACAATAAAAGCATATGGCCTCATTTTATACAGACGGTTCTGTGGTGGATATATAGGAAATGCAATTTCCTTTGTTGTAGGGGAACAACTGAAGAGGCAAGTAGGATACATTTCAATGAGTGTTAATGATAAGGCCGGCTCCTGTATCGCTTTACGGCCATTTCTGTTATAATCGATGACCTGACTGAAACACTGCCACAGCTTTCAATGTGGACTGAGATTAATCAAGATTAATCGCTTTAGTGCCGAAATATGAAGTAGGCTGGGAGGCAGAGGAGTCTGGAGGGTGGTTTTTAATGATGATGATTGGCACATTATTAAATGTAAATCACAGGAAGAAATAGGTGCATTGATTACTTAAAGTATCGTGAAGCAGCCACTAGATATTAAGATATACATTACCAGTCAAACGTTTAGACACTCTTTTCCCATTTAATGTTTTTTCTTTATTTGATCACTATTTACACTGAAGGCATCAAAAGTATGAATGGAATTCACATATGGAATGATGTAGCAAACAGTAAACAGGAGTAATGCAACAGATGACCTGCTCTCCACAATCACCTGACCTAAAAGGGATGAGATGGAGAGAAAAGGGCCAACAAGTGCTTCAGAACCATTTCAGGTGATGACCTCATGAAGCTCATCGAGAGAATGGCAAGAGTGTGCAAAGCAATAATCAAAGCAAAGAGTGGCTATTGTTTTTTTAAGAATCTAAAATATGAAACAAACATGTGTTCATTCATAGTTTTGATGTTATATTGATTTTATTTTTGTGGCTCTTCCCTATAATTTACATCTTAATGTTTTTTATATTCTATTCTATTATATATTCTATTCTAGTAATTATATGTTCATTCATTCGTTTATCTTCTACCACTATATCCGATCTTCCCTTGGGTCACGGGGAGCCTGTGCCTATCTCAAGCATCTATGGGCATTAAGGCAGGATACACCCTGGATAGAATGCCAACACATCGCAGGACACACTCACATTCACACACTCGGGACAATTTTCCAAGATGCCAATCAACCTACCGTGCATGTTTTTGGACTGGGAGGAAACCGGAGAACCCGGAGGAAAACCCCCTGAGGCACGGGGAGAACATGCAAACTCCACACACACATGGCCGAGACGGGAATCGAACCTGGACCCAGACGGTGTGAGGCGAACGTGCCCTGTAATTTGATGATCTCACAGAATGGTGCAACATGTAAACAAGGCACATGTGGTTCTTCCCACATATGACGACTTGGATGCCACAGATTTTACTGTAGGCTTTCTATGAATGCAGTAGCATTCAATTTTCCCATCCTTTGAACTAACGGAGCCAAACCTATTTCAGCATGACAATGCCCCTGTACACAAAGCAGCTCTATGAACATATGGCCAGTGCTAATTAGTAATTAGTTACATGTAACAGCGTTACGTAATTTAAATACAAAATAAAAGCAACAGTAATCCGTTACAGTGACCGAGAAAAAACGTGTAATTAAATTAATTACATAATAATTGAGAAGTAATTGAAAAGTTAACCTGCTTATTACATTTTGAATAGGGTAATCTGTAATCTATTACATTTCCCAACGCTGCATATGTTTTAGGTGGAGTGGCTTGCTATTGAGTTCTGAACTCAACCTTGAACACCTTTGGGGTGAATTGAAAAAAATGAGTGTACCCCAGACCTCCTGACCCTACAACATTACCTGACTTTGCCTACATCATTGTGGCACAAAACCCCACTCCAAAATCTAACCGAACCTCTTCCTGGAAGAGTGCGGGGTATTACAACAGCAAACGTGGACTGTTCAAACATTCAAAGCGAATCTTAAAAAGGTTCTCCACAAACTTTTGTGTATGCTGTGCATAAAAATGAGCATGTTAAATAAATCAATGAAATCTATCTTCCGAGAGTTTAATTTTACTAATTCGTAAGATGGATTTGATGTGTGTGTGCCCCTAAAGTCCTCCTGAGAGGACTTTATGTTGTTCATACCTAAGTGCGAGAGAAGAGGGGAAAAAGAGGGGTTTATGCTCAGGGATTATGAAGAGTTTTGCATCTGAGGAACAAATGAATGATTTATATGCTTGTACATTTCTCTAGGCTCTTTTCACTCGTCTTTTTGAGCTAATGTAATTGCTAGCGGTGTGTATGGTTACACAGCAGGTAGCTTCGCTTTAGTACAGCTCCCCAGTTCAAACCCGAGCATGGATTAATCTCTGTGCAGAGTGTCTGTGCATGTTCTCTTCATCTACCTGTTTCTTTTTTTTTACTTCCACCAATATGGATTTGCTACAGTCACTACATATGAGTTAGTGCTTAAATGAGCATGTGTGGTGAAATTCCCAGGATGTGTACCTGCCTCATACCTAGTGTTTCCGGAAAAGACACGGGGAGCCACTATGATTAATATGGAAATAGAGATGAAAGTACACATTAATATGTGAAAATAGTCTGCTGTTTGTGTAATTAATATTAAGAACGATGATATGAGAGTCCCCCCGTATACATTACCCTTTGACACTTTTCCCGTTGCATCTCCTTACAGTCTAGAAAAAAAAAGAACCCACTGAGAAACAATATAGATCCTATCTAAATCCATCCAGGAGGTGAGTTAGAAGGTATTGATGAAACCTGTTTAGGCAACCCAGTGTGCCATATAGAGTCCATGGAAGAATGAACAACACAATTCCCTCAGGCTAAAACTAAGTGGTGTGTGAAGAAACAGGCGAGGTTTGCTTTGTCTCGCACACATCTCTTCTAAAGCTGCTGAACACGCAGAAGTAGAAAAGGAAGCAAAAAGAAACATTTCATATTGGTTTCGCTTTTATAATTCGGAATATAAACATGCCTTATAGGAGAGTAAAACAGCCGGTTGCATCTGAATGTCTTTTTTTTTTTTTTTTTAGCATGTTCCATGTACTATTTTCATTCTCTTGTATCTTTTTTTTTTCTTCTGGTTTGGTTTCAATTGCAAAGCGACATTTATTTTGTTCTTGCTCTGTCTTACTCAGCATTCAGGTGTATGGCGGGTTTTGAGGTTATTGAACCGGATTAGATGCAAAACAGACTAAAGCAGAGGAAAAAAAGCAGTCTGAGCTGATTATCTGTTTCAGTGTATATCAGGAAAAGCGAGCAGGTATACACTTTATAGCTACCGATCATACCTAACATTATGAACGCCTGCATAATGATGCCTTGGTCCTTATTTTCCCTGACGAGCCAGTCCTGGTCCTGTCAAGCATTAACAACATTAACTTCTTCCGCAGTTTGAGAAACATCTGGCCAGCCTTCGCTCCCTCGATGAGCCTGTTGCTAGTTCACTACTGTGAATAGATAGATGATACTGTGATAGATACTGGCCACTGCAAAACCACACAGAGGAATGTGCTTGACAAGTCACAGTACACTGGCTTCCCAGTATTATAGGGAGGGTGTAGCTCAAGGATTTAAGCCTCTTGATACTCATTCGAAGAGCTGTGGTTCAAGCCACAGCTGCCACGCATGGGTCCTTGAGCAAGGGCCTTAACTCTTTGTTCTCCAGAGGTGCCCTATCATGGTTGACCCTGCACTCTGACCCCAGCGTCCAAAACAATTTCGCTGTGCTGTAATGTATATGTGGCAAATAAAAATGTATTCTATTCAAAGAACAAGTAAGCATAAAACTTACATCGTTTTCTTGAATGACGATCCATTATAGAATGCTATTGGTGTGTGTGTGTGTGTGTGTGTTTGTGTGCCCATAATTGGACACACCTACTGTATACCTATAGCAATCAGTGTGAGAAAGTACCAGGGCAGGAAATGTTGTGTGTTTTCTAGTAGTTGGAATCCACAGGGGCCATGTGTAATGGCTGGAGTGTGTGTTGTGTATTTAAATCCAATACAGACCTGACAATAGCTTATAAAACAGATTCCTTTTTGAATCTGTACACATGGATTCGCTTGGATCTGATCCGTTCCGGTTCGATTCAGCTCGCGTGCCACGTGACTCTCGCTTGGTTTCAGTTCAGCATGTATTGTTTTGACTTGTATAAGTGGGAAGGAATTAGCATCTTTTACACGCTGCGTATTTGCCTAAACAAAACAGCTGTTACTTTGTATAAAAATATAAAACAGTACATTGCAAATTAGAAATCGCACTTTTTGCATTGCCGCGTAGCACCAGAATGACGCATGTGACGTGTCGAGTTTGTTGATTTCTTGCACTTCCCAGCTTTCGCTCTTTTGAATGCATGCTCGTGTCTGGTGCATTCATTTAAGACACGTGTATTTTGTGTACTATTGAATTAAATCCACACGCCGTCAGCGCTGCAATATTACCGACTGTTAGACTGCTGTTTAAAGCCGATATTTTTTTGTTATTTTGTTATACCTCTATTCACTATCCAGTGTGAGAGGTTAACAGCATGGCAGTTTATATTTTAAGAAGAAAAAACAGGAAAAGAAGAATGTCGTTGTGTGGTTGCTGCTGCTGTGATGGCGGTTTTTTAGTCAATATTTTACATTTGAAAATCCACACCCACTTCGGTTGTGAACACAATTACATATATAATGATGCGATAAACATAGCTGTCCTATTTACGGCGGCTACATTCACATTAATCTGAATACAGATTTGTCTTATTTTGGAAATCGGATCATTTTAATCCATTTTGTGTTATTTGCATCAACCCTGCGGCACCATTTCTGACCGGAAAAAATCTATTTAAAAAAGTGAACTATAGTCCGTAGCAAGCAAGCCATGAATGTGCCATTTAAAAGTTGTACATACTATTGCACGAAAGGACTACTATCACTTTCTACAACCTTCAGAACGTCGACTTTTAATTGCCAAAGAAATGACGCTTGGTAAGGCCGCTTTTGTATGTATATTGTATGAATGCGAGTAGAAGCAGAATAGGAGTGGAAATGGATTTAGGTGTTGCGGTATGGACAAGCATTGTTCGCAAAGCTCCATTATACACGGGGGGCATTTCAAAAAACATCAAAGCAGTATTCAGATCTGTTTGGATTTCTTTGGACGTAGTTTGATTTTTGTGGAGTGCTCCTACAGTATTTGGGATTTTCTTTTACATATTGCACTCGCATTCACATTTCTGAGCAGGTCAGATAATAAAGTGATCTCTATTATAACTAGACCTCTACCATTTCAGAAGCCAAGATACAAATCCTGGTGTACAAATCCCAGTAGAATAAAGTTTCTATTTGTGCATGTCAAGCTCATCGTTAATATTCCCCACAGTTCTTTTCCTGGACCGGAGGATAAACATATCTAAAATACATCTCCTATTACTGTAAAAAGTCTTGAGGGTCAGACACAATTCATGCAAATCCACATGGTGGTGTGTGTCTGTGCGATGGCAGTACGAATCGCAAAGCAGCGTGCTTGTCCGTGTGTGTTTGTGTGTGTTTGTGTGTGTGTGCATCGCATCCTCGTCTTCACTTCCCATCTGCTGCTTGTTTTTGTTGAGACACAATCAGCAGCTGTTGGTCCTGCTGCTCTTCTAATGAACTAGTGTTGCATCTGAACATCATAACACATTCGTATTTTAGTGCAACGGATTTTATTAACTCGTAAAGCAGATGAAGAGACGCACTACTTGTGGCCGCGTATATTAAAGTGGAAAGCTACTAAGCATCAGGATTAATTGAACAGTCAACAATGAAAAAGAAATCTTGGACTATTAAATATAACACCAGTTCACAGGTATATGTCAGTGTTCATGAGTAATGTAATCAATCGTGATGTGTTTTCTCTCTTAAATGCCCCTTGTATGATCTGATGCTGAGCGGCATAGTGGTGTAGCAGGTTGCGTTGTTGCCTCAGGGTGTGATCCTGAGCTCCAGGTGTCGACAAATTTCACATGTTCTTTCACACTTACCCGTAAGAGTTTCCTCTGAGTAAATTGTTTACCTCCCACCTCACAAAAATGCCTTACATGCCTGTAAATGGATTGGCCCATGTGGGTGTGTGTGTGTGTGTGTGTGTGTGTGTGTGTGTGTGTGTGTGTGTGTGTGTGTTTGCCCTCAGGATATCTCAGGAGTCTACATGCGCCATGTCCTGCACTAGTATAAAGCTTTCATTTGTCTCAAAAAAATATTTATTAGTATAAAATCAACATACACTACTATAAAGAAGCCATTAGGAAAATGATTCATTATTCATCATCAAGAATTCATGTATTTTTCAGACTGTTATTATTATTATTTATTTAATTGATTTATTTTTATAATACGTGCAAATGTATCTATAATGGCTACTAATGGATTGATAAGATGAGCAATGTGGTGTTAATGTATTCAAGCACAGTGCATTATCCTCCATTATGGAATGGTATAGTGTAGCAGATGGATGTGATGGATGATGTGCTTCTTTGCAGTATTTGTCATTATTATTATTATTATTATTATTATTATTATAAATAGTGTTTTTTTCAAAATTTGGGGTCAAATGCCATGTGTTCTTCAGCTTTTACAAAAATATGTGTGGATCAGGAACTGGGAACTTTAATCTATAGAAGTCTGTTGGAGGTGTTTTAACGTGGCCCTTTTCTACCCTGAATATTGTTCTTATTTAACCTGTAGCATATTAATGACAAAATGCTTATCACACATTGCACTCTAATACTATCTTAGCAGTGTCTATGTAATGTTTCATTTTTGAGAATATATGTGTGTATGTATATATATATATATATATATATATATATATATATATATATATATATATATATACTCAAAATTGTAGTATTCCAAATCTACTGACATTATATACATTTGGAAAAATGGTCAAGCATAAGGATTGCTTTTTCAGAATTGAGAAATTTCTAGAAATTATTATTATTATTATTATTTTGTGTTATGAGGCGGTGTCACTCATCAAGGACTATATAATGTATTATAGCTACTAACCTGCCCTTCAAGGCCAAACATAACACTGATCTGCCGCACCTCATGGATTGGGCCATCTCCAAAGTTACAGCTCCTGTGTGGTGTCTTCCATGATCAGTATCTTTCAGAAATGGAATAGTTAATAGTGCTGAATCATAGACCGAGTCCTAGATTAACACTGTATTAGACGGATGGTCATAATGTTCTGCCTGATCTGTGGCTGTAAAGTCATGCCTGATCAGTGTATGTTCAAGATAGGGTCATCAATTTTTCAGAAGATCGAGTCCATCGCAATAGCACCTTTTTGTTTATTTATTCACACTGATTAACATTTGTGTGGGTATAATTTAGGACCGCTGCATGTGAGGGATCAGTGATCAGTGTCAGTGAGCATTCATCTTAAAGTAACGGCTTCACCCTCTCTCAGGGTGTGTTGTGGTTAGCTCTATTTTACATTTACATTTTTATATTTCTATTTACACAAATAAATATTAGCTACAGGATTGCAAAAAAATACTTACTTTACAAATTACTACCAAAAATTGTAACATAAACCAAATTTTTTGATGACATTTATGAGCGTATTTTTGATATTCAACACATCTTGACTGTTTTTAAACCAAAGACATGTTAAATATTGACTTCTTCATATACTTTTTCAATCAGTTTTTGGACTACAGTTTTGGTGTGTAGAGGAGGCTTTTATGCTCTGGAGTTCATTGTAAAAGGTGTTACTGTGATAACACCACAAGGGGGGAAAAAAAGCTTTCAATTTTTTAATCAGGTGTGGGGGGGGGGGGGGGATTCTCAAAGTGCTAATGAGAAGATGTCAGCCTTTTAAATGTCATATAAATTAATGAAACGTGCCAACAAAGGCTCTGTCACTTCTTGCCTGGAAAGGTTTTTTTTTTGCAGTGATGCTGTAACAGTGCCAATGAAATTAATCTGATTTCTGTTTCGAAAATGACATTTGTGGCTTCAGCATTTTTGACAAACTGTCCTCCCTCTCGTGGCACAGTGAAGGCCTTTCAACAGCCAACGGCTTTTTCAATAGCCGCTAATCTCGGAGACGCCGCTTATCTTAGCAAAGTGGATGTTTCCCCTCTTTTGATTGCTGGCAGGATGCAGTAGAGATGTCAGGGAGCGCAGACGGGGGAACGCAGGTGCAGGTTTGGGTTCTAAAGTAATCAAAGCAGACAAAGCAGAAGGAGCAAGAGGTAATTGTAAAGCATAAACAGACACAAGGTCAGGCGATCAGTGCACAGACAAACACTAGGCGTGACATGATGGGGGGGAATTCATTAAAAAGGTCAAAACCAGAGAAAGGGTTATTCAAGGATACTGGTCTCTACTGGTCTCCCAGACAGTGTTACTGTTTACATATTCTTTTTTCACTATTACTACTGCTGCTCTGCTCTGTCACACTGTTTACAATTCTAGTATTGTAAAATGTTTTTCCATTGCACTGTATATAGGCATACAGTAGGTTAGGGGTCAATGTTATTTTGTGTTGTGTATTTGCCCTCTTGTTGTCTATTTTATACTGTTTTTGTTTTTGCCCTGTTTGTACTCGGATGCACTTTAAGTGGCTAGGACGACTTAGTCTAATCCTCAGCTCTGTGTCTTGTAGCTGTGTGCTGTGTGACGTGAATATGTTGTATTATGTAGCACCACGGTTCTGGAGAAACGTTGTTTCGTTTCGCTGTGTACTTCATCAGCTCTATATAGTTGAAACGACAATAAAAACCTCTTGACTTGAGGTACTCTGAAAAGAATATGAGGGATTCTGGGTTTCTTTCATGTTTACTGGGAGAAGTTTTCAGCTGACTAGTTTCTATCCTGACACAGATTTGACCGAGGATTTGTTGTATTGCAGTTCATTTTGTCGTTATTGGGTTGGAGAGCAGTTACAGATGCTGACAAAAAAACCCCGCATATGAACCGCACAACCAGTCTCAGGCATGACCCACTTGATTCATGATTCCCTGCGGGTTCGGAACCCGAGCACGGCTTGTGCTCTGTTGTTTTCTATTAAACCGAATCAAGATGAATGTTCAGGCAAGGTGTGATGAAATGAGGTTTTTTTTTTCCTACCGTATCTCCTCATGAAAAAGAGGCATTTGATTCTTTGCGCAGCTTCAGTCTAATGTTTTTTGTTCTGGTTTGTCGTTTTTATACGCATACAATTGTTTTCTTGTATGGCTGTGGCCTATATGAGAATTTTGTTATAGCAACGATTTGTACAGCAGATAAAAATGAAAAAAAAAACCAATGGTGTAAAATGAAATTTGCTATTAAAATGGTACTAAAATGTAATAAATGGTTTATTGTTTAGGTCTGCATGGGAAGTTGTGACAGTGAGTCTGGTGGTGTATATTAGGCAGTGATCTCTTGTGTACTTCAAAACTAACTTAGCAACTGATTTATCTTATAAATGAAAATGTCAAATAAAAAAAGGTCTAGGCTTTATTCATTCCAAATGTTTTGAACAGCAAGGATTATAATATAGATATAAAGTAAGACCCATAAAGAAGAAGAAAAAAACTAAATTGCACTATATACACATGGAGCTTTTTCAACACCTGTCCCTATTTGCGGTTTTAATAACATTCATTCCTGTGGGAAGATGTTCCCGCTAGATTTTAAAATGTGGTTATGGAGAATTGTGCTCAGTCAGCTACATAGGGATTAGTAAAGTGAGGTACTGATGTAGGGTGAGGAGTCCTGGGATGCAGTTATAGTGTATAGGCTTTACTGCAGGCCATTTAAGACCTTCTGCTTTATCCAATGGAACTGGCTTTGTACACATTGTACACATACTTGTCTCTCTTAGCTCAAGTGATGAGAAAATGTAATGCTGCCACATCCTATAGAATTGTGCGCCTCCAACACATTGCGGTAGAACCAAAAATATACGTGGAAATGAGGGCCGGCATCAAGGTAGGCTTTGCCCACGTGTGTCATGAGGTAGTTAAACATTAAACATTGAATGGCCACTGATTTTTAAGGACTGTTCTTTTTTTGTGTGGAAATTAACCGCCGTTACATGCGTTATTACGTGTTCTGTTTATTAATATGTACGCGGAATAAAGTCTTTCTCACAGCATTTTATGGATCGCATAAAATATGGATATTATAAAACAGGAACATGCTGGTAAGCTGTACCAGTTGTATTAGTGAGTGTTTGTACTGTATTGGTTGTTTTCGTGTGTTGTTTTTCGCTGATAGTGTGGAAGCCACATGCCTCCCCACTGGCGCAAAAAGAAACCTTTTATTATTCATAATCGTTACAATCACATGCCATATTTAAATTCAAGTTAGCTTCATTATCTTGGAACCTTTTAAATTACAGGTACACACACACACACACACACACACACACACACACACATATAGTATCTAAAAACTCAGAGCCTCAGGTTCACATTGTAAGTAAAGGTTGAATTTTCCTGTTCAGCTATTCAAGAAATTATTTTACAAAGAGATGCTATTTTATTATTATTATAAATAAATATATATATATATATATATATATATATATATATATATATATATATATATATATATATATATATATATATATATAATGATAAATTATTATTATTATTTTTAATTCAACCAAACTCCAAAAGAAAATCACTCATTTCTAATTTCTTTTTTGTCCCAGGTAACCCTCCTGCTACAGGCACCGGTACACTGATCATCAATCTGGAGGACGAAAACGACAACGCGCCCTACGTGGTGCCCTCGGTAGTACGGGTATGTGAAGACGCCAAGGAGGTGAACGTGGCAGTGATAGGTGCACGAGACAAAGATGTCCACCCCAACACAGACCCCTTTAAGATTGAGCTCGGGAAACAGTTGGGTCTGGAGAAGACGTGGAGGATGTCCAAGATTAACAGTGAGTCACGGTTCAGACAAACATCACACACAAACACCAAACCTCTAGTGAGAGCTATGATTTACAAATTGTATCAAAATGGATGAAGAGAGACTTTAAAAAGCTTTAAAAATGATGAAAAAAAAATGAAAAAAAGGTTCAAAGTAGCACCTCAATAAGAGAACAGTGAATATATATATATATATTATGGCAGAGCTATTAATCTCTGCCACTTATCTGTTGTGTTAAAATCATGATTTCTTGTCCTGGGGCTAGGAAAGAAACACAATTGGGCTAGTTATTAAAAAAAAACACCAGCAGAAGTATCCAGCTGAAACAAAACATAAGGGAATGGAATAGAAGAAAACAGAATGAATAAATGAACAGAAAACAACAGGATGGAACAGAACAGGAAAAACAAAACCAAAAAAAAATGAGAGAACAGATTAGAAAACACATAGAGAATATAGAAAAACGAAATAAATAAAACAGAACAAAACACAATAGAACGCAATAAAAATGATAGAATAGAAATAAATAGCGCTGAAGAGAAGAAAATATATAGTGTAGAACTGTACAGAGATGAATAGAGGACACCGAAAAGAACAGAACGGGACAAAAGGAAAGAAGCCAGATGCGAATAGTATGGAATAGACTATTCTACAATGAACAGAGAGAACAAGGCTGAGGAAGGAGAACAGACTAGAAGTGAAGAGAAGCGACGCTTCAGGCTTCCGCAGTGACAGACGGAGAGTAAATCCTGACCTCAAACATTCTGCGTGATTGACAGGCAGGAACGAAGACTGGGAAGAATCTCAGGATGCAGGCATATATGTATGTGCGTGTGTGTGTGTTTTCATAAATGTACTGTCTTCTCCCACAGGCACACATGCACAGATCATGCTGCTGCACAGTCTGAAGCGAGCCAATTACAACCTGCCCCTGGTCCTGACTGACTCCGGATTCCCACCCCTCACAAACAACACAGAGCTGAAAGTGCAGGTGTGCACCTGTAAGAAGAACAGAATGGACTGCAATGGAGTAGGCTCTCTTCGAACAAACCTGCTGCTGCTGCTCGGCTTGCTCCTGTTCTCCATGCTCTGTAAGTATTCTTCTACAGCAGGCCTGGTCACCCCGTGGCTCCCGAGCCTCATGCGGCTCTTTAACTAGTTTCATGCGGCTCTTTAGGAGCTTTCACATAACATGCGTCAATGGGAATGGGATGATGTTCATGTGTACCCATGTGTATGATGTGGTCTTTGCAGTAACACAGGAAAAAAAAGTGGCTCTTAGCCTCCTACTAGTTGCCCACCCCTGTACTACAGAGTAAAATGGGTGGAGACTTCTAGAACAATTTACAATACAAGAGCATTGTAGTAAGGGAGGAAGGAAAGGAAGTGCACTTGATCACTGCCGGTGCAAACATAGATGAGGTTTTTCAGGAAGTCCTATTAGTGATTCGTTTTCTGACACAGTCGTTTTGACATCCGTAATTCAACTCTCAAGTTCCTTTTAATATGTGACAAAATTATTGCTGCTGTTATTATTAATACATTTAATGAACCAAAAATAAATAAGCATTACTAGGATTAAAGGAGACTTTAGTATCAGTGCTTGGGAAATGTCAGCAGGTCAGGAAAAGATTATTCAGGGGCAGGGAAAGTTACTGGTATGAGTGGAAGTTAAAGAAAGTAATTCTGTGGCAAAAGCGGAATAAAACACTTTGCTTGGAAAAACGTCTTTCAAGTTTATGGGCAATTCCACAGTGATTCATTTATTCTCAAAAGTTAACCTTTCATAAACTTCTGTTCTGATTTCCTGAAATCCTTTCCTCCCTGTTTTGGTTGCACGCTTGCAAGCAGTGTGGAATTCTCCCCAGGTCGGGCCTTTTGGCTGAACGTGGCCCCTCTCGGACCCTTAGCTTGTTTACTGGCAGCAAGCCCAGGTCTTCAGGGCCAGAGGAACTACTGTTTGTTGAGGCTCGTTGGGTTAAATTCTGAATACATTTGCATAATGTTTTTAATATATCCTCCCCCTGTAAATTATAAACAAACACAAAAATGGAGGAATTTGTCTCTAAGCCAAAGTAAATGTTATGGTAATGGTATGATTATGAATAGTTTGTGGCTGATTTATGGGATTGCATACAAATATACATATGGAGTCTCTAGTAACTGTATGTTTATATATTATTTATCTGCTGTATTTAAGGGCAGGCGTTTTCTCTGCAGCTAAAAAGCTCATTTGTTAAAGCTGTCTGGATGTACAGTTAGCTCAGACAGAGCTAGTCTGTATATTTTACGATCTTTTTATAAGTTTGACAGTAAATTTCTATCTACACATTCTTGTCAGCAGAGAGGTAAAGTGACTTGGTGTATAATAAGCACCCATAAAAGCTGCATCAGGTTTATGGCAAAATACTAAATTCCGCAGTTTCCTTGCTACATAACATCAATAAGTGAGTGCGTGCATGTGTGTGTGTGTGTTTGTTGCTCAGCCTACCCATTCCCTTGTTTATATCCCATAGTATAAGCAGTATATCTGGTTTATATTATTTGCAGTAGCATGAATAATTTACCCTACTCATGAATAGGGGGGCATAATGGATCTCTTTCTCAGGCGATTTAGTGCAGAAATAAATGTCTGCAATAAATGATTTTAAGATTTGTGTCCTGCCAGGCTTTTCGCTCTATGTTTGGTCTGTGTGTTTGTCCATGGATGTTCATGTGTGCGCCTGGGTTTATGTGTTCATGTATTTACACGAATCCCTGCTATAACTATATTTCACATATATCACGTATTTTATTACACTTTGTGTGTGTGTGTGTGTGTAGTAAGTGAGTAAGTGTGCAGATATAGCAGACTTCCATGCCCAAGGCCTGGTTCGACGCAGAAAAGGGCTCCATCTGTATTTCATGGCACAATGGAGACATTGAGAGGCTTAAGCCCAACATGACCTACAGGCATCATATGCTCTCTCCCTCTAATGACACACTATCTTTGTCTCTATCAATGTCTGTCTTCAATTTTTGCTGTTTCACTGTTTTGTTATCTCCCCTCTCATCAGTCATCATCTCTCACATCGTATCTACGCCAGCTTATCTCTGCTTACTTCCACAAACACAAACGTCTTTTCATCTATATATCTTTTCCGTCTTGCCTGAATCAGTCCGCCTCTTAATAACATCATTATGATGCCATAATGGCTATAGAACCCATTAATATTATATAGTTTAACAGAGCGCTGCATCATAGTAAAGCATGGAACTCGTTACTAAAGCAAGAAACCCAATTAACACAATTCAATAAGTCTCCTTTCACTGTAGCCACAGCTTCACCAGCCGCATACATCATCTCTAGCAGAATCATCAATATTAACCTCACATAATGACCCAGGGTTTTTTCAGTGCATTAGGGTTTTCCTGGTGTTTTGTGCAAATTCTACAGAAACGAAAATGCAGAAGGATAAACCGTTCATGGCGTATTTTAAATCTACATGAATATATTTGTGCAGATGTGTTTTACAAGCTCAGGCTTGTTCGCTCTCTGTCCGTCCAATCAAATGACATGAAAATGCAGATGTAATTACGGGCTTGCTAGATGGTCTCGGGGTCAGCATCTCGTAATCTGATTGGTTAAAACAGCAGCTTCCAGAAACATGGGTTTTACTATACAGGGGCTCACAGTGCTGATGGTGAAGGAGATACGATTGGATACGAGAGATGAAATCGGTTTGGACAGAAGCTCTATGAAATATTTGAATACATATTCATGGAAAAAATCTATACAAATGAAATGCTGTTCATATGCTCATGTATGACCTGCCATCCATAACCATTCAATTTATTTTCCCTGTACTTAATATTATCAGTCATCGCGCTGTTGGTGTGTAAATGTTCATTTCTAGGCTTTCCGCCATTCTTTGGTCTTGGTGTAATATACTGTTTTTTTATGCTTTGGAGGACAGCGCTATTCACTTTGTCAGGCAGCCTGTAAATCTACACCACCACTACACTGATGACTAACACTCTCCATATTACATGGATAATACTGCCTGAGACATCTTTCTGATATACCTGTGTCCTAATATAGAACACCAGTAATATCGACACACACACACACACACACACACATACATAAACACAACACAGGGCATCCAGGCAGAACTTTATGTTTAACCGGTGATCAGGCCAAACAATGTCACCACCTGCCTAAAATTGTGCCTTTTTAGGAGGAGCAGCATTCACAATTTGGCCCTTGTCAAATCTTTGGAGCTATTTTTCCTGCATCGACTTTGAGTATAAACCTAATATATCCAACCCACTAACAAATGTCATGATAGAGAGATAATCAGCTTTATTCACTTCACACGTCGGTGGTCATAAGGACATCCCGTTTTGTATATATTTTATATATATATATATATATATATATATATATATATATATATATATATATATATATATATATATATATATATATATCATGTTATATATATATACAAAACATGGATGATGACATCCTCGTCCATCTTCAGCAAACCTAGAATTGATCCTGGATATAGGATGAGTATTAGGACCAGCCGAGTATAAAAGGCGCCATCGAGTCAGCAGAGTGTGTTCGGGTGCTTCCAGTTCTCAGGAAGTGAACTGCAGACAGCTCTACTGATCCTGAACAGAGATTCCCTTTCATCCAACTCTAAGTAGCCATTTCGCTTTTAAAAAGAGAGAGGGTGTGTGTGTGTGTGTGTGTGTATGTGTGTTTGTGTGTTTGTCTGAGTGTTTTTTGCCAACAGTTGAGAGAAAAATCCATTTTTCTGTTTTCGCTCTACTTCTTACAGATAAAACACTCCGGTATACTTGCTTTTTGTGAAGCCATAAATAATGTATGTAAGTTTAGGGAGCAGCACAAACACATTCTATGTGAAGGTACATAAGTATGTCGGTGTAGAGGTGCTCTTTCAGCGCTGATAAATCCTGCACCGAGTCCTGCAGCTTACCCAAACCAACCCGCCCTGTAATTACACACAGCGGCACATCGTGAGCACTGTGCAACATGACCGATTAGTTCTAGCTCTCTACCAGCTCTTCTACACACACACACACACACACACACACACACACACACACACACACACACACGTTGTCTTCGTTGGCCCATACTATGCAGGTTTGATGCTATTTGAATACAATGAAATGCAATGATCTATTTCATTCATTTTGTAAAGCTCTGTAAAAGCAAACTGCTTGTGATCTATCAATGTTGACTACTCCATATCTTGGTATGCTAAGGTTCTGGTTGTCGTCCCAGTAATGATCAGCACCGGTTATGGGCTGATCAGATTTGTGAGTCTGGATGGAGAGTCAACAAATGCACTCACGGTTATCTCACATGCAAACAAATGAAGCTGTTCTGCTTTCCCTCCACTATGAGCCCACATTCCCTATGGTGCACATGGCTACAAATGCTGAATGGAGGTCTCTGCTGTGGAATCCACCACACTACAGAGATAGCAACAGTGCCCCCTGTGGGTATGCTTGGAATATGCATTGAGAGAACAGCCATCAACATCTTGGCCGGGAAGAATTTCATATATAATTTCACATATATATATATTGTGCAAAAGTTTTAGGCAGGTGTGAAAAAATGAATGCTTTCAGAGAATGCTTTCTCAGAGAATGCTTTCAGAAATATAAATAATGATTGTTTATTTTTGTCAACATACAAAATGCAACGTGAGCGATTAAAAGAATAATCAGTATTTGTTGTTACTACATTTTGAAGAACAAGAAGTAGTGGAAGTGATGGCACGCCCCCCACAGAGCCCTGATCTCAACATCATGGAGTGTGTGTGGGATTCCATGAAGAGACAGACCACAACCTACCAGCCGAGTTCCTTCAAAACACTGTGTGCAAGTGTACCTAGAAGAATTGCTGCTGTTTTAAAGGCAAAGGGTGTTCATACCAAATATTGTTTTGATTTCCATTTCGCTTCATTCACTGCATTTCGTTCATTGATGAATGTAAATACTTAATACTACCATTTTTGAAAGCATTCTTTGTTTACAGCATTTTTTTCACACCTGCATAAAACATTTGCACAGCACTGTATATAATATAATAGTTTCAGCCACTTGTGTGAAAAAAAGTATGTAAAATATGAAAGAAAGTGTTAATAGTTTATTTTTATCAAAATGAAAAACATGTAAATATTCAGAAGACGGTCGGTGTGATCACACTTTACCTTCGAAGCAGCATCCAGGTCTTCACTTATTACTATATACAGGACCTCGGCAGATAGGTCATTAGAGGCCGAACATCTTGGAGAACTAACCACAGATCTTCTGAAGATGCAGGCCGCCGTAAATCATAGTGTCTCATCATGTGACGAAAGACAGACTTGATGATGTTGAGATCAGGATTCTGAATGGGGCAAAACTATTACTTTTAAGTCCCCTTGTCCTTTTCTTTGTTCAAGATGATGCTTAATGATATTGGCTGTGTGTTCAAGGGTCATTGTCTTGCTGCAATCAGATACCTACCTAATGGTACTGCCTGATGGATACGTGTCTGCCTGTGTTTCTAGGCACTGAGCACACCATTAATCTTGTCCAAATCTCCAACCCTCATTATAGTACCATTGTGGAGTCACAGAGCCTTGTTTCCTTTGCGGATGTATGGCTTTTTTTCTTCCATGAAGACCATTTTCTGGCCAGATTTCTCCAGCTCTTCTCTAGTATTTGGCTAGTTTTAAGCCTCATTCGCAGCTGTCAGTCAATTAATGCATTTCAAGTGTAAACATTTGATTCAATTTGGCTTTCTCTTGGACAAAAAATGAATTATTGACACTGTTATTTTTAAAAGCATTCTCTCTCCACCGCCGTGTAAAAGCACAAATCAAAAGCATCACTTAATGTTCACACTATCAGAATAAGGGGAAAAAATCTGATGGTATATATGGGGGAGATGGGTTTGTGCCCCCGAGTGACAAACCAAGAAAGCCACAGGATCAGGGTGATTCTTATACTTTTTATTTCTTTCACATGCCTCTGTGTGTTCACCCGGCTTCATTCCTCCCCCTGATCACTGAAAGAGAGGAAAGATTGATTAGGAAAAGCGTTCACAGGTGCACGTTTCCTACCGCCCATTCACAAACCGGTGATCGGCCACGCCCCCTCTGACACAGCATGGATGGGTTGGTGTGGGTATTTTCAAAGCAGTTGATCTCCTGGGATTTTCACACACAATATTCCCTTGAGTTTGCAAAGAATGGTTTATAAAAACAAAGCAAAAAGATCCTGTGTGTGTGTGTGTGTGTGTGTGTGTGTGTGTGTGTGTGTGTGTGTGTGTGTGTGTATATATGGTTTGCAGGCTGAAACACCTTGTTGATGAGACAGATCAGTGAAGCAGACTGGTCTCATCTGACAGGAAGTCTATAATAACTCAAAGAAGCACTCTTTCTCTCAGGATAGAGTGCGTCTCAGAGCACACAAAACATTGAACATTGAGGTGGGTGGGTTATAACAGCAGAAGATCACAGAGGATCATCTTCCTCTTGTCAGAAAGAACAGGAACCTGAGGAGATCATGGGCCAGAAAACTTACCGAAACTGAACAGTTAGGAAGAAGAAGTCGCTTGGACTTTTTCCAGACTGTCAAAGCAATTCAGCTTCGGTTTGGATAAAGTACATTTATATCGACTCTCCAATAAAAATGCATTCTGCATTCACAGAACGAGAAGATATAAAATGGCAGACGCCCAACTAAAGCCCAAATACAAACCCATTTGCCAAAAAAGCCCAAAATGCATTCATTTTAACTCAGTACTACTTTTTAACTTCTAAATATGGAATTCTGTGAATTTAGTATATTGTAGTGGCTACATCCTGATCTGAAAATGCTAAATGATATGAACATTAAGTGATGCTTTTGATTTGTGTTTTGTACTGTGTAAAAGGTTTACACAGTTCATTCATTCATTCATTTTCTACCGCTTTATCCGATCTCTCGGGTCACGGGGAGCCTGTGCCTATCTCAGGCGTCTATGGGCATTAAGGCAGGATACACCCTGGATGGAATGCCAACCCATCGCAGGACACACACACACACATTCACACACACATTCACAAACTAGGGACAATTTTCCAAGGTGCCAATCAACCTATCATGCATGTTTTTGGACCGGGAGGAAACCGGAGAACCCGGAGAAAAACCCCCTGAGGCACGGGGAGAACATGCACAAACTCCACACACACATGACCGAGACGGGAATCGAACCCGGATCCTGGCGGTGTGAGGCGAACGTGCTAACCACTACGCCACCGTGCCCCCGGTTTACACAGTTGTGGAGTGCTTTTAAAAATAAAAGTGTTAATAATTCCTTTTTTCTTCCCAAGAGAAACCCAGATTTAATCAAATGCTGTGCATTACTACACTTGAAACTGATTCATAATAGCCGCGAAGGAGGCGTAAAACTAGCCCAATTCTAGAGAATATCTGGTCTATAGCGGGTCAACTAGATAGCAGCCATCATGCTTTACTAACAGGTGCTTTTACTGAAATCTATATAGTATTATATATCTACATAATTATAGCATCTGTATAGTAAAACTACAGCGTTTTCATTAAACCAAACATTAAACACATTTATTCATTGCAACTTGATTTCATTTCTTATGATATATTATGAGCTAATAGAAAAATACCTCAGTAACTGTTTTAACCAGAGTATTCTGAAGGCACGGTGTGTGGGAACTGAGAAGCAGGAGATCTGAACCGAGCAAGACTTTTAAATCCAGTGTTAATCTGATAAAAAGATTCTTGGAGGGCTGAAATGTAATTAATCCACAAACAGGGAAATAAGTCCAAGCTCCATCCATCACGCAACCGAGCCACCGGCATTCCACATAAGATTTAAATCCCCTTTCCTACCAAGACAACCGCTTTTATGCTTTTAATCTACTCCGACTAGAGGACCCATATCTTTGAAGGTGGGGGGGGTTGTGTGTGTGTGTGTGGTGTGTGGGGGGGGGGGGGGGGTCCATCAGAATGACATTTAGCAGCGTTTCATTTTTGTTAATCTCTCTGCGGTACTCATCGTGCACCTCAATGCTACCCTTTTTTTTTTCCCTTAATTAATATCAAGTTGAAACGTGAAGGATTTGTGGTGGTTTCATTGTAAAGCCTGTTTTTTGTTTGTTTTGTTTTGGAGTTTTTTTAGTAGAAGAAAGTGGAAAGCAATGCATTTTGCTTTGGATTAGTGAAGAGGAATTGTTTAAGGTTTCGAGCAAACTCTTTAGTGTGGTGCAGAAATGCATTATATATATATATATATATATATATATATATATATATATATATATATATATATATATATATATATATATATATATCATATATATATCAATGAAAAGTTTTTAAAGATGAAAGTTAGTCAAGGTCCCTCAGTGGAAACTTTGACAGCCAGCTGCTGTTATATGTTATTTTGAGAACGACTGAGATCCAGTCTGTGAAGAGGAAGAAAGATTGCATATTACGTGAGAGGGGCTGCTGTGCTGGAGCAAAGGGGTCACATGTTATCATGTTTGCTTCAACTCCAGCTGACTGCTGCCACAACCGCTTTCTTCCATTCAGGATGATCCTAATTAGATCAAACACCCTTCCATCCTGCTCCCTCAATCGTACATTTTCTCCACGTTTCAGATCAGCGGCAGATGCCTGGTCTGCACTTTTTTTCCCTCTGTAAGTGTGTGCGTGTGTAGGTGTGTTGGATTATCTATTTCTTGCCTGACTTCATTGCATCTTGGAGAAGTGGGGTAAATTGATTTGCTTATGTATTTTTGTTGCTCACTCTTATTTTTGCCTAAGGAAAAAAGAATTACCTGGTGTGTGTCTGAGCCTCCAAGCGTGAATAAAGGGGTGCAGGAGACTCATTACATTTGCAAAAAAAAAACATTTTTTTTTTTTTTTAAACAGAGGAGATTTTCTCTGTGCTTCTGCGTAGTGTTCAATTTTTATTTCCCTTTCAGATTCACTTAGGTCCGAAAACACAAAAGTGGCTCGATGAAAAAAAAAAAAACACACACACACACACACACACACACACATAAAAAGAGGGGTAAATCAATAGTACTTCCTATTAAATATTCCCCCCATCAGATCTGGCACGCTTCGATCGGTCCAGCGTTTCTCAGGCCTACAGGCCAATTCATTTCTGAACGTCTCGCAAAATTACAGCTTGCATTTTTCAAAACTGGTTCTTAATCTCATTTTGTAAATGCAGCCCAGGAGGGAAAAACAACAACAAAAAAAAACAACAAAAAGAAAAAACAAGAGCGAGAGACAGAGAGTGGAAAAGGGGAGAGAGAATTAATAATAATGGAGCTAGTGAAAGAGCCGGGAAGTCTTCCCTCAGTATTACTTTTGTACATGAGTGGATTCATTTGCCAGCCCAGTATCCAATTCTATAGTTCTGTATTATTTGTTGTTGCATTATCTCAGTATTAAAGGAAATGGAGTGTGATGTTCGTCTGGGATTGGACAATAATCAAAACGATTTCTCACTATAAATAAGCTCCGTTCTTCAGAGATTTGTTACTAAAGGTCACCATCTACATTTAACTTCTCATTGGTACTGCCCACTGTAATGTAATGTATATTCATCTTTCTCCAGGATTTGTTTGCTTCAATTTTATGCAAAGCATATTCTTTGAGATTAAAACACCAGTCAGTATGTTGGAATATGCCACTTTTTGCTATATATATATATAAAGAAGGAGAAGGAGGAGGAGGAAAGAAGCGAAATGAAAGTCAGTAGGAGTAAGACAGAGTGCATGTGTGTGAATGAGAGGCAAGGCAGTGGAGTGGTGCGGTTGCAGGGAGAAGAGGTGGTGAAGGTGCATGAGTGTAAGTAACTTGGGTCAACAGTGCAAAGTGATGGAGGGTATGATAGAGTAGTGAAGAAAAGAGAGTCGGGTGGAGAAGAGTGGCAGGAGTGAATGGTGATAGAAGGGTATCTGCGAGAGTGAAGTGTTTATAGGACTGTGGTGAGACCTGCGATGTTTAGAGACAGCAGGCGGAGCTGGCGGTGGAGGAAGTGGAGATGTTGAAGTTGTCATTGGCAGTGACGAGGACAGGATTAGAAATGAGGTTATTAGAGGGGAAAGTGCATGTAGGATGTTTTGGGTGCAATAGGGAGAAGAATGCTGAGGATGGAGGAAAAGAGGAGGTTTGGGAATGTTTTGGGAGAAGACATGCAGGTAGTTTGGGTGAAAGAGGCAGAACCTATAACAGGATCTATTTTGGTTGACTCCCTCAACTATGTATGACTTCGTGCACCCCGCCCAGCCCCCACCCCCAGAGAACACACACACACATACATGCATACATACATACATACATACATACATACATACATACATACATACATACATACATACATACATACATACATACATACACAATCACTCAGTCAAAACAACAATAAACAATGATCTGTTTACATCTTACATATGTTTACAACTTTCCAAATGATGACCATCAAACATTTAAAAAATCATGATGTCTTTAGATCTTCAGCAGTATTTTGTCATAAATTTAAAGTGATATTTCTGTGGAAACCTTTTAATCCTTTTATAAGCTCAGTCCTGCTTCACTGTTTAGTCTTTATTCTTATGTTCCTGTTCTCTTTCTTTCCCTCTTTCTTTCTTTCTGTTCTTCTTTCTCTCTCTCTCTCTCTCTCTCTCTCTCTCTCTCTCTCTCTCTCTCTCTACTCTCCCTCTCCTCTCTCTCTCTCTCTCTCTCTCTCTCTCTCTCTCTCTCTCTCTCTCAGGCTTGTAAAGCTCAATCTGTCTGTTGCCCTCTTACACCACTGACGAGCATCTCCCAGTCCGTGACCCCCATCAAACCCAGACCGAGGCAACTGACAAGGATTTTTCTCCACATTTCAGAAGACATCTTTAACTCCAGGCCTCCGATTTATTTTCTCCAACACCATCGAAATTTCCAACTCTCACCCCCCCCACCTCTCTCTTTCTTTTATTCCCTTATTCCTTTCCTGCTTCATCTTTCTCTCTCCTACCACTGGACACTGTCATGGATGCTACTGCCTGAGTGAACTCTCACTGGATAAGGATGTACCGGATGGGGGAAAAGCAATTAGACTTTCTGATGTATTTTATTTGTCTCTGGTTAAAGAGTACTGTACGACTTTGTTTACTAATGTAAGGCGAGGACGTAAGGCGTGTTTAGTCTGCCGTGACTGTGGTTTCTTAGGGCAAGGTGGTAGCCAAAAGCCTTCAAAGTTTAAAGTCAAATCTCTGGAGTCTTTCTTTTTCTTTCTTTTTTTTGTTTCTTTTTCGGTTTTTATTGCATTAGTTGTTATTGGAGTGGAATATATCTTTATAGTAACGGTTGTGAAACGGTGGGGGTACACTATATATATATATATATATATTTTTATTTTTTACCATTGTACAAATTTCTTAATTAACTTATGTAACTTGGCTGCGGTCAATTACCTCTCCCAAATAAAAAGACAAAAAAATGGGGTCATATTGGCATATTTTAGACACTGTTTTCAATACTGATGATGTATTTTTTGTTTGTTTGTTTGTTTGTTTTTCATGTATTAACTCCAGTGATGATTTTTTTTTTGCCCCCCGACAATTGTTTAGTTGAATCTGGAGTCCGAAACTGGTTTGCAGGATGGTTTATCTGTCTAACCTGTGTTTTCATGGCTCTGCTCTGTTGGTATGACACTTGTTTCAGCGTCAGCGTCCTGCCCGTCCCTTCCCCCCCCAAGACCCCCCCCAAACCCCCCCCCCCACCCACACCCCGCAGAGAGGCCAAACAAGGTTGTCGGTTTGTCAGTTTGTATTTTGCGCTTGTGAGAAGTGGATCAAAAAAAAAAAAAAAAAGAATGAAAGGAAGAACAAAAAAAAAACATGTTTGTGGATTTGTGGGAAAGACCCCTTAAGTCCTTATAAAGCAAAGTAAACAATGACGTTATGAATGAGTTATGTGTGTCTTTTGCACTAATTTAATAAAGCCGTTACTGTACTTCCCACCACTTTGGATTTTTTTTTTCATTATTATTTATTCATTCAAGGTCAGCTTTAGGTATAATCTGTGCCGTGTAGGTACTTCTTTTCTCAACCAACAGAATGAAATATGAGTGCGCTTGCGTTGTAATGCTGAATAGCAAATGGATCCTAATGGTGAGGTAATGGGTTGAAAATGGCGAGTTTCCACAGGGAGAGACATCACAGCTTTGTCGAACAAATGCAATTTCACGTTGATGTGCCAGGCCTTCGAATAAGGCTCAGCTCTCGGATCAGTCCTCTTCACGATAAAAGGGTCATCATTAAGCAGTCGGACTGCACACATAGACACAGAATTGCAAGAGAAACACACATTACGTTAATAAAAGAACCATGTCCAGGACGCCTATTTGCATATTTTCTTTTAGTTTCCTCTACAGCGCAATTAGAGCTCTTTACCGCTCGTCTTTTAGGGCCACTCTTCGGGTTGACAAAGAAACAAGAACGAATAAATGAAAGCTGGCTATGGTTTGGTCCCTTCACCCACCACCTGAACAATGCTTAAAATTCAAAGTCCACCAATCATACCTTTACTTTATCACAGTTCTGTGTGGTTTTTTCTTTTCACAATTGCAGACTTATTGTGAATTCCTCCTCATTTTGTGCAGCATCAATTCTTAATCACACTATGTAAATAATAGAGCCAGTGCCTATTTTTCCAGCTAGAGTCATACAGTTTCAGGCCTGTCTTGGAAAATATTCTCCACGGGAGCACAAAGCACACAGCGTTTCACTCCGGGAACGGTGGCAGGCTGACTTTAAATCAATGAATGATCATGGTGCATCGTTAGGATCAGAGTAATGGAACATAATTGGAACATGGCTTTGATTCTGATCACTGCAGGCAATGGAAAAGAGCCAGCTTTATGAATTGTTCACGCTCAGGTCTGTTCAGAGGCAAAGACATGGCTGCAGACATCATTCCGTCTTAGGCGTGCCCCAAACGGATGCGCATTTTATGACCTTCCACTAGTGGTGACAGAATCATGTGGTTACCTTTTACGATCCCTTATATTTGTATTTGATTATATGCAGGTTACGATATACAGTTACAGGTTACATTGCGCCATTATTGCATTATTTCATTCTGAAGGCCGCCTTAGTGACAACATTCTTCAAAGGCACTCGTCTCATCTGGCAGCACGTTATTAAAGGAGAAGCTTTTTAAGTTGCTCCGGTCGCCCAAGCCATTATATTGCATCATACAACACTGATTACATATCGCTTTTATTTATTTATTTATTTTTGTGATTTAATATCAAACTAGTGTTTTTTCTGGCACAGGCATAACTCGACTCCTAAACGTCCAAACCTTTACTAATGATAGATAGATAGATAGATAGATAGATAGATAGATAGATAGATAGATAGACAGACAGACAGACAGACAGACAGACAGACAGACAGATAGATAGACAGACATACATACATATATACATACTCACTCCCTCAATTTTACAGCATATATAAAACAATACAATTAGCCCTAGAACAGAGACTTGTGGAACACCTAAGTTTATTTCTCTATGAACAAGAGGAGACAATTTCTAAAAGCTCTGAATTATTTAATGAAGAATGCCTGAAATGTATTTTATCTGTATAGCAAGTAAGCAATAACTATTTTCATCAACCAGCTGCACAGAAATCCAGATGTAGATATAACTCTTTTGTGACAGTGGATGTAAAAAGCACCAAAGAAAGCGCAGTCCCCAGTTGTTTAAAAGGAGTTTCAGTTGCACAATCGTATGACCATGTTTACAGTGTAGTTGTCGCGTTTAAGTTACAAATAGTACTGCATGGGATCATTTGTCAGAGGGTCTAAGATATCATTTTTATACTTTCTTATTAGTGGATTCATGATATTATTGTGGTATCACCATTTTAGTTTGTGCTTATGTCTGTCATCTTATCTGATTCAGGGAAGGAATTTCCATGCAATAATGTATTTATTTCTGCCTGGCATGCAAGGCCTCTGAATGCATCAACCTTCTAAATAGGGCAGCTTTTATCTAAGCAGTTTGCAAAAGCTCAAATTCTGCCTACCGTGGGATCGGCCTCCTCGTTAGAAACCGTGCACTCGCTATTCTCTAGTTTTATATTGCGCAGCATATACTCCTTGCATTTTATATACTCAGACGTAGGATGTATTTGGGACGTGATGGTTCACTTCTCTGTCATCAAGGACACTGTCACTTTTCAGTCCACTGATTTGTAGCATGGAGGAATATCCCTCCCTCGATCCCTCTTTCATAGGTGACTTAGTGTGGATTTGTCTCCCCTGGGCTGTGAAATCCTCTGTGAGCACACACCCTTAAGATGATAGAGAGAGTCAAGCCTCTTTCATTACCAGCCGATCTACTCTATGTTTTACAGCCACACATACGTCTGAAACATCCACTGCTCGACTCTAGAACATTTCTTTTAGCTTTTTCTGTACCGGTAGAAAAAAAACACTGGGTGATGATTTTTCTTTATGTTTTCTTGAGCCAAAATGTATATATATATATATATATATATATATATATATATATATATATATATATATATATATACATATATACATATATATATATATATATATATACACACATTTTGGCTCAAGAAAACATAAAGAAAAATCATCACCCAGTGTGTTTTTGTAATAACTAGGCAGGATACATGGCAGTCATCAACAGATCAGGCTGTGGTGTGTGTGTGTATGTGTGTGTGTGTATCTAGCCTGACTGACTGAGTGCAAACACTGTTCACATCTGTCTCACTTTTCTGGCAACAAGATAATAAAAAGCAGTTCATCTCTGGACATTAAAAAAATGAACACAAGAGTCATGATTGTTCTTTCATCTGTCAGCCTCCTGCTTCTGTTTGGCTTCATCTCTTTTCCTCTACATCCTGCCTCCTTTCTTTCCCTCAAACTCTGTAGCCGTTTACATTTGCGTTACAGAACGTGCGTGCGGTTTTGTAAACGTACACTTGAGAACCTTTCAAAGGTCTACGAATACTGGATATTAATTAATTGAATAATGCACAGTGTTCCAATTATTCATAAGGCACATTCTTTGGAACATTATAGGGTGGAAAAATGTGTTTATGGCATGTATGATAAATTTGATGGGGTATATTTGAACATTTCAAAAACCATGTAGGGTTACAGTGGAACCTAAAAAGCTGAAGTGAGGAAAGTGAGTGGATTCTTGGACCATTATATAATATTAATATTATATTATATAATATATATATATATATATATATCGTATATATATATATATATATATATATATATATATAGATATATATATATATATATATATATATAATAACCGGCATAAAAAAGAAACTAGAGATACCGGAAATTCACTCTGCTAAGGGCATACATGAACACGCTAAAGAATCAAATCTAGGATTTTACTAGAAGTTAACACTAGTGCTAAGGATTCTTTATTTATTTATTTGTTTGTTTGTTTGTTTCATGAATTATATTCATGAATGTTTTCTTAAAAGGATAAAATCCTGACATTTCCACATATGAAGAGTGTAAATGAATGAAGGAAAACATGAAGACATATTCAGACATATTCAGAGGCGGAAATCGAACCCGACCCTGGAGTTGTGAGTCGAACGTGCTAACCACTAAGCCACCTTTGCCCCTGTGAAGACATATGTTAAAGTATAATGACATAAATAGAACAGTTAAGTAATTATATCTTTACAAAATAAAATATATAAAAATGTAAAACACACACTTACATTCACATCTGTATTACCCAAATAGCAAATAACAGATATAAATGAGTTAATTTCATTAATCCATTAATTACATTTTATTAATCGTTTTAATTTATGGCAAATGAATTGATTATTAAATGAAAAATATATAATAAAATATAATACATTTTCTAATAATTATAATTATCTTATAATCATAAGATATAATTTTACATATTATCTTAGGCATTTTATTTCGATTTGTTTTAATCGTGTATATTATGTTAAAAATGTTAAAAAAATCAAAAAAACAAAAACGATTTTATAATTTGCTTGACTGAACTTAAACCAAGGGGCACGGTGGCGCAGTGGTTAGCACATTCGCCTCACACCGCCAGGGCCCAGGTTTGATTCCCGTCTCGGCCATGTGTGTGTGGAGTTTGCATGTTCTTCCCGTGCCTCAGGGGGTTTTTCTCCGGGTTCTCCGGTTTCCTCCCGGTCCAAAAACATGCACGGTAGGTTGATTGACACCTTGGAAAATTGTCCCTAGTGTGTGTGTGTGTGTGTGTGTGCCCTGCGATGGGTTGGCATTCCATCCAGGGTGTATCCTGCCTTAATGCCCATAGACGCCTGAGATAGACACAGGCCCCCCGTGACCCGAGGGAAGATCGGATATAGCGGTAGAAGATGAATGAATGAATGAATGAACTTAAACCGAATTGGGACTTAAAAACCAAAGTACGTACCATGTTGTGAATTTTATTTACCATTACACCTCTAATATATACAGTATGTATTATAAACACATGCACTCAGGGTTATAGATGTAAATCACCATGAATTTGGCAATAAACCGAAAATGTATATATCTTATAAAACAGATGTAAATATGTTTTGAATGCTTGCCAGAACACTATCAAATTTATATCAAATATAAAGACTGAGAGAGAGAAAAAAGC
The DNA here is from genome assembly GCA_030449085.1 of Kryptopterus vitreolus. NCBI lineage: Eukaryota > Metazoa > Chordata > Actinopteri > Siluriformes > Siluridae > Kryptopterus > Kryptopterus vitreolus. The sequence continues at coordinate 14,359,404 of JACRUU010000019.1, read as the reverse complement.
AGATTAATTAACTTGAACCTGCCATGTTTATTCAGAATAGAATAGTCTTTATTTGTCACATATATATTACAGCACAGAGTAATTCTTTTTTTCGCATATCACATATGTTTTTTGGCAGCTGGGGTCAGAGTGCAGTATCAGCCATGCTTTAGAGCACAGGGGGTTGAGGATCTTGCTCAAGGACCCAAGAGTGGCAGAATCCCCGACCAGAATCCGACCAGTAGGCCAGGTTCTTAACCACTGAGATACCCGCTCCCCCATTGTTCATTCATTCATCTGGCCAATTTAAATTAGAATGTTATTTTCTTGGAATAGAATTAAATATAATTAGAATAAACGCTGAAAGCAGGTACAAAAGTAACCTGCACCAAAAATAACATAAACATGATGTTGATGAGACCAGCTAGAAGCCTCATCTCTCACGGGTGTATTTCCAACATTCCTCAGTTCATAGTTCATATTTCAGGTGCATATTTAATTCAGAGAAATACAGATTAAATGGTTGTTTTACACCCCATATTTAAGAGGAAAATGAAACAAATGTTTATTAATATCACAAAAAAAAAATCTTCATTTTGATCATTTTAGATAACACCCCAATATACCCCAAAGACAAGGTTGAAAACATGTGCAGGTAGGTGTAAAAACCGTGGTATGCCCTTGGGATGAGCAACAGATGCCGGAGACTTAATTGTTTCTGCCGAGTTCTTAAGCCGGCAGAATACCACACACCTGTGTGCGAGTTCGTTTTTGACGAGCCAGAACCGCCAAAGCTGTGCAGAATTTGTGATGCAGAGAATTGTATTTCTTTCCCTCTTTTCCCATTTACACTTTATCTGTCACTTGTGGCAATGTGTCTGGGGGCTTTAAGCTTTTATCTGTCTCACATTTATTTGATCCTGCCCTCCGTGTGGACCTCTGAGTCACCCGCGCCTCGATTCGGAAAATGCACAAGCTCCATTTTGTACCATGAATGAGCAGCAGTGACACCGAAGCTCGCTCTCTAAAAAAGATATTTCATCGGCTATAAGACAGGCAAGAACAAGAAAAGAAGGAGATGACTCCACACCTGTTAGCATATTGTTCAAGTGGGCCGAATCCCATTCTCACCCAGGAATGTGTTAGCTGGGACTTTCATTTTGTACAATGGCTAAAAAAGAAAAGTGTTGCTCGCGTAGGCACCATGTTCCACAGCTCTGCCTGGGTGTTTCTTCTAGCTCAGACAAGTGTAGACATGGTCCTCCATCTCCCTGCGTCAGCCATCGCCCGCACGCGCGCACACAAGCTGGAGGCAATTACGGAGAAGAGGAGCGCGTCAACACGTTTGTGTTGCGTGGATTGCGGGACGCTGTGGTGGAACGCCGCAGACTCATGAATAATTGACGACGGGCGTCTCAATATCTACTTGCCTGGGAAGAGAGAGCCGGCCAATCAGCAAACCACCAGGATAGCGTCTCCCACATTCCGGGGCTACAATTACCACCTGATAAGACAATGCACTTTTTCACGTACAGTCTCGGTGTCATTGTTTGCTTGTTTTTTGGCCCAGATTTCGTTCTGACCAACAGTCGTACCAGCAAGAGGAAAAGACTCCGACAAACAGGATCATAGCAGCAGAAACTAACGACGCACAATCCATCACTGAGACACACTTCATCAAAGCGGCTTTGTACTATCAACTTATCGGTAGCAACGGAGAGATTAAACCCACTGCAAGGATTTAATTAGATGTCCAAGTAAGTCTGATTCCGGGACCTAATAATGGATAAAGGTATAACGTGCTTATGGGACCTGCCAGCACAGTGGCTTACTCGTATTATTCACACACACACACACACACACACACACACACACACACACACACACACAGGAGATATGTACTTAAGTAGATTTTTCTGGTATGAGTACTTCACTATTTGTTTCCTCGACAACATTTGACCTTTTCTCATTACATTTTTACACAAATATCGGTTCTCTGGCGAGTCTTGGCCGCCCATGACCGTGTCTCTGGTTCACCACTGTTCCTTTGTTGGACCACCTTTTGATATATACTAACCACTGCAGGCCAGGAACGCCTCACAAGAGCTGCAGTTTTGGAGTCATCTAGCCATCACAATTTGGTCCATGTGAAAACACTCTATTTTTTTCTTAATCCTTAATTTACCCCAATATTTACTTGTTTACACCCACTAACAGGTTCCATGATGAAACCGTGTTATCCACTCACTGGCCACAATGTTGTAATGTCAAAATGTGTAGGGACGTGCAGTATTTATAAAATGGCAGCATAATAACGTTGCCTGTGAGTGGGCACCAATCAGAGATTGCATTTTTTTAAAAGTATATTTTGGTACATTTAAAGGTAAGATATTTGGTGTTTTACTTGACGTTTATGTTTACAGCATTTAGAAGACGCCCTGATCCAGAGCAACGGAAAACTAAATACCAAATAACTTAAAATACCATGATGTTGTTATGTTTCTTTACCACACCCTGTCGATCTGTGTATAATCCCGTTATTGGATGTTACCCCGAAAAGGAACAGTTCTATATTTAAATCTATTAAGTTGCTTTCTTATAACATCATGGAGATTTGAGAAGCCTCACCACTGTTATTTACACAAATCTATTTTTGGATTGCAATAAAGATGCTTCATGACAATGTTTTAATGAATAGTATATTAAAACAAGGATCCAATATAAGTAAAGTACTCAAATAAAGTCACAAATGTTTTGGTATAGACGGTATAGACTTGGATATGTTCCATAGACAGACATACACTAATAGGTATAGTATTAGTGTAGTATAATGCAGTATTACGATTTGAGAAACAATAAATAACTGTTCATATTTGCTATTGCAATTACACTATATTTGAATAAGTGCCTCTAATCAGCCCGTTCTGATTTCTAGAGTGATATAAATTGAGGTCTGAATGCTACGAGACTGAAAACAGCAATTGGAAGTGGTCAGGAAACTATTTTTTTAACAGCGAGGGGCAACATGTGCCTACAAAATCACAGAGGTGTCTAGACAAAAAGAAGAAAAAAAAAATCAAGCCAAAAATAAATAAATAAATAAAACCACCACAGAATTGGTCGAAACAAAATTTGGTTGGTAATTTTCTCAGAGGGGAGGAAGAAAAACACTTGATTGATCGAGAAAAATAAATTACGTTGAAGCACCTGCAAATGATGGAATTTCCCCAGGTCCCTATGTAAACGCAATGCTTCCTGAACTGGACTATTGTAATAAAAGGATCGTATACGATGCAAACATAATGCCATATAATCTATACTTTTCCTAGGCAATTCCTGCATGTTTTTAGAAGGATGTTCAATAAAGCAACATACCTATTTTCAGCTTGTGTGTGTGTGTGTGTGCATATTATAGTATAGTATGCACTTATAGTAAGTATTATAAGATCAGTATGTACATACATTTGAATACATATAAGTAAAATAGTGTAGATGTAGGGGGCATAGTGGCTTAGTGGTTAGCACATTCGCCTCACACCGCCAGGGTCCTGGTTCGATTCCCGTCTCGGCTGTGTGTGTGTGGATCCAGGGTGTATCCTACCTTAATGCCCATAGACACCTGAGATAGGCACAGACTTCCCGTGACCCGAGGAAAGATCGGATATAGCGGTAGAAGATGAATGAATGAAGTGTAGATGTAAATAAGCCACAGTGTGTAAGGGAGTATATAAAAGTACCAGGGTGTATGTGATATGTAATATTGTAATAGTGTAGTGTAGAGTTCAGTAAGGTGATGGTGGATGGGAAGAAGCTGGCCACACAATTTTAGTCAAAATCCATACAAACAGCTAAGCACATGAGCGATCCACATAATGACTTGTTTTACATCGCACACTGCTTGCCATGGAATATATGATGGAATGCATTTTCTAGGACTGAATCTAGTGCCTGTCTCTCCGGTTTATTTCTTCTGTTTAGTCTGTAATGTTTTGCATTGTTTTATCACAGTATATATTACACTGTATTGTATGAAACTGGGAAATGTGTATAAAGGCTGAAAAATGCAGACTTGCCAGTTATATAAATTGTGTTTTTCTAGCGCCTTTTATAGAGAGCATGATTCACCGATCCCTATATAAAAATTTCCTCTCACAAAATCCTGTATTCTGTGTTTGCGGCAGCTGCAATTTCATCTTTTACCGTTCTGCATCAAGTACAGTGTGAAAACACACAGTAAATGTCGCATCCTTAAATGATTTAACACAACTGTAACTTAAATCTTTCCCAAGATGCCAGGTAATGATTACAGTCCATTCGCTTCAAAATATAGACCTTGGACTATGCACAGATGTGTCCGACTGACAAGTGATTACAAAATGGAGAGCGCAAAATAGAGCACAGCGAGTGCTGCCTCTAAATTACCTATAGGTGTAAATGAGTGTGTGTTCGGTGCCCTGTGATGGATCCCATTTATAGCATATTGTTTTATTCCCTCATGCCAAAGCTCCTGGGTAGATATCGGCTTCATCTCTACAACCCTGACAAGCAGAGAGAAGTTACTCTCTGCTATGCATTAATAAACCCAATGCAATAAAGTGATACATGGTGTGAATACATTCTATTATTATTATTGTTATTATTATTATTATTATTATTAATATTATTATTATTATTAGAGGGGCACAGTGGCTTTTCCTGGGTTCGATTCCTGTCTCGGCCATGTGTGTGTGGAGTTTGCTCTCCCTGTGCCTCAGGGGGCTTTTCCCCGGGTTCTCTGGTTTCCCCCAGGTCCAAAAACATGCACGGTAGGTTGATTGGCACCTTGGAAAATTGTCCCTAGTGTATGAATGTGGGTGTGTGTGTGTGTGTGTGTGTGTGTGCCCTGCAATAGGTTGCCATTCCATCCAGGGTGTATCCTACCTTAATGCCCGTAGACGCCTGAGATAGGCACAGACTCCCCGTGACCCGAGGGACGATCGGATAAAGCGATAGAAGATGAATGAATGAATGAATGAATGAATTATTATTATTATATTACAAAAAACAAATTTTCAGTAAAAAAAAAAAAAATTTATGCCACAATTTGTCCTAAAAAGTGCAGATTCCATTCAAGATCATCACTTATAAAGGAAAAAAAGGAAGGAAAAAAAGCTGATGGAAACAGTAGAAGTAAAATCGAATACACATATTGCAGAAATGCACTGAACTCAGATCTATTAGAATTCTCAGCTGGAAGGTCTATTTCGGAAGCGAGTCGATTGAATAACTTCTCTAGCTATTAGCGCCATTTATACGAGTGAGGTAATCAAGGTTATCTGCTGACGCGTGCTACAGGCCGCAGTCTGGCAAAGCTGCACTTGCTGTAAATGGCAGCATTAACAAGCTTTTATCTGCTTGAAATGTAAATTGAATAATCTCCCTATTGATTGTTTTTCACTTCTCTATGTTGTTTATGTGTCATGTTTTAACTCGCTTATGTCCTGATTATAGTGTACCTTCCACGATCAAAATCAAACACTGACAGTTATGTAGAACCCAAAAAATGGATTGGTGCTCACACTGATGTCACAATGATGCTCTTTACTACTCCTATCATTACCACTGCTACTATAATTATTATTAATACTGACACTACTACCTTCTATTAATACTAATACCTCCGTGATAGCAACTTTCCAGCAGTGTTATCACCACTACTACTATTATTTCCACTTTAACTACCACAGCTACTACTACTACTTACTACGTATGGCTAATAATAATATAATAATAATAATAATAATAATATCATTATTACTATAATTGAATAGAATAGAATACAACTTTATTGTCATTGTACACAAACGGAACTGTGAATGCACCCCAAAAACAGGAGATGAAAAATAAACCAGAACACAAGAAATAAAGATACAAATATAAGACAAATATAAGAGAAAGATGGGATGAAAAACAAGTACAAAGAAAGAACAAAAACTTAAATAAAAACACAAAAGGGTGCACAGGGAGCATGAAGCCGCTGCGTCCGTCCACGCCGCCACCTTGCACATCTTATAGATGTCCATTGATACTTCCAGTTCCACCCCAGTTAATACTGCACTTACTACCCCACTAGCATGACCTCCTACTACAACTTATATTATCACTACCCAGTGGTGGACTGGTAATGAAGTAAATCGTTACTGTACATTAGTAGTTTTTTCACTTTATTTTTTTTTTTACGTTTTTCTATTTGCTGTGACTTTGAATTTCACTGCACTACATTTCAGCCTCAAATCTCTTGATTTTTACTTTTCAGTTCTTTAACGCTATATAAAAGCGTAACTGGTTAAACGTGCAGCGATCAGGGTAAAGTGTACACACTGTTTTGAGCTTGTATTGAGAGGAATAAACGATGGAAGAAAATACCGACTCTAACCTGCCACAACACCTGTGGCCTTATTTGCATGATTTATTTATTTTTTTGAAAAGGGATTTGGGCTCATGTTCATTTTAAAAGATACCAATCAGTGTTTGACTGTTTTTATTAACGGATGCGTGTGCTTATGAGTATCATTAGAGTCTTTTAACGAAGCACTTAACCGTAGTTGATTAAGCAAGAGTCTTTTGAAGGCAAACACGTTTGTACTTTTACTTTTACTTTACTTTTACTTCAGTTTTATCTCTACATTAACTCAAGCGCATGACGTGTATACTTTATTCAATTGTTCATGATTAAAGGGATTCAGATTCTTTTGTGATTATGTTTTTTTTTTATTAATATTGTTAGTAGTAGTAAAGACTCTTTACAAACTGTTAACATGCATATTTACATACCTAAGGAAGATGCAATTCACATCTGGACAATGATATGATGCATTAAATATACATATGAAGCAGCTACAGATGTGACGCGATAACATTCACCACTATAAAGATGCAGTGTGATCCGATTTTGATTTGATCAAATCAAAATAATGCAATGATGCGAATGCATTATATAAAAAAATATGATGCTGTGTAGTTCAGTATGGTACTCACTGTGCAATAATATATGTGCAATACTTAATTTACTTACTCTTATTCTACCCATACTTATTTATTATTTATTCATATAGTATTCACTTTTCTATATCTTATACAGATATCCACAATCTGTATATTGCACCTTATAACTTTTACATTGCACATTGTATCATCTGCTGCTCTCTTATAATTCTGTAATTTTTAATCATTTTTAATATTATTATTGTACTCTTTGTTACCTGTGCCTTTGTATGTGGATTGTATGTTATCTGTATGTAAACTGAAAGCTCTGTCACTAAGACAAATTCCTTGTGTGAGTAAGCATACTTGGCAATAAAGCTTTTTCTGATTCTGATTTTTATTTCTTTAGTTCAGACAGTCATACTGAGAGGACGCTCTTGAGAGACAGGAGAAATCAATCTACATATGGTCACAAATGATTGGTTAGTGTTTTTTTTTTTTTAATAATATAATATAATATATATCCTTTTATTGGTCACATATACATTACAGCACAGTGAAATTCTTTTCTTCGCATCTCCCAGCTTGATGTTGGTAGCTGGGATCAGAGCGCAGGG